>VZRZ01007000.1:495869-587868 GCA_013398175.1 Climacteris rufus
GGCAGGGCAGGGCGTGGGGCTGCCCTGCTCTCCCAGCCCCAGCCTGCCTTTCCCACTCTGGGCTAACACGGGCACGGGGTGGATCCACCCAGGAGCATGGAGAGCTGCTGGGCTGCTGGGACAGTGCCACCCCAGCAAGGCAGACACTGTCCCTTAGCATTTCTCAGTAGCTCCAGACGTCTCATTCTCCCTCCCCTGCTCCTGTCCCACTGTCCCCATCACAGACTCCCCGACCCCACGTGGGTGACGAGTTTATTTCCCAGAGCAGCAGTTACCGAATTCAGAAATAACCACAGATACAATTGTGTGGAACGCAGCATTTTGTACTGTCCTTTCTATGTGGCCTCATTTCCTTTGGAAAAAAAAAACCTAAAGCCCCTAAAACTTCCCTCTGTCCACGTGTCTCCCCGTGTTTGCAAAGGAGCTGGGAGCACTGGTTTCCTTTCTTCCAGTAAAACATCTCATTCTTTCTGCTGGTGATTTTATCTGATCGCTCCTCCAGCTGCGCTCAGAAATTTCCTATTGTGGTCTGGCAATTCAGAGCCTGCGAATCCTTTCTTTCCCTAATGGAGTTTCCTGGTAAATAGCTTTGAACTCAGATCCTTGTCTCAGCAACAGATAAGCTGCTGCCTAACTGGCACTTCACAATTAACAGCATTATCTTGTTAAACCTGAAAGGTGTAGGAAGGTTCAGCCATCATTTTAAAGCATTTTATTGCTTAGAAGGTGTTTACAAAGGGCTACAGAAGTGGTAAATGAAGCCCAGTGCTGCATTCAGATGCTTGATTAGCTCAGCCACATCAAAATGCCAGTAATTCAGGTTCTGCCTGGTTTGGACGGCATTTCTTACGCAGTAGCCTCAAAACACCTGAGTTTTCTAGAGGGGGAAAAAGAAGGGAAGGGAAGGGAAGGGAAGGGAAGGGAA
The DNA here is from genome assembly GCA_013398175.1 of Climacteris rufus. Classification (NCBI taxonomy): domain Eukaryota; kingdom Metazoa; phylum Chordata; class Aves; order Passeriformes; family Climacteridae; genus Climacteris; species Climacteris rufus. The sequence continues at coordinate 496,795 of VZRZ01007000.1, forward strand.
GGGAAGGGAAGGGAAGGAAAGGAAAGGAAAGGAAAGGAAAGGAAAGGAAAGGAAAGGAAAGGAAAGGAAAGGAAAGGAAAGGAAAGGAAAGGAAAGGAAAGGAAAGGAAAGGGGAGTGGNAAGGAAAGGAAAGGAAAGGAAAGGAAAGGAAAGGAAAGGAAAGGAAAGGAAAGGAAAGGAAAGGAAAGGAAAGGAAAGGAAAGGAAAGGAAAGGAAAGGAAAGGAAAGGAAAGGAAAGGAAAGGAAAGGAAAGGAAAGGAAAGGAAAGGAAAGGAAAGGAAAGGAAAGGAAAGGAAAGGAAAGGAATTTGGGGTGAAATGAAAAGTTGATCAGAATCAGAAGACAGTGGTTCCTATTCAGGTGCAGTTGTCCTCACTGAAGACCCAGTTTCCCCCAGGAGTGAGGCTGAGGGAGTGACTCGTTAGCACTGTGTGTTTGCAGGAGAGAGAATCCTCTGTTATTTCCCTTCTGGAACAATGGGTGTGTTCAGGTTGTGTCTGTTCCTGTTTAAGTGCTGGCATCTCACACCACGAGTGTCTCCATTTCTGTATCACCTTTCACCTGTCAGCTCCTGCCGTGTGTGAGCAGCACCAGCTGAGAACAGCGCACAGAACTCGGGTGTTTGGATGTTTTCTGCAGCTTGACCTGTAAATGAGCTTTGCTGTAGCCAGGCTGGCAGTCCTTGCTCTCCTTAGCGTGACTGCAGCCCATGCCTGGCTGGAACCCAAGGGACTGGCACAGGAGCCACAGGCTACTCTAAAAGCCTGTGGAAGGCTGGAGACCTCCTGGGGAAATGCATCCCTTTCCAAGGCTTGCAGGAGAGAAGTGTCTGCAGAGCAGTTTAGTCATGCCCAATGAACTTATCAGCTGCAAATGTCAAGGAGAGGTCATCAAAAATTACAACAGGCTCATTACTCACTACCTGGTTTGCCACCTCAAAAATAGATCGAATAACTTATAAATAAGGCAATAAATGGCGGGTAAAATCCTCTGAAACTCGTGTCGGGCACAAGTTGAAGATGAGGGAGTGATGCGCCCTTGTGGCAAAGGAGGCCACCAGCATCCCGGGATGCACGGGCGTGGGGCCAGCAGGGCAGGGGAGGGATCCCTCCCCTCCGGCAGCACTGGGGACAAACATCTGCAGTGCTGGGACCAGCGAGGGGCTCCCCAGGACAGCAGAGCCACGGCCAAAGTAGAGCAGGGTCAGCAAGGGGCCGGGACGGTGTTCGAGGGACTGGAGCACGGGGGAGGCTGAGCTGGGACTTCTCATCCTGGAGACAGAAGTCTCAGGGGGATCTCATCAATGCAGGAAATGAACTGAGGGGTAGAGGTGGAGCCAGAGCCAGTCCTAGGTGGTGCCCAGTGCCAGGGCAAGAGCAGACAGCACAAGCTGGAACACACCAAATTCCACTTAAATATAAGAAAAATCTCCTGTACTGCAAAGGTCGTTGGACACTGGAAAAGCACCTGGAGAGAGGGTATGGAGTCTCCATTCTGAGAATCCATGGAATCATAGTCAGGATTGTTGGAAAAGACCTTTAAAATCATCAAGTCCAACCACCAAGCCAGCCCCACCACCATGGTCACCACTAACCCACCTCCTCAAGAGCCACATCCAAGTGCTTTTTGAACACCTCCAGGGATGGGGACTCCAAACCTCCCTGGGCAGTTCCAAGGCCTGAGCACCCTTTCCATGGAGAAATTACTCCTGGTGTCCAACCTGAGCTTCCCCTGGCCCAGCCTGAGGCCGTTCCCTCTCCTCCTGTCCCTGTTCCCTGGGAGCAGAGCCCGACCCCCCTGGCTGCCCCTCCTGGCAGGAGCTGTGCAGAGCCAGCAGGGCCCCCTGAGCCTCCTTTGCTCCAGGTTATCCTTGGAGATATTCCAAGCCCTCACAAAAATAATCTTGGATAACCCACCCCAAATGACCCTGCTTTGGGCATGGTGTGGACTAGAAGTTTCCAGAGGTGCCTCCAGCCTCAGGGATTCTGGGATTTTTGAACCTGACAACAGAAAATCAGCCATAAGAGAGGAACAGTCGTTCCTAGGGCACATCCCTGACCTACACTGTACAAACCAGCTGCTTTTGCAACCAAAATGCCCAAAATTCTGCATGGAGGAGCCTGTCCCAGAGCAGTCTGGCAGCCCCAAGAGCTCATTGCCATAAGGACTAAACCCCACTCTGACAGTAATATTCAAAAGATGCTTCTGTCTGACAATGCCATGGACTAAAGCTGAGGAATTCTGCACATTTTGGCCCAGACCTTACCCCCGCAGCTTTCCAGAGGCCCAGAATGCTGAGATTACTTAAGAGAAAGGTCAAGTTGATGGTTGACAAGCCTCATGACCTAGAACTATCTACACATGGAAGAGTTTTCTAGTAATAAATTGTTTTCTTAGTTTCACACAAAAAAAAAAATTAATAGGAACTGAAGCCAGATGGAGCATATTGTGGTTTTTGGTAACAAATACTGAAACTACTGCAGTTATTTGTGAAGACGTGTCTCAGATTTACCATCACATGCAGTCTTTTAAAATTGTATTACTTAAAAAGTCAGTTTTAACTCCAGAAATAGTTAAAACCCAATGTAGATATTAATGAGCAGGAATCAGTATCATGCTTGCTGGGAACTAGATGAACATTAACCCTTCTCTCTGAAGGGTCCCATATCTCTGAAAATCCCTCCAGACAGTTGCTGGGATTCCAGAAATATCCAGTTTCTTATTTGTCCCACTCATCCTCTGCTCCAGTGTTCACATTACAGTGAAATTTTATTATATGGGGGAACAGAAAATAAAGCAGAGTCACAAAAGTAGTTCCTGCAGGATTTTTCCTTATTAAAAGCAACCAGCAGTGGAGGATCCAAAGGAAATTCAGACTTAGAAAACCTGTGGGCCACTTATTCAGGGGCACTTGAGGTGTCCCTGTGGACCTGGGCTCCTCTCAAGGTTTGCTCATCTCGTGGCAGCCAGGCTCAAAGCCTTTCATTTTCCCAGCTGTGTGTGTAGGTAAGGAGTGCCTGCTTTCTGGATGGAGCAGGAAGCAGGTTAAGGTGCCCAGACTGCTGTCACCTGACTAAATAAGCTCTGGTTTTAATCCTGGCTGGACACAGACACTCCCCATGCTGTGCAGAAGGAGCAGTTTCCACTGAGATAAACAAGCAGCCAACACAGAATTCTCAGAAACAAATCATGTCAAGTTAACCTTATTTTTATTTTTTGCTGTGTTTTATGGCCAGGAAGGAATAACTTATATTAAGAATCATGACCATAGCAAGGTTTCCAGCAGTTTCTAGGAAAGTAATGTGAGATCAGTTTGAGAAGCAGGTTGTTAATAAACCTCTCTGGGGTAGAGGCCAAGAGGGCTGAGTGCCCATACAGGGAACCAAATATCAATGGGAAGATGGACTGACGTGGTTCTGGATTTGGTCTCTTTGTTCCTGGTGGAAAAGGAATTTTCTTATTAGATTTGCAGGTGCTTTGAAGCTTGGATGACCATAGGTCTATTAGAGAACAGGATTAGAATTTAAAATGTTCTTGACAAATTGGATAAATAGCTTGAAAATAAATTGATTAAACAGAGAAAAATTAGATACCTTGGGCTGAAACAGGAATACTAAAAAGCCTTGTATACGTTGAAGAACAACTGGACAGTTCCTTGGAAAAGCAATAAGGAATCATAAAGGATCACAAATTTTACACAAACCAGGAAAAGTAAAACATCACAAGTTTGTGTCAACAAGAGAAGTTGACTTGGGACAATCCAGGCATTCCACTCTGTCCTGGTTAGGGCTCTGTCAGAAACATCCCAGACTTGAGGAGGATCTGGGTCAGTGGGAGCACAGGGTGCTGGAATGACAGTGATACAAGGCAAAGCAAGTTTTACAGGGAAACAGAAAAGAAATGTCATTAGCATGAGAGTTATGTTAAGGGAGCACATAGGAATAGTGTTGTCATGAAGAGCTGTGGCAGAAATAAGGGGGATTCTCTCCATGACCCTGGAAGACAGGAAAGAAGTAACTGATCTGAAAAGCAGTAAGAGAGACCCAGTGACACAGATCTTCTTGGGAGAAAGGGAAATATCCATGGCAGGTTTGTGGATAGCAGAGTGGACATTGGAGTAGACCCCTGCAGCAGGAGAGCAGGACATGAAAGATTCTTAGAAATCTCTCATCCTACACTGCTACAGTTCCATCCATGCTGCAAAGATCTGGACAAAGAGCTCATTCCTCATTGCAGCTGTGTGGGGAAACTGAAGGCCATGGAAGTTCACCAGGAGTCCCTTATGTAATTATGTTATTATAGTGAGAAGGAGACACAGTTGTTTTGCGCCCCACAGGGCAGTTACCACCCACTCTGCCATGGATTGTTTCCCTGCAGCACTGAGTGTGTCAGTCCCACAGGATTCCCACTCCATGTGCAGCAGTTTCACTCTAGGAGGCCAATTCCTTGATTTCTTTCTGCACTCACCCAGGACATGGTGGCTGTGGTTGTGTTCACATTGGGACAGGCTGGGTTTTGGGTGGTTGGGGTTCATATCCTGAAAACCTCCAAAGCTCCAAAGCTCCCTGCTGGATGGAGCTGGAGCAGTGGAACAGGAGCTGTGAGGTTCCAGCAGCCCAGGAACACACCACTCATGTAGGTGCAGCAGCTGGGTTTGCTCCTGTCTGGACGTGTTTCTGACCTTTGCAGAGAACCCTCATTTGCAGGCTCAGCAGAAGGGGAGCAGATTCCCATTATCATGTTCTTCTTGCATCTGGAATTTTAAGCGAACTGCATAACAGAATCTTCTGCTTTCTTAAGCATTTTCTTCTCCTTTCTTTAATCATGCTGAGATTTCCTGTGATACTGTGAGCTGTAATTATCATCTGCAGATCAGTGGGATGCTAAGCTGGTTCTTAAAGCGATTTTTTTTTTCTGTGAATTTCAGATGACCAAGAACAAAATTATAATCACCTGATACTAAACAGTGCCACCCAGACACCTACACATGGTAAGAGAAAACAAAGAGCAAAATTACACATGTTGTAACTTTCCTCTGCCAGCCAGTAACATTTACTGGTACCAAAATATGTTTAATGTTAATAGAAATATTCATATGGCCATGCTGCATGACTGAATGTTTCCATTAACATTAAATATAGGACCATATTTTTAAATAGTGTGCACAGTAAAATATGGCTCAGTCTTTTCTAATTGTACTGATCAACCTTGTGTCTAATTCCAAGATACTCCTTTGTTTTCCACTTGTTTCCTCCATCTCATCCCAGCCTGGAGATGTTTCTTCACTTCCTCTATGGCCAGAACCTGCCCCTCTCTGCTCAGCCCTGTCCCCCCAGCCCTTCTGTCTCCTCCTTTGGGTTTCCCTGGCCCCAGAGCAGCAGTGGAGCCTGGGCTGTGTCCTCCCCCCCCCTCGCAGCCACCACAGAGCAGCCAAACCCCCCCAGTCCCAACCCAGACCAGTCCCTGCCACCCAAACCCACGGTTCCCCAGTCTCTGTGCAATCAGACCAACCTCTGATTGAACCCTCAGGTCCCCTCTGCTTTCTTCCCTCTTCTGCTGCTGCTTTGTCTTGGTCTTGTCCGTGTTCTTCTCTGCACCCTTTACCTTTGGAATGTGATCCATTCCTCCAGCGTTTGCAGCTGGAACCTTCCTTCTGCTGTAAGCACTCAGCAAAACTCATCTCAAACTCTTCTGGCAGTGCTGAATCTCTGTATTTGTTAGTCTTTTTGTCCTGGTGTTTGTTTTGAATTCTGAAACATCATCCTGATCACTGTTCTGGAGCTGATTTATTGCGAGTTGTGTTCATGTGCAGAAATTTCCCTGCTGTTACAGGGGCTGGGAGAACAATTGCCCTTGGAAAGATCACCTAAAACCTTTGGGGTTTCTCCTTCCCTGAGGGTGGGCCAGGCAGCTTTTCAGCCTGCACGTTTCTTCCAGGGTAAGGTTGTGTTATTAGGGTTTCATTTTCTGTCTTCCAAAAACTGTGGGAGAAACAGTGTCAGCTTTAAACTGATCAGTGACACAGGAGTATTTATTGAACCCAAACTGACAGCCTGCAATGTTCCTCAGACTACTTATTCTGTTTACTTCTTTACTTTCCTGAGGGGGGAAAAAATAGAGAAATAGGGTTGAAATTGTGTTGTCTTCTCTTTGGCCTTGCCACTTGTTCTCAAAATCCAGCACATGCTGGGTTCTGAGCTGCCCCAGCAGAGCCAGGGGAGTCCCCTTAACCTGGGTCTGCCCAGGAGCTTTAATGCAGCTCCATTATCAGGTTCCCATTGCATCCAATAACTCAAGGGAATGTGCTAGAACAATTAAACTTTCCTCTGACCCTGGCAGATGCTTTGCTTTTTAATGTACTTTAGAGACAAAAAATCAAGGCAGATACACCCATGGTCTTGGTCTCCTTGTGTTTCCTGTGTCTTAATAATTTGGTTGTACCAAGTGACTTGGATGAGCTGACTACAAAGAGCTGTGATTCAGAGGCACATTATTTTCCTGAGTTATCCATATGGTCATGGATGCTTTTGTTCCTTGTGCTGTTGCTGGTGAGCCATTGCTTGGTGAGTGTGAAAAGACATTTGGACCTTTCAAATAAGACATCAAAAGAGCTTGCAGGATTCAGAATTACTGCTGCAATTGTGACCAAGTTCAGCAATGCCTCAGGTTTAATTTAATTCCCTTCCTGGCTAGGACAGGGGGTACGTTTTCTGTGTGGTTATGCAGACTCAGAGGTGGACATGAGCTGTCCTTCTGAGCACTGTGTTCACCAGCTGGTCCCTCAGCCTGTCTCTGGCCCCCACCATGCAGTGACAGCCTCTGAATGAAGCAGAAGGGATGGAAGCTGGAGTGAGGGTCAGGACATGCCCTGTCTTGCACATGGCCTGGGCTCAGTTCACTCTCACCTGCAGTAAAACAGCAGCTAAAGGTTCTCAGGTCAGTGGTTGTAGGTGACCAGCCACCAACCAAACAACTCTGGCCTGAACAGCCAAAAATCCATCCTGTGCCCGGAGCAGCTCCCCAGGGATTCACCCAGCAGGGATGCGCTCTGTGGTTGTGAAGGGTGAGCTGTTGGAACCTGGAAATCCTGTCAGGATGAGAGCTCAGCTGCTGTGGGCTGCTGCTGTCTCTCCCTTCTCCCACCACCACAGGAACTTCACAGGTCTGCTACCTTCACCTGTAACTCCCTGAGCCTCCAGAGTCACACCAATCTGGGACTGAGCAGCAGAGCATTCCCACACCCAGCTGTGGCAAACACGGAGCCTGGGGCTGTGCAAGAGCTCCTCGTGGAGAAGGAAGGAAAGACAAGTCCCCTTTCCCCTTCCTGTACTGACCAGGCCTTTGGAAAAGCAGAGCCAAATGCACCAACCCATGTGTTTCTCCAAAGGTTTTGGGAATCACAGCAGGATCTCAGTGTTTGGGAGCAATCCAGATGTGCAGTGGGGCAGCTGTTTGGATGTTTGGAGTGTTTTGGGAACAGCCTGCTGCATCCCCAACACCTGAGAAAGGCAGAGGATGGCCAAGGTCTGTTTCCACGGACTAGTGCTATCCAGCTCCTTATGTTCTGCTCCCTTCAGTTGCCACAAAGAAACAAATTCCAGGGGATAAGAATAATCCTTGCTCACAAGCAATGAGGAGAACCAAGAAAAAGCAGATTTGGCCTTAGCCCCTGGAACTGTTCCGCTTCAACTGCAGGTTCCCAGGGTTAAACCCCCACGGGCTCTGGTTTAACCTGGCAGGGGGTGCCACTCCTGGGGCACAAATTCTCAGTGCAAAGGGTCTGCCCACTACAGAGCTGTGATTACTCCGAGCTCTTCCCATGCAGGAAGAAATAACTGCTAATTAACGCCGGGGTCACATTTAATCTCTCCTGTCAGGCTGCTCTCACCTCGTTAGTACAGAGCTGTTCCCAGCACAGTCAGCACAGAGGAGGGGAAATCTCCCTTCCCTCCCTGCCTGGCTGGCACAGGGGATGGGTGGAACATGTGCTGGAAAATGTGAATGTCGGGGAAGACAATTCCCAGCGGAGATCGAGAGAAATGACCACAGGCCAGTGGGTCAAAGGAAGTGTCCAAGGCCAGGCTGGATGGGGCTTGGAGCACCCTGGGATAGGGGAAGGTGTCCCTGCCCATGGCAGGGGTGGGACTGGATGAGTTTTGAGTTTTGAGTTTTGACTGGATGAGTCCCCTCCAGCCCATCCAATTCTGGGACTCTCCCAGACTCTCCACGGGCTCCCATCCCAGGATTTCAATGCTGCTGTTGCTGAGGGCTCTGAATTACCCAGAGTGACCCTGAGCACTCTACATCTTCAAGAAATCCTTTGGTTTCTTTCCCCTGCCGGACTATTCCTGCCCCTCATCCACTCCCAGGACACCGAATGTCCCATTACAGAGGTATCTACAGCCTAAATTCTGCTTTCAGTGACAGACTTCAGACCCAATTCCACTGAAATCAGAATTTTCCTGTGGGTTTCCTTAACTCCAGACTTTATTTCTACATCAGCTGCAGATTTTAGCTGCAAATGAAGAACTCTATAGCAGTTTTAGGAAATGTAGTGATTTGTATGTAAAATGTGAGTGGGAGGGAGCAAGTATTAGGCTCTAAGCACAACGAAGTTTTACATATGAAATGCAGCTAAATCTTTTGATACATTAATTTATCTTGCTTAGATATTCAGCCTTCACACAAAATAAGCACATAAAATGATTTTGTTATAAAAACATTAAAATATGAAGAAAAAAACCAAGCTGGGGGCACAAAAGAGAGCAGAGGCAGTGCAGCATCAGCTATAACAGAAATGCACGTTGACTGCCTGGGATCAGTTTCTGTAAAGCTTATTGCTGTATTTTTTACTGCTACTGAAGTTTCATCTCGTTATATTTAGTGCATATATAATTATCCTAACCTAAAGAGTACCTAATAAACATTTTTTTACATCTGTATAAATATCAAGCACACTTTCAAATAATATAGTTAGAAGGATGTTCATATAACAATTTTTATGTCAGTTAATTGCATTTGACAATCATCTCAAAAAATACTTGGTAAACTACCATGAGCAGCCAATCACTTTAAGTTTTTAATTTGGCCAAGTGTTTTTCCATAGATGATGCCTGCAATTGCTCTGATGGAGGCAAATTTCATTTTATTGCTGTACTTGTGTGAACTTTTATCAGATTCCTATATATACATACATGTAGGTGTCTTTTTCTTTTTTTTCTCTTTTTCTTTCTTTCTTTCTTTCTTTCTTTCTTTCTTTCTTTCTTTCTTTTCTCTTTTTTTTTTCTCTCTTCTTTCTTTTCTTTCTTTTCCTTCTTTATTTTCCTCCTTCTTTCTCTTTTCTTAATTTCAAAAATCCAGGGCATCTTCCTTCCCACACAGTAATAGGGCTTTGGGGGATATATTGCTGAAAAAATTCTTGCATCAATTTTCTAACATCAGACCAGAAGCTTCAATTTGGGGGAATCCCAGAAGATATGAAAATGATTCCCTACTCTGTCACATCTCCTCCAGCAATTTGTTGAGAGTTTTGTGTCTATTGTGTTTAAGACACTGTTTACAAAATCATAACAATTAAGGACTGTTTAAATTAGCTTTATCCCCAGTAGAAATATATGGGAGAAAATGAGAAGCTAATCAGATGTGTAGCACATAACTTACAGAACAGACAGACTTGTCCTGACCTTGCACCAGGCTGTGATGGCAGTGGGAGGGAGAGGAGCCAGGCCTGGCAGGACAGGACCACACAGCACCAGCTCCTCCTCCTGGTGCAGCCCAGCTGCCCTTTGGGGTGGGCTGCCCGTTCCTGACTCCCTGCTTTGCCCACCAGCTTCGCCAAGCACAATGCACAGATTGTTGTGGTGCAACACAGCTTCAGATCTGGAATCAGAGCACATTGGAGGGAAGTCATTGGAGAATCAGGGCCACAGCCTCCTGTCATAGCAAACTCCCAGCCCTGGCAGGTTTCTGACCAGGTCCCACAGTGCACCCTCTGTGCTGGGATGCCTTGGTCTGTTGGGGCCATGGTTGGACTGAGTGAAGTTGGACTCACCCCTGATGATGTTTGTGCTGCCCTTCCTGCTGTCACACAGCCATAGAAACCCAGAATGGTGAGGGCTGGAAGGGACCTTAAAGATCATCCGATTCCACCTAGACCATGAGCTGTGTCTGCCCTGTCCCTGGGAGTGTCCAAGGCCAGGTTGGACGGGGCTTGGAGCAACCTGGGATAGTTGAAGGTATCCCTGCCCATGGCAGGGGGTGGCACTGAGTGGTCTTTATGGTCCCTTCCAACCGAACACATTCCATGATTCTGTGACTTTCCTTTTTGATTCACCTTCCTCTCCATGCAGTGATGAGCTTTGGGCATTGCAGAGGTGGAAGGAGGTACCAGGCTGACAGTTTGTAATAGTCTCAAACTCAGCAAGAACAAGCCCCAGTCACAGTTCTGCACACTCCATCCTGGCAGCTCTGGTGCCAGAGCTAGATGTTGCTTTCTGCATCCCCATGCAAAGGCAGCAAATTCCAGGAGAATTAATAGATCCTTTGCTCTGATTTCTACGTGCAATGTTAATTTCTTCAATTTTCCCTCTCATTATAATTGGCAGCATTGCTCCTCTGCCCTGTGTTGTGGGGTGTAATTGTGCAATGTTCAGTGAAGCACCCTCGGTGTGCTCAGGAGCTTTTCCATGTTCATCCCCCTCGGTGCAAGGATTCAGGGATATCATCATGCTGGGTGTATGTTGCCATATCCAAGGGCCTCACCCTGCAGTGTGCTGGAGCATCCCTTCCCTTTCTATCTTCCTCCTTCAGGCTGAGGCTCAGTTCCCAGCCAGGAGTCCTGAAAGACCCAATCCTAGAAGCATCCTGGTAGGCAGACATTTTTATCACTGACTGAATTTAAAATCCTCCATCTCCAGCTCATATAAATGAGGGCAGCTACTCACTGGAGAGCTGCTGATTTACACCACAGAGGATCTGACCTGGAAATGTAGAAACCTCCTGGAGATTAGTCATGAGAAATGCAAAAGACTATTAATAACAGTGTTTGTAACATTAAAAAAAAAGAAGTGTGAAAACACAAACACTGAAGATATATAAATTTTACTTTGAGTCTGTGAACATCAGTTCTTTGCCTGCTCTGACAGTGTGTCACTTCAGGATGGCCTGGGAGGTCTGAGTCTGGCACAGAAGGCTGCAGAACGTCATCAGTGCTACCAGATTTTCCTGAGGAATGGGGCCCTTTGTAAGAACTTGCGTCAGAATCCAAGAAGTCTTTGCGACTGAGCCTTCAAAGGGCTGAGCAGAAGGCAGTGCTGGGGAGCAGGGAGTGCTTTGACAGAGGGCTGGAGCTCTGCTGAGCTGAAGCTGAGCAGCAGAAGGCTGGGTTGTAGCAGCTTCTCCTAGGTGACATTGTTTGCTTTCTCTGGGTGAATGTTTTAAAAGGCATCTGTTGAAATGTCTTGCAGAATTCGCACAACATATGTGCAGACTCAAATGCAAATATGCAGCACATCCCTTTTGCCACTTGAGCTTTGTTTAAAACTTTGCCATCAATTCACTTTTTTTTTTTAGTCTTGGGTATCATCTGCTCCTGTCCTTGAACATGAAAGGTTTTGTGCTTCATGTAAACACCCTTTGAAAACTGTCTTCCAACAACAGGGGCAGAGCAAGACATGACAAGGCTTCAGGTCTAATTTCCATGAGTCTCCAGCTCTAGAAATCCTGAAACTTCTGAGACCTGAGCTTGCAGAAAGTTTGCAAAGCACTGGCAGAGAAACGAGGCTCTCCCTCAGCTCAGAGGGGCTTTCTTCCCCTCTTAGTTTACAGAGCAGCTGAGTGCATGAGTCCAGCAGAGGAGTGACTCCACCTTCACTACAATCCCTCAGGCACACTGGGGGTGCCATGGCAATCCCAGGCCATTGTCCTGCTTGGATCAGGATGCAGCAGAAGCACAGGCAGTGCTCCCAGCCCTCCTCCAGGGCAGCCCCTTCCCCAGCCTCTGTGCAAGGGTGTGAACAGAGCAGGAACCTCTCCGTGCCTGGCCCAGGCATCCTCTGGTTGCCACAGAAATACAACAGGGTTTGCACTGGCCTGGCAGTTCTAGCTCAGAAGAAATGCACACTCCTAGCTTGGTAGGTGTGCAGGAGGAGAGATAAGAGCTCCCTTCCCGAACTCGTTGTGCCAGCATTGTGCAGCCTGGTGAATTTTGGGCTGTTTTGTGGCGTGCAGCCCTGCCAGGGCTGGAGCATCCCTGCTCGGAGCACTGTGCAACCACTGATGCTTGGAAGATGAGGAAATGCTGCAGAGCCGAGCCCTCTCCTGCTGAATTAATGAGAGACATCGGCAGAATTTTAAAATGTTGCATTGACTGTACCAAGGTGTGGTTGTTTCAAGGCTGTAGCAAGAGAATTTAGAACCCGTGGGAAATGGCATTGCTGGGTGAGGTTCCCATGGCTGCTGTGCGTTCTCTGTGCTGGGTGAGCTTCATTTCCTGCCTGTTCCTCTGCAAATACCAGTGCCCAGAAAGAATGGTGTGTCAGAGGGCCAGAAAATGGCACAGAGCTGCAAGATGGTGGGGAGGAAATGGGGACTAAAACCAACTTTCAAAGGCAATCCCAGTAACCTTGAGACAGAGCTCACATTCTGGTTGCCCAGAATGTAGAGCTGGACTGGGATGAGTGGGAACACTGGGGAACACAGCAGTGCACTCGGCTGCCTTGCAGCACATGGGAAATGTTTTTATTTACATCCTGATCGTTGACTATGAACTGCTCACAAACACCACAAACAAAAGGGAGAGAGACCAGAGAAAAGCATGACTCAAATATATTGCAGGAGTGAAAAACTGCTGAGAAACTTGTGCTGAACTGGCCTCAGAATATAAATTGCACAGGATATTTCTCCTTACTAGAGTGCTTCAGTTCTCTGACCTCCCCCTCAAACTACATTATGCAAAAGACATCTGAAATTAGCTTTGGTCATTTCAGTTTATCCCTTATTTTGCTGAATGATGGGTAGTGGATTTCAAGGTGACTTCTCATTTGCCAAAATCATTACGGTCTGTTCCTGACTGACTGGATGGAAAAAGCTGTAAGAAGATGAACTGATTCTGCACAAGCCCATCAGATAAATGTGTGGCACTTAATTTCACACACCTCATGCAAGCAGTCAATTAATGCTCCTGCTTTGGCACTGAGCACAAGCTCCATACATATGACTGAGCTTACTGCAGCATGTCCAAACCTCCATGAAAATGGAGATTAGATACAGGTTCTGGCTGAGGAATTTGCAAAGAGATGTTACCCCAGGGTCCTTGCCACACAAGCACGAGTAGGAGTAAGGACATGGTTTCAATGCTGATATAGTCTCTGTTGACTGGATAATATCTAATCAATTGTTTCCAGCACCCTGATGAATACGATGCACTCCCTAATCCTGCAGTCAGTCTATTAGACATGGATTGAAGTCATCAGCAAGAAAATGTTCTCTGAGAGATGACACTCCAGCTATCTGCTCACTTGGGTCTGTGTTCTTTCTGCCAGACCATAACCCTGTTCAGGAGTGCAGAGATGAACATACGCAAGAGGAAAAAAGAGTTTCTGAACCAAGATGGTTATTGTATTGTTAGGAATTTTTCAGCATTGCTAAATTCTATAAGAAAGTGCCTCACAACTTCTCAGGACTGGGAACCAGATGATGTTGTGGCCAAGAGCTGGGCTGCTCCTTTTTGGTGGGGTGGCTCAGGCTGGGTGGCAGCTGCTGGGCCCAGAGGCAGCATGTGGGTGCCTTCAGAAACTTGTGCAGCCCCTGTTCCTGACAGAGCTGGGCTGGGGATCCCACACTGCATGGAGGATCCTGTGCTGGTGCCAGACTGGTGCTGGGGAGTGGGGGAAGCTGTTCCTCCACTCACAGTCATACCCTGGGCACAGCTGGCATGGACATCACTGTTGTGGTTTGTTCTGCAGGAAGCTTCATTGGGGGAAACTCATGGAGCAGCAGAGTGTAGGGAATCCATGATGACAGGGGAAGAGCAAGAGTTGGTTTTGGTGTCGTAGTTGTAATTCAAGAGTTGAGACACGGGTGACATCAGACCTCCGACAGGTCCCACGTCACTCCTTTCAGGCCTCTGTGGATGTCTGAGATTCCCTGGCATATCCCTGTCACAGTAACGACACAAAGGAAGAAAGAGACGAGGGAACACCTGTTAGCAGCAAGGAGGAAAAAGGGGCGAGCGAGACCCGCCTTGTTTATTATATATACATTTAGAAATCACTGTCCATTGGAGGAAATAAGTTCTTCCTCCCTCAATCACAGTGGTCAAAGGAAATGTCCATCAAACTTCTGTGTCCAGGAGAAAGGAATGTAAATTATAAGATACTGTTACAATAACATGGCCATGTTTACATAGAAGAATGTGAGAAACTAGCTACAAAAGAATGACAACATCCAGAACTGCAAAAGTCAGGGCAACATATCCCAAATGGATCAGGTGCCTCTGAACTGAGCCCTGGCCCTGGGAGAGCTGCAGAGGAGGGCTCTGCCCACGCTGGTCAGGTCTGTGCTGGAAGTTGGGACTGTCTCAGCCTGTCTTTGACACTATGCAGTGTGGACAGTGGGTGACAGGAGGTTTAAAATATTCAGAGGAAGTCACAGTGGGGGAAAAGTTGTGGAAGCAGCTCTGGCTCCCCATGCCCAGACACACAGGGGAACTGCTGTGTTCAGTTCTAGGCAGCAGGAGCACCAAGGACACAGTGAAGTGAGAAACCCAGGGAGGAGGAAAATGTTCTGCTGTCTAACAAAGAGTTCTCCACACAGGAGGAAGGCAGCAGGGGAGGAGATGGCCTCACTCTTACTAATGTGTTTTGAAGGAAACAGTTTCACTTATGACTCAGGTCTAGAACAATGTCTGTGAAATATCTGCACTCCACTTGCGTGGATTTTGTTTTGAATTTTTTTCTGAGAAATGGAAGAAGTTAGCAAATGTATGGACACTGCACAAAGCCAACACATTTTCCAATATGAAATTCCTCTGCTGTTCTGTTACTTTTGGGCAGAATCTGTGCTTCCATCTCAGCCAGCCCAAGGTTCAGAGGAGGTAAGAGGGGCTGGGACAGGTGAGGGCACACTGATCACACTGCTCTTTATGGGGACACTTTAGTGTTGTACAAGAGAATATGCGAACCCAAGACCTCAACATTCTGATGCTCTTACAGAGAATTTGCCCCTCTGATTTCATTTTCAGACCATAGTTGAAGTGGTCACCTCTTTGGTCTTTTGACTCATCTACTGAACCCCATCACTGCTGTGGGGTCCCACAGAGCCCACCCATATCTGTCCTAGCTTTGCTTCTAACAACTGAAGTTCTTGTTTTGTTAAATACTTCCGTATCTGCCTATTTTAGTATCTGAACACCTGGGAGTTATAAATGTAGATCAAAAGGTCCCTGTCCCTTGGATGAGCTGGTGAAAGA
The DNA here is from genome assembly GCA_013398175.1 of Climacteris rufus. Lineage (NCBI taxonomy): Eukaryota > Metazoa > Chordata > Aves > Passeriformes > Climacteridae > Climacteris > Climacteris rufus. Next base: position 512,264 of record VZRZ01007000.1, read on the forward strand.
CCATTTTCCAGCTTGCAGCAAAGGAATGAGGTTTCAAAACCCTGCAGATAGTCTGGACTTAAATTTTAGCATCTGGGCTCAGTGCTAATCATTATTGACAGTGCCCTCAGCATTAAAATCCCGACAGAGGGTGTTCAGACACTGCCTGGGGACTCCCTCAGTGACCAACAAAATGAAGATCAGAAGAGGGGCATCCTCCACCCCTCAGGGAGAGCACCTTTTCTGCCTCAGGAACCTCTCCAACACCTTGCCTTGTCCCCTGAGTGCACCCAGATGTGCCCCCACAGTCTCACTTCACACTCTCCTGAGTGCAAGGGGAAGGATGAACTTTTCTAGAGCCCCACAGCCATGGACCAGCATTGCCCAGGGGCCTCCAGGTTCTGAGCGCTAATGAGAAATCTGGAACAAGGAGAGGACAGCTGGATCCTCAGTTAAAATAACCCCCCAGACCATTTCTGTCTCTCTGAGGATGGGAAGAGCACAGTTTGGGGGGTGAAGGTGAGTGATGCTGCCTGAGCTCTGCTCAGAACCTGACACAGCCCTCTATGTCCAGTGGGTGACTGCCAGTCCAGCCCCCATCCCACTGGGAGAACAGCTCCAGGTGATTGTGAGGCAGCAGTTTTCTTCTCTCCATAATCACCGTGGACAAGGAAACAACACCACAGGATCCATTTCTCACTGATCTGCTGGTGCCAGTTTGAATCACGTCCAAGAGCCTGTCACTGGGGCTGGCTCAGAGACAGCTTTCCTCCCTGCTGGAGCTTGTGGGAATGACTTGCCTCTCCAATAGTTTGGTGCACACTGTAGACCTGCCTTTCTCTGTTTTTTTTTTTACAGACAAGCCACGAATGAACAACATCCTCACTTCTGCCACCGAACCCTACGACCTGTCCTTCTCCCGGTCCTTCCAGAACCTCTCCCACCTCCCACCGTCCTACGAGTCTGCTGTCAAGACAAACCCGAGTAAATACTCATCTCTGAAGAGACTAAGTAGGTGTCAGCTCATTTCATTTCCTTTGTATCTCATTTGATCTCGAGCTACAGTGGGCACGGCGTTAAGGCAATAACCTTCTTCCCTCTGCTGCTGCTCTCCTGAGCTGGCATCTCCAGTAATGATTCCTTTGGCTGTCACTTCCCATCAAGGATGAGTATAGAGAGTCATTTCATTACTGTGAGAGTACATGTGGTTATTTGCTCACTGACCTCCTTGCTGTGCTGCCTCCCACTACTCCGCCTCGGATCTGCTCCTGATGGAGCCATCTGAGAATCTTTTTTCCTCTCTGCTGGAGTCGAGCCGAGCCCAGCTGGCTACTCAGAGCTCCCCCTGGCATAGCCAGGGCAGGGATCTCACCAGCCACGGGGGCAGCTGCAACCAAATGACAACAAAAGGTTGTTAAGACTGTTGGGAGCATCTTTTCCAGGGGGAGCCCTGGCTGCCTTGGGCAGTGCTCCATGGTGTGTGTCCAGAGCTGCTCCTGACCTGTGCCATACTCTGATTCATGGGGTGTTTTGGGTATTCTACCAGGTTTTCCCTATTCACACTTATTAACTTCTCTCCTTTCCTACTGTTTTATGTATTGCATTGTTCTGCTAACAGTCCTGTAATGCTGCAGTTCATCACCTTTGCTGATGACACAATCTTCAGCTTCAGTGGGATTCTGAAAGAGGTGATTTTTGTGCAGCAAATGCTCTCTCCAGACACCCTGGGTCTGTAGCATTCATGTTTCCATGAGCAGTTTCTGGATGCAGCCATGGACTCGCACTGCCTAATTTAGAGAAAAAGCTTAGGTGTTTATATTTGCAGTGGCTTCACTGAGGGGAGAGGAGGACGAAAAGCAGATTTGTCTTAGTCTGTGTAAAATCTGCATTCCCAATTTAGCCAGCTAAGTGAGCTACACCAAATTAAGTGACAGGGAAGACCCTGGACTGTCCATAAGAAACACCTGTGAAAGATTTTTCAGAAGAGACAATGAAATGGGAATGCAGAATAAAAAATTATCTCAGTCCACTCATTGGCACTTCAGCATGGGACTCAGGTTCCTGTTTAATATTCAGGCAAGTATATTTGATGTGCTTAAAAGTAAGAATGTGCTGAACTGTGTTGAAGAACAGATCTGAGGTATTTTAGGATTGGAGCCTGTCCCCTTCCCTGTTCAGTGTTCCATGTGCACAGCTCTGCTTCTGCCATGAGCTTTGTTCCCTAGAAACGCTTGTATCCCACACTCCCAACCAAAAGGATTTTCCCCTCACAGCATCCCAGTGATGAACAGTCCATGTTCATGAGTAGCTTGGATGACACTGTCTGATATTGGAAAACCCTTGAGATTGTGGCATTGTAATATTACTGCTTTAAATTGTCCCAGTTTTGAGGTGATCAAAATGAAAATTTCTCAGCACACAGAATACAATGTCCAGAGACCCTGGCACAGGGTGCCCAGAGAAGCTGTGGCTGCCCCATCCCTGGAAGTGTCCAAGGTCAGGTTGGATGGAGCTTGGACCAACCTGGGATAGGGAAAGGTGTCCCTGCCCATGGCAGGGCATGGAATGGGATGGGCTTTAGGGTCCCTTCCAACACAAACCACCCTGGGATTCTACAAAATGATTCTCTGATTTCCTAGATACTTGTCTAAAATGACAAAAATTGGCCTGTGTTAAGGTGTCAAGATTAAATGTTCTGAGTGTAATCAGAACAGGGCTCCTGGAGCCCTCCTTGCCCCTCTGGGCAGTCCCTGTCCCAGTCAGTGGATACCTGCGAGTCAACAGAATCCAGGAGCTTTGAGCTTGTCTTTGGCCATTGACGGGAGTGGGGTTCAGTCACCCCTTAAATATCCCACACCACCAAGCCCAGCAGGGCATCCCTGCCCACTGCAGTGCAAATTCCACCTATTTACCCATCCAGGGCAGGTCCAGACAGACTTCAGTTATCTCTTTGAGACACCAACCCATCCTCTTGCAAAGCACCTGGCAAATGCTAAACCAGCTGCTTGACACTGTATTTTTGAGTAACCAAATAGTTTCAGCTCTAAAAGTGCTAAGCACTCCCTGCTCCCACTGGGGTTGAATACACTCAGCACCTTCAGAATCACTGAATCACTTTCTTACAGATGCTCTACTCCAGAGCCAAAGGAAAAGAGGCACCCAGCTCCCAAACCTTCCCTTGCAAAATGCCAGCAATATAATTTTCTTATTCCATGTGAAGGAGCTAAAGACAACACAAAAATTTGCAATATCTAAAAAGCTGAAGTTTGAAAATTACTTATTGGGCATTCATTTTTCTTATTTAAAATTACTGCTTTCCAATGAACTACCTATCACAGTTTAAAAAAAGTTATGAAGAGCTCATTAACAAATAAAACATTTTTATTTGAGCAAAATAAAAAGGATTAAATATTTTTACAATATATGTATCAGCTGCTTGTCTGGCTTTCTTTGGGCTTGCCAGGCAGGGAAAGGTTACTTCTTTTCCTCCAGTTAGCAGGCAGATAGTGAAAGACAATTTCTGCCCAAGAATATCTAATTTGAATAACCAAAGCTTATCCAACAGGAAATAATATTTAATATCTCGTTGCCAGAGATAAGGAAACAGAGTCAACAAGGGCAGGGTCAGCTCCACCTCCCCCTGCCTGGGTCACAGAGCAGTCAGACACCTCCTGTCTGCTCAGGGCACCTGTAACCAGGGGAGAATAGTCCCCATGGGTCCCCTCAGAGGCTCCCAGGCTCTTGGTGACACCAGAGGTTCTCTGGTGACCCAGCCAACTCTTTTCTGGGTAACAATTCTAGTTTATAATGCCTAGAGCTGAGGTACATCCCACTTGAGGAAACTCATGCAAGTGCAACACGGAGGAGATTCCTGCTCTCTCACTGGGGAATGTGAGTGGTTTGGGGTGGGAGCTCCTCACCAGGGTTTGCAGGGTGGGCACTCACCTGTCCTGGCCTTTGGCTGAGAAAGCAGCACGATGGCTTCTTCTCCTTCCAAAGCAAGGGCTTGAAGGAGGTCAGGAGCTTTCAGGAGCAGCAGGACACAGGTGACATGGAAGGCAGTCAGGACCACGTCCCATGTGAGCAGTGAGCTTTCTGCTTCCATGGCTTTTTATTTCCCTGGCTCTTCCTTCAGGGCAGACACAATAGGAAACCCACCTGGGCTGTTACCTGTGCAGCCAGGTGGGGGGGGGCTCTGAGGGGCTGGGTACCCCCAGTGCCCTGGCAGGTGGGCAGAGCAGGGGTGGGAGAGGCTGTGGGAACATTTGGCTGGGCAAGAGCAGACAGATTAATTCCATTCTGCCCAGTGCTCCTTGCTCTTTCCAGCTAAGTGAGAAAGGGCAGGCAAGAAGGAAGCTTGTATTTTTGAGGCATATTAAACCACTTGGTATTGGCTAGAGAATCATCACAAAAGACTGTGCAGCTTGAAAATGTTAAAGCCAATTAAAACAAGGAGAGACAAACCCAAAGAGGAAACATGCTGGAGCAGAGAAAGCAAGCCAGGGAAATGACCTGTAGCAAAAGCAAAGGAATTATTGTGATGGCCTCACATGCACACATATATGCACCTATTGTCACCATGTTAACATAGAACAGAAAAAAACCTATCCTTGGCTTTTCCACATTCTCTCTCCAGAGTACCACAAATGTTTCTATAATTCCAGTGCTAGAGGAGCTCTGCTCTGCCTCTCTGCTGTCGCAATAATGACACGAAAGAAGGACACGGACACCTGCTGAGAGCAAAGGAACAAGACTGTGGGTGGACCTCCGCCCCACTTTATTTCATAAGTGCCTTATAAACCACTGTGGATTGGAGGAGACAATGAGCCTCCCCTCAGTCACACTGGTCAAAGGAAATGTCCATCAAACTTCTGTGCCCAGGAGAAAGGAATGTAAATAATAAGATACCATTACAATAACATGGCTGTGTTTACGGAGAATGTGTGAGAACTAGTTACAAAAGAATGACAACATCCAGAACTGCAAAACTCAGAACAACACTCTGCAATGGCATCTCAGACAGGTTGAGGTGTAGTGTGTGAGTAAGAGCATTTATTTGGGCATCTCTCTCCAAATGGGAAAAAAAAACCAAACGAACAACAAAACCAACAAAAAAGTTACTCAGCTTATCCTAAAACCAAGGCAGTTGAAGCACCCAAACATTCCTGAAGTTTGTTGAGACCAGCCCTGGTCAACATTCTAGAAACCTCCAGACAAGGAAAGAAAGGGCAGAAAAAAACCCAACCACAGCCAGTGAAAGAAAGCCCAGCAAGTGCACAGAAAGCATAATATCCAGTAATTCCAGTTCCAAATATTTGAAAAGCACAACTGAAGACTCAGAAGTGTGGGATTGATTTTAAAATAGAGAAAATTTTGTCAATCAATTACACCAGTGATTTCTTTTTGTCTGCTCACAATTTCTGGTCTTTTGGAATCCTTTTAGCACACATTTTTGAAATTTTAAGCATATTCTTCGATGGAGAAGCATACTGGATTGCAGATTTATTTTGGTTAAAATTGTGAATGTCTGTTCTCATATGAGCATCAATGACAAAATATAGGGCAGATTTATCAGAACCCCACTGTCCCAGGGAATGTGCCAGTCTGATGAGGGTGAGATGAGTCAGACTGGAAGGTGTCCCTGCAAATGCCAGGGCTTGGAACTGGATGATGTTTAAGATTCCTTCCAACACAAAATATTCTAAGATTCCATGATTCCAGTTCCTGGAGACATTTTGCCTTTAGCCAACTGTGCAACCAAACCTCCACAGCTCCCACCCCCACCCACTGGGTGCAGCACCTGGAGCTCCAGTCTCCAAAGCCAGGGGCTGGATTTGTTCCACTGCTGTCCCTGGGTGCAGAAATGCTGCAGTGACAGAGCTGTGCTGAGCTCTCCCCTGGCACGAGGCATGTGTGTGAGGCAGCACATTCCTGTCAGGCTTGGTTCTCCAGCCCTGGCCCAGGCTGACACCACGCTCCTGAGCCAGCGGCCTGGAAGGTGTCTGTCTGGTACCTGCTTAAAGCAGCTTGTTGAGTGTGAGGCTGTTTCAGCTCTGATTCCTTTGAGATGGAGAGGAGAAGTTTTTCTACACCTGGAAATGTTCCTTCTATGTGTGTCCCTCAGCATCATGGGGGACACTGCCTGTGGGAGCTTTGGAGCACCTTTGAAATGAAATCAGCTCCCTGAAAGCTTTAGCCATGGCCAGGAAAAGGTTGTGCAGACCTGTACATGGGTCACGGGTGGGAGAGAGAAGGAAAAGATATTTTTAATGCTCCTAATTGACAAAACATTTCAAAGTGTAGATCATGCTGCATTTTTAATATAAATGAGCAAGGAACAACTTCAAACCATTTTTAATCAGCTGTTGTGACACCCCTCTAGCAGACTCAGAGCTGTAAACCTCACATAAGCTGGTTTAGCTCCTGCTGGCAATTACCACAGCCAGGTGTGAGCATCCAAGCACATCTCCATTTGGGATGTTCTGTGCTTTAATTACATCTATTTAGAGTCACTTGGGCAAATCCAGTGGAACTCCTCTCATCCAGAGCAGAGGCCAAGTGCCAGAGTGCTAATTGCTTCATTCCCATTCTGTAGCCAGCCTCAAGCATCATTACTGAGCACACCAAGTGCACACTTGCACACCAAGTGTGGCATTTCTATCTATGGCCACAATATAGAATAAAAATGCCTGCAATTCCCATTGCCATATGGAATTTCCCCAGACCTTCTCAGGCTTCCCAGAAGGTGATTTTAAAGACACAAGAGCCTGAGGCCAGGAGAGCTGCTGTGTGACATTTGCAATGAGACATCCTTCCAAGAAACATTTGATTGCAAAAAATAAAGATTCGTTCCTAGAACATGTACCCTGGAGAGCAAATCCCATGAGCAGGAATGTGGGTAACCTCATGCCTTGGGGGTGTGTAGGCTGTGCAGAAGGGGTTGGCAGCAGCAGAGGTGCCAACAGGCTATGGCACAGATGTTCCCAGCTCCTACTTCTGGTGCTGAGACAGGGAATCAATCCCCTTCCTTACACATCTTCTGGGCTGTGCACAGGCCCATGAGGAGCAGAGGCCAGGGAGCAGTGAGGAGAATGTGTGGGAGAGGAGACGAGGATGTAAGTGAGGGACATGCTCAGCACAGGGTGCTGACAGCTCTCCAGGGCTTGGCTGAAGGCACTGAGGCACCAACGTGTAAATGTTTTCTTGTGAGCAAAAACCTCTGGGATGTTGTCAGCACCCACCACCGAGTGCTGGCTCACAGCACAACCAGACAGTTGTCTTCAACTCTCAGCCAGAAACCTACAGATTCATGACTATGTCAGAAGGAGGAGGAACTTTCCATCCATATTTAATTACTACGCCTGTTGGAGGCCTACAGGAAGAGGGATCACCTACCTCACCTGCCTCATGATTGCCCTGACTGTTCTGCAGCAGAGCTTTGCTTGTTTTATCACTCAAACTTTCTCAGAACCAACATGCATGTGAAATTTTCCTCTTCCACCATCTGATACTTTCCCATCTTATGTCACCTACCACAGACTGAAGTACTGGAGCTGAGAAAATAAAATAGGTCCTTCTTTATTATCATTATGTGCCTTCTTCATACTCGTGTTATAAGCAAACAACTTTCCAAAGGAGTTTTATGTCAGGTCCCAGGAGCTGGCCAATAACGTGGGGGAGAGGATGTCTGCCCATCAAGGCTTGGCTCGAGTCTGGTAGGGAAAGTGTGAGCGATGTGTGTGCGTTCCCAGCTCTGTGGGCTCCGTGCCAAGCTGTTCCTGTAAGGTTACTTCACAACAAGCCTTATTTCCACTGTAAGGTGGAGAAATTTCCTTTATTTTGTATGAGGAATTCCCTTCCTGAACATCAGGGCTGTCTTCTCCAAGGAGAGGAGGGCTCATGCCAGGTATCTGGGATTTGTCTCACTCTGTGTTCTGAAATCACTGATGAAAGGAAAGGGGATGCTTTTGGTCACATCCTGAATACATCTCAGAGATATGAGGAAGAAGGCCCACAGAGATGATCAGTGTGGAGCATTAAACATGACTCCATCCCCTGACCCATGGAAGCCAAAGCTGTGCTCTCCCACTTGTGACAGAATAATTTTGGTGAGGGATGGATGTTCTGGGCTTTGCAGCTCTGCAGCCACAGCCATGTGGGGACAGCTCAGGCTGCACTGGGCTGGAAGCCCAAGGACTGCCAATCCTCCTTCCAGGTAAGTGATGCCAGTACCCCAGTTTACAGCACATGAACATCAAATGGATTAACCAGAAAGTTTTTGTATTTCTGTTGTTGTTTTTTGAAAAATCTGAAAGGGTTGTGGAGTTGCTCCTTCAAATTACAAGTTGGTTGAATCAGGTCATTCCAGCTGCTGTAGTATTCCAGGGATCTATCACGATATAGCTGCAGTAGCCAACATCTCTGAGTCTGCAGCATTTCTCTCAAGGCCAGAAACAGGAGGGTGAGTGTGTGGGGAGGCTGTGTGCTGCATTTCAGAGCAACAAAGAGATTATTTAAGATGCAGGAGCAGTAAATTGAGCGAGAAATTCTTGACGGGATAAATTCTATTGTATCAACCAAGGTGTCTAGAAAAATGGAAAATGAAACCCTAAACAGGGGATTTAGTGTCTCATCCCATGAACACAAACCTGTTGTGTGATCACATTTAGAAATATTCAAATACGGTAATTAAAAATGTGATGAAGTTACTCATGGACTCATGTCTGAGGCCAGAGGTGAGATGTGCATTTCCTCAAAGGGGGACCTTGCCTGCTCAGCTCACTGGCTCTGTTCTTTCTTGTGAAGGTGACATTTGAGAATTTCTCCATAACTCAGCTTCTGTGTAAATCATGTGGTACCACAGTCTGGCCTCAACAGCAAACAGGGGCTGTTGTTCCATGGTGCAGGAGGATGGGATGCATTGCACAGGGACTTACCCCTGTCCCCATGCAATTCACTCCTTTCTCTGCCATAAGCCCTTGGTGACACCACCCACACAGGGCTGTCTCTCTGACAGGGGTGCCTGTGGCAGATGGTCCCTCGGGTGTCAACAGGAGGCAGCTCCAGGGCTGTGTGCTGAGCATAGCCCCTTTTCACCCTGGCACATCACTCTGACATTTCTGACCTCTCCCTTTCCTTTCCCACAGCTGACAAAGAGGCTGACGAATACTACATGAGGAGGAGACACCTGCCCGACCTGGCAGCCCGGGGCACGCTGCCCATCAACGTCATCAAAATGTCTCAGCAGAGCAACCACAGGGACAGGCCCCGCCGTCCCATTAGGGCCATGTCCCAGGACAGGGTGCTGTCCCCTGAGAGGATCATGCCCGAGGAATTTAGCATGTCCTATGAACGGATCCTCTCAGACGAGCAGCTCCTGTCAGCAGAGCGCCTGCACTCGCAGGACCCCCTGCTCTCCCCGGAGCGGTCGGGATACCCCGAGCAGTCCATGTCGAGGGCACTGTCACACACAGATGTCTTTGTGTCAACACCGGTCTTGGATCGCTACAGGATGTCAAAAATGCACCCCCCTCCCAGTGCCTCAAATAACTTGTACAATACCTTGGGTATGAACCCGACCTCGGCCAAGCGCCAAGCGTTCGCCTCGCGCCGGCACAACACGGTGGAGCAGCTGCATTACATCCCCGGCCACCACCACCACTACCGTACCGCCAGCAAAACAGAGGTGACTGTTTGACATGACCCAGTGCATTGTAGATACTCCTTAAGGACTGGGGTGGCCACAGCACCCCGTTCTGCAGTGGCCTTATAGGCCAAGATAACCTCTAATAACTCAGTGTCTGCAAAGACTTCTCTGACAGTCCCATCCACGTTGTTTTTAAAGCCACCCCTTCATCAGTGACACAGGAAGAACTGAAGCAAGCAATCAGACACTAGTGAGGGATAACAGAGGAAATTTCCTGATGTGCATCAGTTTCTGTCAAAGAAAGCCATAGTAATCAATGGCTCCTTCCAAGGGCTCACCTGCATTATCTCATTGTTTCCATTGATTCAGGACTTTTCAGTTGCTCCAAGTAGAAGCCGTCTCCTGCAGCCTGAGACAGGGAGGAGGAAAGGCAGCCCCCCATCCTGGCGTGAAGGGGCCTTGTTCTTGGTCTTTGTGTTTGGCCTTTCTGTAGCAAGTAGGGAAGTTCTGGCTGCTGGGGTCACCCCCAGGATGCTCGACACCCATCAGCACCCACACATCTGTTCTTTGTCACCCTTGGAGCAAGTTCAAGGGCAGACTTTCCTATGGGACTGGCAGACCTAGGGACAAGAATAGCCTGGCTGAGAAATAAAGTTTTAGTTTATATTAAATATACTCATAAGATAAAAACATACTAGTGCCTACAAATCGCCTGCTCTCTCAGTGTAGGAAGTAGTGGGGTTGATGTGTTCAATAAGCACAAATATGCTGAAATGCTTGTTAGACCCTTTTCTCCACTCATTGTAGTATCTTGGTGTCTCCAACATGTAAATAGGAAGGAGGAAGAAGGTTTCTTTTCCTCCAGCTTCTTGCCACTGCTGAACCTAAAGCACCAGAACCCGTTCAGCTCCACACTGCTGACCTGTGCTGGGGGAGGTCCTGGCCCCACCGAGACCCCACAAGGCAAGGCTGCCATGCCTGTCACTGAGACTGGATTTCTCCCCAGAAGTTTCTTTTCCTGATAGCATTTTCCACTGGCCCAGATCCCCTGTTTGTGAACGTTTTCTCCTCCTATTTACAACCTAGAACTCCATATGTAGCAAATCTTTTTCCAGCCCTTAGCAGAGGCACAAGGCTGAGGGTGTCTGGTTACCGAAAACCAGGTCGGTAACTTTCCGTGATTTCTCTCCCTGCAATGGCCTCCCAAGAAAACCTTCCAAATTCCAACTCCACTGAGTCCCAATCCTAACCATGAAGACAGTTACATTTCATGCATATAAATTATATATCCAGCATAATTATAATTAATGGGCATGTTGTATATCTGATATAATGCTAATTAGATACTGTATATTTGTAAAACCTTTAAAACATAGACTCGTGGGTCCAGAATTTGAGAGGGTTTTATCTTTGACTTTCCAGGCAGATTGGACTTTGCTTTGGTTTTTTGTTGGATTTGGGTTCAGTTTAGCTTCTTTTTTTTTCCCTTTGATTTGTGTTCCTACCAAATTCTGTAGAACCAGCTCCCACCGGAACACACTTCTGCAGCCAGGAAAGGGTCTCAGAGGATTTGAAGGCCAGCCAGACCCAGTGCTGGGCCTGTGGATGCTGGACACTGTCCCTGGTGTGCCCTCGAGGCCCCACCACACGCACACACCTGATGGATCCAGGCAGGCACATTCCCTCCTCCGACTGAGATGACGACTGAGTTCAGGCTGTAAACACATCCCTGTGCACTTTTCTTCATGTCCCACATCCCCACACTGAGTCTTTTCCTACATGGCTCTTCATGAGGCATCACTGAACTTTGCTCTGCCCTTCTCCCTCCCCTCAAATACCTCCCACCTCCTGGCCTTAATGATGTTCCCAGCTCAACATGTCAAGTCCTGTAGCAAACAGTGATTGTAGGTTGTGAGCGTGAGTCTCCTGCAGAGGCTTCAGTGCAGCACCAGGTTCTTCTGGCACAGGGTAGGCAGGAGGGGCACGTGTCCTTACCCCAGTGGGATTTAGAGGTGGGTCTTGGTGGGGTGTCCAGGTGGTCTTTCTCTTTCCCCAACCATCCTGGAGGTGTTGGTCCTAATTCCAGAGCTTTATTCTGCCCCATCTGATGGAGACTCTGTTGAGAAGAACTCCATCAGTGAGAGGTTACTGGGGCTTTGTTTGACGGAAACTGAGCTGGGGAGGAATAAAAGTCTCCAGGGTCAGATGGCAATTATTCTGTAGCCTTGGGCAAAATCATTCTGGGGAACAACCAGAGCTGTCTGTGGATCAGGGTGGCAGTTCACGGCATAGGAGGGATGAGAGAGAACAGGCTCACACCTCATCTCCTGACCCCCTCCCTTGATGGACACTACTCTCCCCTGACTACCTCCAAGCTCCTCAGCTCAGTCCCTGGATATTTCCTCCCAGAAGACAATCCCTGTGAAAATACTGCCCCTGCTGACCTTCCCACAGCCCAAAGCTTATGACTTCTGTGAAGAGAAGAGAAACACACACGGCTGATGGGGAGGCAGCCCCTGCTGAGGTTCTGGGGCCCTTCCATTCTCTGTTGGCCCAAGCAAAGCCAGGATCTTCCCCTCTGCAAGCAGGGAGATCTGAACACTGTGGGAGAGCAGAATCCACCCTTGAGTCCTTGTGGTGGCAGAGCTGGAAGAGAAGAGGTGGTGGTGTGAGGCTGTGGGTAGGTGAACACTCCTCTCTTTCCATGTCCATAGCTGTTATGTCTCAAGCTCTAGTCTTCATCTCAATGTCCTGTTTGTGAAGTGAGAAGTTGCTGGACCAGATGCAAATTTGGAAATTTTTCATTCAAGTAGCCTGTGCAGATGCTGAGCTGTGCCCAGGCCATTTGATCTCAGCGTCCTCTCCTGTTCCAGCTAACAACTATCACAGGCCCTCTGCTAACGTGTCCTACCTGGGCAATAATCCTCCAGGGAAATCTTAGCCTCATTTCCTTGTCTTTTCCACCCACTCAGCTGTTTCAAGCAGATGTGTCCCACAAGAAGCCTTTTCAGGCCAAATCTCTTCAGGGACTCTGTCACCACCACAGAAAATTTTCAGCAAGTTTCTTTGGGAAGGAATCATGTCCTAGATTGTGTTCCCATGACTTGCTCCATGTGCTAGAATGGGTTGGTAGATGGGGCAGTGACATTTCAGCACATACAGCGGTTCTTAGGTAATTTTTTTCCTTATTCCTCATTCTGAGAGTTTGTCACTGAGAGAACACTTGATCTGGGACCAAGTGTCATGACCCACAGTCTGGTCCCCAGCACTTCAGTGCCCCATGGTCAGCATGTGATGATAATGGGAACATTTTCAATTCAGAGGGATCAGACCATAAAGTCTGTGAAGGGCTTTGAGACCCTGTCACAACAGAAACTTTAATGCAGCAAAGTGTTTTTATTTATATTGTTTGTCACTCCTGGCACATTGTGTCTGATATGTCACAATCCACTGTCTGTCCAGAACAGCTGGGGTGGGGGGATGCCATTGCCCAGATTCCCATTTCTCTCCTGGCCAGGGTCCTGGCAGGCAGCAGCTTTAGGGGATGCTGTTACCTGCACTGTGACCTTCCTGCTTTCTCCTCATCATGTCTGAGTACCCACAACATCCTGCACTCAGGAGAAAGGCAGGAAGCAGCCACATTCCTCTGTACAGTAAAATATAATCTGCCTTGATTAATCTCATATACTCTGAATAATTAATCTGTCTTTTTCTCAAACCCACAGGTGCAAACACACACCTGGAGAGTGTCCAGTTCCCAGAGTGCATGTGCAGGAACTGGGGGAGGGGGACGTAGAAAAGTTTATTTTATTTCCTAGAAACTGTTAAAATTATTTGCATTCCCTGAGCAGCAACACATCCTCGTAAGCTGCATTGGGTTTTATACAACTCTCTCGTGTATGTATGTGTATATAGATACAAATATATGTATGCATACATACTGTGAAATACAATCACTAAGTTCTGACTGACCCTGTACCAATCTAAGCTTCCAAACTCTATTGAATCATTCTTTGAAAATGGAAAACTATTTTTAATGAACCACACACAGCACCACATGGAACAGAAACTTTGTCATAAAAAGTCTTCTAATGACAGTGAATCGTGTTTTAAGGAAAAAAATGAAATATTTTTCAATGTTTTAATGTTCCTTTTATAAATGATGATCTGTTACTTGGGGATGGGGTTGGGTGGGAAGAAACAGAAGCAGTTGTCCAGGAGTAAGCCCTCCTTCCCTGGCCTAGATTTAATTTCTGTCTACTCAGCCTGGCTGGCTGCAAAGCTGTTCCCAGGAACCTGGGCTTCCCTCATGCACATTTCTATTCCTGTGTCTATCAGAAGCATTCCCACCAGGAATGTGCAAGAGCTTGGCATCAAGTTTTGTAAGAGATGTTTAGTTCCTGGTAGTTGGGAAGAAATCCTCATCTTCTTCTACCACCGCGAACAAAATCACCATGAAGCTGGGTAACTTTAATTGTGTCTGAAATATGTGTTCCATTTGTGATCAATTTGCCATCTTCAATTTGCCATGGAGAAATAGCTTGGCTTAATTTTGTTTCAGATTTAGTGCTTAATCTGGAAGGAGGGACTCTTTAGCATGTCCAGATTTTTGTGTATTTCAGCTGCGTGAAGAGGAGGTGGGGGAAATGTGTGAGAAAGGGGCTTAAATATTTTCCTAGCAAGTGTTGTTAGCAATAAGCCCATGTTGGGGCTGCTCCTTAGGGAACAGCCACTTCTGTGCTGTGTGTCCATAGGCAGGTGGGAGAAGGGATCATTCCCAGCTCTCTCAGTTGTGAGAGGTGCCCTCCCTGAGCCCAAATCCCAGGTGGGAAAAGCCAACTGTGCTTCACCCACTGCCACCCCCGGGCAAGGGAAGAGCTGGACAGTGCCATCAGAGCATGTTGGTGTCAGTGTGAAAGAGATCTCTGCTCCCAGCATCCCGGGTCTCCACCACAGCTGCACGGTGTCCGGGAGGTCTCCATCCCAGAAAGTCTCCATCCTGGGAGGTCTCCATCCCAGGTCTCCATCCCAGGAGGTCTCCATCCCAGAAAGTCTCCATCCCAGGAGGTCTCCATCCCAGGAGGTCTCCATCCCAGAAGGTCTCCATCCCAGAAGGTCTCCATCCCAGAAAGTCTCCATCCCAGAAAGTCTCCATCCCAGAAGGTCTCCATCCCAGGAGGTCTCCATCCCAGAAGGTCTCCATCCCAGGAGGTTTCCATCCCAGAAAGTCTCCATCCCAGGAGGTCTCCATCCCAGAAGGTCTCCATCCCAGAAGGTCTCCATCCCGGGGGGTCTCCGTCCCACCCCGCTGCCAGGAGGAGCCGCTCCACCCTGACCCTCTGCTCCACCGCCGCTCCTGCCCACCCGCCTGCAAACCCCTGAGACATTTTTGTAGCAAGATTTTCTTGGCTCTGAGAAAGACACTTCTTACTGTAATATTTTTAGTTTGGGGGACAATATTTCCTAAGAGGGGTTAAGTGGATATTTTTGTGCTTTAGCCCAGTTTATGGATTCCATGTTTATTATACAGTAGTACTGAAGAGGAAGTACATTTGTATCTGTAACTTTGCACAGACTCTTGGTTAACCATTAAACAAGCTTCAAGATGAGCAGTATTTGACTGTTTTTCTCTGTATTATTCTTGTTGTTATACTTACCTGTAAAAGCACATTCTGTATGTACTGTAAACAAAAATATTATCAGTTTAGTAAAATTTAGAGTCTTAAGGATTTTTCCACTTTTGTCAGTAACAACTATTTATGGATTAAAAAATAAAGGCAATTTCAACATATAAATTGTTTCTTTTTGATATCTATTGGGGGGGAAATAAAAGCCATTTTCTTGGCAGCTTTCCCAATCTTGTAACCAGCATTTGAGAGGTAGATATCTGTGATTCTATGTGTAGTTAAATAGCATCTATTAAAATGAATGCTGCAAGGTCTGGAAGAGTCATTATTTTTATGTATTTATTTATTGCATTTCATCATCATGCCAGGAAAAAGCAGGGAGAGAAGAGAGACATTACCATTTGCTGTAAAATTTTGTCTCACAAGCCTAGAATATTTTATTTTAAAGTTGCCTTTCTTTAAGTTTGCATCCATAATCCATGATATTGTCTCCATCTAGAAAGCCTTGAATTGCAAAGTTGGAACTTGTGGAATGGCCCACAGCAGTGAGGCTTCAACAGGGGCTTTGTTTTCACCCTTTGCAGTAGAGCACACACAGGATTTTCCCCACTGGCCTTCCAGGATGTGAAACGTGCAAGGGGGTCAGAGTGTGTCAGACTGAACAGCCCCCACTGCCACCACAGACAGTCAAACTGCACTTTCATTTCTACCAGCTCTGAATCTGGGATTCCTTACCACTCTGTCTAGTTGGGAGATGTGGTGGGGGTTTTTTCTTGCCTTTTGTGAAGGAAATGTAAAAGTTCATATTTCCATTTTCATATTCATTTTCCTTCAGCATCATGCAAATTTGTTTACATTAAAAACTGAGTGTTGGAAGTTGGGAAGGGTTGTTGCGGTGCCAGTGCCCTTCCAGAGCACAGCACTGGGGTGCAGGGATGGCAGGCAGTGCTTCCGTCCCAGCCTGGTGCTGTGCCAGCCTGTCCTTGGACTGCAGGTCTTTGGGAGTAGCTCTCCTCATCCAGCTGTGACAAATCTGTCCCTGTCCCTGTTCTGCCACCTGGCAGCTGTGGCACTGAGTTCCAGAGGAGCACTGCTGTGACAGCACCACAGGCCTGGTGCCCCAGGGATCCTTTCCACTGCTGCCTTGGTGGGGGACAGAGGTTGTCACATCTCCACCACTCACTCACCAAGCCCCAAGCTCTGCTTTTTCAGTCTTTGCTCAGGCACATTGGAATCTCTCAGCCTGGAAAAAGAAAAGGCTTCAGGATGACCTGACTGGGGCCTTTCAGTGCCTGCAGGGAGCCCACGGGAAAGATAGAGAGAGACTCTTGGCAAGGGCTGGAGTGACAGGACAAGGGGGAATGGCTTCCCACTGCAAGAGGGCAGGGTTGGATGGGACATTGGGAAGGAATTGTTCCCTGTGAGGGTGGGGAGGCCCTGGCACAGGGTGCCCAGAGAAGCTGTGGCTGCCCCATCCCTGGAAGCGTCCAAGGCCAGGTGGGACGGGGCTTGGAGCAGCCTGGGACAGTGGAAGGTGTTCCTGCCCATGGCAGGGAGTGGGATGAGATGAGGGTCCCTCTAAAGTTCCTTCTAACCCAAACTGTTCAATTATTCTGTATCTTTCTGTTACTTTGCTGCTCAGTTTTAGCAGATCAAACTTTAGTGGATCAAACAAGTTTTGAGGAGTAACACCCCACAATCATCTTCCAGGGTAGGTCCAGAGGGAAGCCAATGCCATTTTGTAGCCCTTTGGCCAAGCTTGTGGTCTCCTGTCTCCTTCTGAGCAGAGCTCAGTCCATAAGGCACAATCAGCATTTCCTAAGCAGCACATGAACCCAGCAGAGTTAATTAAAATGCATTTTTAAGGGAGAAGTTTCATTTTGCCTGGCAGTTCTATTCATAATTACCCAATTCTTTGCAGCACTAATAAGTGGGGATGGAGCAATGGGGAATTAGCTGATTTCTCCAATTCCCTTAAAAGGTATTGTGGAGAACATCAGGATTTGTGGTGTTGAGAGAAAGTGGTGACTGAGATGAAGCTGTGACCAATTCTTACTTTACAAGACAGGAAACCTGACTGTTTCCAGTCCCTGTATTAATTGATGTCAGGACTTAGATGTGGAGCTCACTCTTGGTTGACCAGCCTTTGCTCAAGCCACGTTCACTGGCTTCACTGAGTGACCTGTTCAGGTTCTCTGGTGGTGGCTCAAGGTGGCTCTGGTGGCCTGGGCAGCCCTGGCACCACCCCCGATGAGGGTATAGTGTCCCATGTGTGACTGGAGGGACACTTGGAGGGCTGTCCCCAGACAGAGGAGCCCCTGGCCCCCCCCAGTGCAGTTCTGTCACCACCAGATCCCTTTCCTGGGTGGCGCAGTGGGATCTCCCCAGGATGAGACAGAGCAAGGCACAGCTCACTCCCAGTGTCTGGGGAAAATCTCACGTCCTTCCCTGGGGAATGGGGCAGAGGGCAGACCTGTCCAGAGGGACAGGCTAGAGCAGGTCCCTTGTGACTGAGCAGGGACCTCACTGAGGGCCCAGAGCCAGCAGAGACCAGGACCAGTTGATGGACCTTTATCTGGAAGGACTGGAGGATGGGAATGATGGGATGGGTGTGGAGCCACCTGAGGAATGATAAGGCTGGCTTTTGTCCATTTCCTTGTTGGAGGCAGCTCGGTCACAACAGGGTCCTGGTATCACCTTGTCACACCAGTGCTGGCACAGAGCCAGAGCTTCAGGGAGGCAAAGCAGCAATTCCTCCATCTGGGAAGGCTTAGGATCCTCACACATGAGAAGAGACAGGATTGTGTCTGCTCCTTGAAGGGTAAAATCCAGTAAAACTGCTGGGAGGCCCCAAAGATGCTGGTGAAGTCTGAAAGAGGATGGAAGGGAGGAGAACAGAAACCCATATGGGAGGAGTGGCCACTGCATCAATCACATCTTCCCAGCAGTTCTCCCACTCTTCCTGGGCCCCAGCAAAACATACAGAAATGTTTCCCAAACCTAAGGATTAGCACTGCTCCCAGTTGCCTTGGAAAAATGCTGAAAAATGAGTTAAAGGATTACAGGATGATTAACACCTGTCAGCACAGGTTTTAAAAAAGCAGATCTTGTCAAACTCAAAACAACTCTTTAAATTTCTTACAGTTGGGGCTGGCAGATGATGGGGAGGTGCCATAAGTTTCCCCTTTCCTACAGCTCTGGATCGTGTGCTGCTGGATAACCTGAAGGAGACTTTTATCACTGCACGTCCTTGAGAAAGCTGATGTTAAAGGGCTGCAGCAGCGAGAAACTGGAGGAGCTCAGAGGGAGTTTCACCCTCGGAAGAGACAGTGCAAGTGGTATTTGGCAGAATTCAGGACAAAGCCACACACACTTTCCAACACTGAGCTCAGCAATCCAGAAATAAGGATGAAATTGTCACTGCTAAAAGCTTCAGGAGACACAGACTGTTTGGGATACAAAGAGCAATAAAAGAGGGAAATTCTGAGCCAAGGGTGGGCTGAGTCCATTGAAGGTGTCTTAATGCCACCAGACCTGCAGGAACTGGAGCAGGGCTGCTCCAGGGCTGGGTGTAGATGTCCTGGTGGGGAAGCACTCTAGCTCAAAACTGAGCGGGGGGGGAAATGCTTTTCAGGGACATTTTTACAAAGCTCAGCATTTTAGTTCAAAGTGAGATGCTGAGGCAACAAGGTCACTGGGTAAAAGAAAGCACTTCTAGGGGATGAAAAGTGTAGGGTATTAAACAACTCTTTAATCCAGCCTCAGAAGGACCAGCTGCTGAAGGCTGAAGGCAAATCCACTGCCACTGGAACAAACTGTCAAGGAGACAAGAAATGGGTGATGTTTCCCACTGCAATAAATGCTGGGTGGCTGCCAACGCTGTCTTATTGCCACAGTAATTCTCTGAACAGGGAACCACCTTTCCCTCAGATATTTTCATAGTCAGAACCTACAGCTCAGCGAGTCCTTCTGTGACTTGAAACTCCCTTCAAACCTGGATGTGTTTTCTGCCCATGGAGGAGAGGTCTGTGTCCACAAGGTGTTTCTTCCCCGGCAGTAACACACTTAAAGGCAGTTAATAATGAATGGAGCTTGGAAGAGCTTTCAGAAGCATTTCCATTCCCTGCAGCACAGAGAGGACATTGGAAGGAGAGCGCTTCGGAAGTGACTCACCCCAGTCACAGAGTGAGTCAGGAGCACACTGGGAATACGGTGCAGCTCCCCATCTCCCGCCTTGTCGAAATGCCAGGTAGCAGCTCTTCTGTTCTGCTTCCAGCTTCGGGAAGCACTTTGTATTTATTTTAATTTGAACTTCAGGGCTGCCGACAAAGCTCAGCCTCTGCCAAAAGAGCTTCAGCTCTGCAGTGACCACAGGGCTGCTGAGGGACAGGGGACTGAGAGGAGGGCAGAGGACAACCCTCACAAGTGACCTGCAGCATGTGTCCCTTTCACCCCAACATGGCCAGGAAGGTTTTTCCTCTCATCTTTCTTCCTCATCTTGCTTGACACAAGACTATGTCAGGTTAGAAGTCAACTCAGGGCTGACTTACTGGTCTTTCAGGTCATTTAGTGTCACACTGCTGCCTCAGAGCTCCTCAGGAGCTGGATCTGCTCAGGGACTGTGTAGGGTTATATGGCAGTGCCTGCAGTGATCAAAACGGCACGGCTGTTTTTCAGGAGCTGCCTCCGTCCTTTCAGGCCAGGTTTCCTCTGTCTGCACTTCAAGAGCTGAACACTGGATGTCTTGGTGCTGCTGTGGCAGGCCTTGATAACAGTTGTCCTCTGGGGAGACACAGAGAGGGATTTTTTTTACTTGGGGAATCTAATTCTGACCTATTTAAATGGTGAATGACAACTGCAGTGTCCAAGCTTCCACCAGCAGTCTCCGAGGCCTGTGCTTTCTCCCTGGCTGGCTGGATTACCCAGGCATCCCAATCCCAAAGGTTTGCTCAGGAAGGAGGGGTTCTCCAGCTGTCAGGTCTGCTCCATCAGCTGCCCTGAAAACACTGGGCCTTGTGTTCCCCAAGCCTTACCCAAGAATTCACCCACTGCTGTGTCAGTGTCAGCAGCAGGGGACTGAAGAAGCCTGGGGGAAGAGTCCACAGAATCACAGAAGCACTGAGGTTGGAAAAGACCTTTGGGATCCTTGGGTCCAACCTATGACCCAATACCACCCTGTCAGCTGGTGCCACTGAGTGCCACGTACAGTCTTGTCTTAAACACTGCCAGGGACGATGACTCCACCGCCTCCCTGGGCAGCCCATTCCAGTGCCCAGTCACCCTTTCTGTGAAGAACTTCTTCCTTGTGTCCAGCATAAACCTCCCCTGGCTCAGCTTAAGCTGTTGTGAGAACAGCAGAGATTTGCATGGTGACCTTTGGCCATCAGTGCTCCTGTCACCACAAGAAATGATGGAGCCCAGGGAGCCCCTGGCTCGGGCAGACCTTTCGGATTTGTAGATCCACCACTGTGCTGGGAAGTCAGGAGGGTCTGTGCTGCTGGAGGCAGATCTGCCAGGAGCTGACCTCCAAGGACAGTGAAATACTACACTGAGGTTTCTGTTCCAAGTTGCAGTGGGAAATGGCAGAAGAATAAGTGGGCTGTGTTTTCAGGACAGGGAGGGTGTATCTCCCACACAAGCACCTAAAAGCCTCTTTGACCCTTCCAACCAACCTGCTGCTGCTGTGCTGGCCCCTGGCACTGAGCACACCTGCACCACAGGCTCAGCCAGATGGTCTCTGACTAATTAAGTCCCGCATTTGGGTTTTTTTACCTCATTATTGCCCTTTGACAAGAAGAGGATTACTGTGGTGCACACAGCTTTCTAGGTCAGCAGGAGGTGTGTCCCTGTTGTGTGACACAGACACTCCCAGAGCACACTCTCACTGACAAACTTCCCACCAGGAAACCGGAGTGTCTCCAGTACAGGAGACAGCCAGAGAATTGTAGAATTGTTTAGGGTGGAAAGGGCCCTTACAAGCACCAAGTCCAACTGTTCCCCTGGCACTGCCAAGGCCACCACTGAACCACGTCCCCAAGTGCCACATCCACTGTGCCACATCCAAGGCTGTTAAATCCTTCCAGGGTGAGTCAATCACTGCCTTGGACAGCCTGTTCCAATGCCTGACCACTCATTCTGTGAGGAATTTTTTCCTAACATCCAACCTAAACCTTGCCTAATGTGACCAGAGGCCATTCCACTCGTCCTATGACTTCATACCTGGGAGCAGAGCCCGACCCCCCTGGCTGCCCCTCCTGGCAGGAGCTGTGCAGAGCCAGCAGGGCCCCCTGAGCCTCCTTTGCTCCAGGCTGAGCCCCCCCAGCTCCCTCAGCCCCTCCTGGGGCTCCAGCCCCTTCCCAGCTCCGTTCCCTGCCCTGGACACCTCCAGCCCCTCAGGGTCTGTCTTGTACTGAGGACCCAGAGCTGCCCCAGGACTGGAGGTGCCCCAGCAGAGCCAGCACAGGGGATGTCACTGCCCTGGGGCTGTGGTCACACCGTGGCTGGGACAGCCCAGGGGCCATTGGCCTCTTGCCCACCTGGGCTTGTGTCCAGCCACTGTCACCAGCACCACTGTTGGCTACAATCCCTTGTGATCCTGGTGCCTGGGCTGTTCCTTTGCCCGCTCTGAGTGCACTGCTGTGTCCATGGGGCAGAGCCACATCTTGGAATCCAGTAATGCTGCTGGGGACCCTCTTTATCTCAAACGGTGGGGGCTTGGGACTTCTGGGTCAAGGTCTCTGGGCTGATGCTTCTTCTGTCTTTAAAACCCTGGGAAGGAAAATCCTGGGTCTCCCCTCCCCTGTGCCCAGCTCTGTGCCCAGGCCCTGTGTCACTGTCTGTCAGGGACAGCCTGGGTGCTCCCTGGGGGAGCAAATGCCATCCATTGTTGTCCTTGCTCGCTGACCAGCCTGGTATTCACAGCAGATGAGAGACAAACTCCCAGCTCTGGTCCTGAGGGAGGATCCCTTTTCAACTGTCCACATTTCAGAGATGACTCACTTCCAGAAGCCTTTTCTGTGCCACTCATCATGAGCAGGGATGAGGCTGTGTAAAGGCAAGTTTATCTCCAGACACCCAGATGAAGGGCCCATGTTATCCCTATTGTACAGAGAAAGAACTGAGGCTTGGGAAGGCAAGAGAAAATGTATTGGTGTGTTCTGAGGGCTGGATTTATAAAAGGAACAGATTTTTAGAAGATTTGCCATCATACAGCACCTTTGGGCTTAAAGGAAAATCCTCAGCTGAAGCTTTGAATTTGCAGTATTCCTGCAAGTCAGGTGCCACCTTCACCAAAAAAAGTGGCACACAATGAACACAATTTTTGTGTGTGAATATCCAGTCAGTGCATGGAGACACAGAGCTGACATGAGAGTGTTCTGCCCACAGTCCCATCCAACATCAGCCAGCAGCTCTTCCTTTCTCCGTGCCCAAAACTGCTTCCAAATTTGGGGTAGGGCTCTAAGGCAGCAGCATCCCTTCAGCACCTGGCCCAGGGCTGCCCTGGAGAAAGTCTGGTTGTGCAGTGAATGAGATGGGGCCACAACAAATGTAAGCTGCAAGCATGGAATGGATCCTTGGGCTGTACAACTGCTTGTGCTGGTATTCCTGAAATTTTTGGAGCTGTGTGTAATCACAGGAAATCACTCCAGTTTCATTCTTTTTAATAAACACTCCTTAAATGCAATCCCAGATTCATCTTCCAATCCTTCCCTATTTTTCTCAAGTCAGCTCCCTATTTTTCAGTTTGATGCAGAATCTTCCCAGAAAAATGTCACCCTGAGTGAAGTTTGGGAAATGTTTATTCATCTGGGATAGTCTCTCCATTCAGGACATGCCAGGATCACACATCTGCCCCCAGCCCTGCCTGCCTTGACAGCACCAGAGTACAATGCAGGCAAAGCAGCACAGAAAGAAACTGAGGGAGCTTTAAATTCTGGCATATCTTTGCTCTAAACCAGCATCCAATTAGTAAAAAAACCCCCACACTACTCACCCAGTCACTGTCCTATCCAGAAGCCATTTCTCTATTCCAATTACTGTGCCCTCAATTATGGGATCTTCTGCAAGGAACCTTCTTGTTAAAGCAGCCACCTTTGATATGGGGCTGCTCTGCTCCACCTCCTTTGAAGCCCATTATAAATATTAAGATTAATTTAGGATTCTTTAGATCCCTGACTGCAATTCTCTAACAGGAAAGATCTCAGGCAGGAGGGCTGGTGTTGTGTTGTGCTCAGGTCAGGGCTGGAGGCAAATTCATTTCTGTGGTTCATTCCTCTATGCAGTACAACCAAGAACTGCAGGAAATGAAGTTCTCAGCAAGTTTTAACTGTGCCCTTTTAGGTGTGCAGATGGAGGCAGAAAAACCAGTCCAAGCATCAGGCTGACTAGAGCAGACGGATTGTCAGTGGAGCGCCTTGCCTGTTCTGTGGAAAAGAATGCTTGAAGCTTTTATATCCTGTAGTTCTGAGATGGGGTAGGATAGGATAGCAGGTTGGGAGAGAACTCCAACTGCTTTCTTATTTACAAGTCTTAGTTTTTATATTTTAAGCAGGTTTTGGAGCAACAAATACTATTTTTACTTAAGTGGAACTGACCTTTAGACCAGGTGAAGATCTGAATATAAATACCTCTGAAATGTACTTTTCTGATTGTTTGAATGGCTGAAAGCCCTGCTCAGCTCATGCCCATATCCACCCTGAGGCTGTGCCTGTGGGATTAGTGAGAGGATGCTGCCCTGGATTTGTAGAGTGCTCCTCAAATACTCACTGGCAATTCCCCAGGAACTGCTAGGCAGTGTTCCTGCAGGGATTTGTCCTAAAGCCTGTGGTTTTGAATAGACAAGACCACAGAGACTATGCACCTGTTCAAGCCCTGCTTCAGACCTACCCCAGGGATCTGCTCTCAGCTCTGCCCATTTGACCTGGAGCAGGTACAGCTCTCACTGCAGCCAGGGCTCTGGGCAGTGTCACTCCTCAGTCCCCAGGCCATGGGACACCACAGATGTGCTTCAGCTGCAGTGTCACAGGGTATGGACTGGAGGGAAAGAAAAACACGTGGCCATGGGCATCTTGATGGAAAGAAACACACGTGGCCATGGGCATCTGGATGGAAAGAAACACATGTGGCCATGGGCATCTTGCTTTCCATCTCCAGGTCCTTTCTCATCCTCAGGCACGAGGAGAGTTCACAGGAAGAGTTTTGTGTTTGTGAGCAGGAAAGAGTCTCAATATTCCTTGCTGAAGATGAGCCCCCAGTCCATGTTTGCCAATACTGCTCCTCAGCAGACCCAGGGAATCCACAGAAACTCTTTCTTTACACAGGCTGAGAAATACATGAAGGAGGAGGAAAATCTTAGGGAAGAAAGTCTTAACTGAGGAGGACAGATTGGCTGTCCCTCAGCATGCAGGGCCACTGCCATCTCCTGCTACGGAACGTGAAGTGTGGGACTGGTAACCACACCTCAAAACCTGCTGCCCATCTGTGGAAGCTGCCATGCAGGGACCAGGGGCCAGTGCAGGGTTCCAGCTGGTCTCTCCTCTGTCTGGCAGCCTGTGCTCACCCCCAGCTGCAGCTGGAGCAGCCAAACCCTGGTGCTGCAAGCTAAAAGTGGAGTCTGTTCACGCAAGGAGACACACTCAGTGTCCCTGTGCCACGTCCTGGTTCTGGGTCAGATTCACCGATCGACCTCTTGATGCAGGGTGACCTGGTCACAGTGTCCATCAGGAAGTGCTGCTGAGGCAGTGCTGTGCCACAGGCTGTTAGCTGGATATCCCAGCTCTGTATGCAACCAGTGAGTCCAGAATAATTGCTCTGAGTGATAGCAGAGAGCGTGTTAGTGCTCATTAGAGACAAATTGAGCTGCCTGCTGTGAGCAAAATAAAGAGGCATTTACCCAGGCTTTCTCAGTGGCTGTGTTTGCATAGAAACATCCCCTCTATGGGGTTGAAGAATTGCTTTTACCAGAGTCTCCAAGGGTTGAGTGGGTAAATTAGGACTGCCTGAAATGGGGGATGGGGATGGGGTGGTCTCAGTTTTGCCCATGTTAGAGGGAGGTTGGCCTGGAGACATGCATAGCTGGCTTTAAAGAGTCAGCCAACCATGATGGAAAAGCTTTACCGCCAGGGCAATCTGGCTTGGATTTTGGTTTAATCTCCTCCGCTAACGCAGCCCCCTGAGGCTGTTTATGTGCTGGAGTCAGTTCACTGCAGCGAGGTCACCCACCAGCTCTGTCCCTCCAGCCTGGGCTGGTTTCCAGAGCACAACCAACTTGGTGCCACCTTTGTGCGCATTTTGTTGGTAGGAAAACAGAACATCCTTGCTGAGGGTGGAGAGGGAGAGGAACCAAGGTTTCTTAGGACCTGGCTGAGTTCAGCTACCTGTGGACTGGCAGGTTCTCTGCTCCCAGGGCACATGGCTGCTGCAGTTGCAGCAAGGCAGAGGCTGCACACAGATCTTGATTTGGTGAACAAAAGGTCCTGCACTGGAGCAGTGGTCCCATCACTGCAGCAGTCTGTGCAGTCAGCCCCATCCCAGCACCACTTCCCAGAGACTCCAGCATTATCCTTCACACTCAAGTGATTTTGCTGCTGGGTACTCAAGCCCAACCCCCTGGATCCTCCTCCTGGCACCTTCTCTCACAGCAGCAGAGAACAGCTAACACAAGCAAGACAGTGGAAGATATTTCAAGGCCAGTTTGGACAGAGCTTGGAACAACCTGGTCTGCTGGAAGATTTCTCTGCCCATGGCAAGGGGTGGAATGAGATGAGCTCCCAACCCAAGCCATTCCACAATTCTGTGACTTGCCTGTCAATCATGAGACAATGCATCCTAGACCAGAAGAACGGAGGCAAGTGCTTCAGGCATCTGCTGGCACAGGGGCACAGGCTGTAAATGTGCAGACAGAGCTGTCTGGCTGGACAACTTGCCCAGGAGCCCTGCAGGGTGTTGGTCACATATGGCCTGGCTCTCTCCCCAGAGAGCTCTGCTGCAGGGCCTCAGCTCATTCACTACAACCATTTGTCACCAGAAGAGTGTGTGCACTCAGGGGTGCCTTGTCCCCATAAGGCACAGCTTTGTGCTGGCTCCAGCACCAGTAAAGGGCTTGTTTTGCCTTCCCACTGGGACAGCACAAGCTGTGAGTAACCTTCATCCATGTCTCTGCTCCCGGGCTCCTCTATCGTTGGACCAGAACGTGTCCCAGGCCAGGTTGGACAGGGCTTGGAGCAACCTGGGATAATGGAAGGTGTCCCTGCCCATGGCAGGGGGTGGGACTGGACAAACTTTAAGGTCTCTTCCAACCCAAACCATTCCATGATTCTGACAAGTTCACTCACAATATGATGGTGCACTCAGATTCGCTCATGACGTGTGTAATCCTCACACTTCAGGACCATGTCAGGGCTGTGGGGATTTGGGTGTCCCCTGGAGTTGCCATTGTGCTGTTTGGGACACAGCATTGCTGGGGTGGCCTTTAGCAGCAGCAATTTAGCAGCAGCAACCTCCATCAGCCAGGCCAGGCTGTGTCCAACGGGCCTCCCCCCTCACTGGCCCAGCTGTGAGCACTGGGGGTCCTAATTCACAATTTTCACCTACCCGTGTTATGTTTGAAGATATTTTTCCAAGGCAGCCTGGTAGCAGCTAATTGGAGAGATCAAAGAGTTCAAGAAACGAATTTAGTCAAATGTTGGATTATCTGAATAATTGCCTTCCACTTCACGTATTTTTCCCAAGGTAAATTCAAGTTAGCACCTGTTGAAGAGCCCATTAGTCAACGTCTGGGCTCTGGTGCATTGGAATTCAAAGGCTTTCCGTGTTGGAATTCAAAGGGTCTCCATGTATTGTCTCAGCTGGCAGCCACCTTGTTGGTTTGTAATTAAAAAGCACTGCATGGCCAAAACACACAGGCACCACACCCGGATCTGTCCCCAAGCCTGAACAGCCTGCCCTGCTCTCCAGAGGGCTGCATCTTCCCACCAGCCACATGTGTGGTCCAGATAATTGGATCTCAGAGTAGGCACTGCCCTCACAGAAGGGCTGTTTTGAACAGAGTAGCCCTAAACCAAGTGATGAATTTCGGCATGGGGATGTAGGGGATACTCAGGCAATGGTGATTCTGTGGGAATGGTCATAGATCCCCTGGAAGCTCGGGCTAGTAATGAACTGGTGCTGACACTGACACATTCCCAAGCCCAGGAACACCTGGACACAGCTGAACCAGCCACAGCTGTGCCTGTGCCTGTGCTTCCAAACGAAGTGGATGCAGCCAGATTTTTGTCCTGGGTAATTTGTCCCAAGCTGAAAATCAAATTTCGAGGAGCACTCCAAAGCCCAACTGCTGTGAAGGTCTTTCAAAAAGGAAGTTCCTTTTCCCATGTAACACATTCATCATCCCAGGGAATAGGCACAGGACAGGAGGAAACGGGCCCAAACTGCACCGGAGGATGTTTGAGTCGGACATCAGGAAGAATTTTTTCACAGAGAGGGTGAGGCTGCCTAGGGAGGTGGTGCTCTCTGGAGTCCCCATCCCTGAAGGTGTCCAAGGAAGGCCTGGCCATGGCACTCAGTGCTCTGGGCTGGGGACAAGGTTGGGATGGGGCACAGTTTGGACTCGATGATCTTGGAGGTCTTTTCCACCTTCAGTGATTCTGTGTGGAAAGCCCTGGAGGGACATCACTAACAGGCTGCAGGACACGACCTCCTCTGTGTTGTGGAGGGGGCAGTGGGACCAGTGCTGAGAGCCCCAGATGTGGTGTCACCTCCAGGGCACACAGAGGGCAGAGGCCATGTCCTGCCACGCTCTTCAGCAGCACCACAGCAGAGCACAGGGAGCTGCAGGGCTCTGCTCCCAAAGGAATGGAAAGGTCTCCAGGTCTGTGATCATGGGAGCTCCAGCTTTTAGAAGAGTTGTTTGAGGGAGGTGATTTCACATCAGGTACTCAGGTCTGGCTGTACAGAGACCTGAGAGTCCTGTACTTTATCTAACTACGTCTTTAGAGCGTTTGCTCTTCCCTGATTTCTGCCAAGAAAACCTAAGAGTCCTGATGATCAGTTTTGTAAAGAGCCAGTGGCATTTTCCTGTCTGTGTGCATGGAGCCTGCAGGAAAGCAGCAGGGCAGATGTCCTGCAGGGCCAGCTGTGAGTATGGAAGATAATCACAGAGATAACCAAGGCAGGACAAAACTGTGGGAAAGGCACATTCTTTCCTTCTTCCAGCCTGCATCTCTCCCATTCTGCTCTCCTTGCAGAGTCAGAACACATCCCTGCCCAGGGAGTGTCTAGCAAATCGACCTGGATAAAACAGGCCAGGGAAGGATTGTACAGGCTGTCCTTCGTCCTCTGCCCTAACGCTGCAGCACAGCAGCCTGAGCAGGAGATCACTGGGCATTGCAGAGGTACAGCTTTGGAGGGGTCTTTGGGGGGTTTTGTCTTCCTGCAGAAGCAGTGACACTCTGGAGGGTGCTCTGGGGATGGTGGCTGCTCTGCCCCATGCTCAGCCCCACTGAAAATGGCAGTGACAATGTCAGAGAGCTGTGGGACACCTGCTCTGCCAAACAGAGGGGTAACAGCACCTGCAGCAAACCCAGAGCAAGTGTTTTAAAGCTGAGGAGCACAGGCAAGATCCAATTTATATCTCACAGAGTTTTTTTCTGTTTCAGTTGTGCTCCCTGGTGTTCTTGCAGAGAGGTCTGGCAGGGCTTTGCAGCTGACGCAGCCATGACCAAACCTGATCCCAAAAGTACCAGCACTGACCTGGATTTAGGGGTCAGAGTAGCACAGTAACTCAACGTGACTCAGCAGCAAGAAAGCCAACACTGCTCTTAGATGTTCCAACAGAGGAGAGGGCCTGGGGCAGGGAGGTGACTCCAGCCTCTGGGGATGACAGGCTGAGGCCATCCACACACATTAGAGGGATGATAAAAAGTGAGCGAGTGCAAAAAAGAGCCATAAAAATGATTTGAGGGTAGAAGAGAACACGTTGAAGTGAAGGATTTAAAACCTCAACCTGTTTAGCTAATTGAGGAGACACTTGAAAGACAATGTGCTCACAACACAGAGCAGCTTAATGTGGAAAAACACCAAGTTCTGAAAGGGTCCTCAATAAACTGGAGCAGTGTCTGGGAGCTGAAGCCAGGCATATTCAGAGTGGGAGAAAGTGTGCAGATCTTTACCAGGAACGATCATACAGGAAAAAGGACCCACAGAACTAAAGAACTCTTCTGATCTTAATTATTTTAAAGTATCTCTCTTGTGTAAGAGGTGTCCTTGGCCTGGTGTGGTTTCACCCACCCCTCTGCTCTCTAGAGCAGCCCCAGAGCATCCTGAGTTCCCCAACAGGTCTTGCAGAGAAATGTTTGTGCTTCAACTCCAGCTGAGCCCATCCCATGCTCCAGGAGTCCATTCACACGTACACACATTGTTCTGACCACTCTTTCCAAGGGGACGTTGATTTTCTGTGGAATCTGAAAGAATTTGGTAACCAAGTGTTGGTGCAGCAGTGACCTGAGAAAGCACCAAATCCTCTCTAGGGCTTTGCACATGGGCTGCACCCACTTGCTGGCAACCCTGCATTCCCCAGAGGCTCTCCCAGTTAGCAGGGCCTTCCTCTGGATCTGCCAGCCAACACACATCCTGCTGCTTCCCAGTACAAAAGGGTCTTTGGAAGATCTCTCTGTGGACTGCCCTTTTCCTCATGTCTTTCTGATCCACCTCCCTGAAATCCATGTTCTTCTGCTCCAGGTTTAACCCATAAAACAATTTTCCAGCAAGACTGAAAGCATTTGCTTGCTGGTTTGTTTGAAGATGGGTATGGGCAATGGACTGCCTCAGGCAGTCTCTTCTTCCAAGGAAGAACCACATGCATCTTGATTTCCCAGAACAACCCCTTTGGTTGCCATGATGTCTTCGAGATCATACATTATTAAAATAATTATAAATATTTCTTATGCATGTATCGTGTATAACACAACAGAGAGCTGGAAGGGTTCAGCATGGATTTGAAGATGAAGCCACAAGCAATGTTTGGAGGAAGCCTTGTACTTGTCATACAGTGATCAGCTCATCGTAAGGCCATGAATGGATGAACAAGAAAAGGTGAGGGCCAGGGTGGCGAGAGAACTCTCTTGGTGTGTCTCACTTACAATCCCAGCCTGTTCTTTAGACACAGATTTAACATTAAACCAGACAATCCACTGAATGCACGTGGAGACTGAGGGTGAAGGGATGGCTCCTGACAAAGCACTTCTTCACTCTCATCCTTTGTCAGTGCTAATAGAGGTTTTTTATTGTTATCTGCATCGGCTCATACCAATTACTCCAATCTCCTGCCTACTGGCACTGCTCCCAGATGCAGAGGTCATCTGAAGTCGAGTAGATCCCAGCTGGCAACCAAATGTCTCATTAATTTGCAGAGATGCCGCTCGTTCCTTCCCCCCACACGGAGCAGTGAGGCTGACACTTGGCTCCAGAAGCTCTAAGTCACATGCTCTGGGTCCCTGTCCATCCTGTCACACCAACCCTGCCTGGGTCAACACCAGATGCTGTCATTGACTCAGCCCAGATGCTCCTAAACCAAACAAGCCAGAGACAAAAGACTCCTAGGAGGCAACAGATGAGGAAGGTGGCCTAGATAATGCAAACAGGGTCAGGGTCAGGGACCTGTGGGCAGGCAAAGCTGGCAGCTGGGCTTGCTGAACACCAGGTCATGCTGGCTCCTCTTTGATTCCCAGGTGGAGCCAGGATTGGCTCCTCTAACTGGCCTTGGAAGCACCTTCCCTGAGGAGTCATTCACCATTGGGCTGCAGCAGAGGAGGCAGAGCACAGAGTGAGGCACACACAGGAGGGGGGGAGTTCGTCCCTGGAAGTAGCCCTGTGATGACTTATTTCAAAGATAAGGAGCAGAAGTGAAGACAATCTCTCAGCTCTCCCTGTGCCTGCAGGGATGGGGAGCTCTCAGCTCTGCTCTGAGCCATTAATTAAACACTTGTGCCGTACAGCAGCCCTGGGACCAGGGCTCAGCACTCGGAATCCCATCAGAAAAGCGTGGGTAACTCGGAGCCTTCAGCAGGGGTCACGTGACCCGAGAGAAGCGATTTTAGCCTCTCCCAGTCTCCTCGGGGTCGTGGCTGCTTTTGTCTTCAGTGCTGGTGTCTGCAAAGACCACGCATGCGGATTGGTAAAAGCAGTAGAAGTGAAGAGATGAGGAAGGGTTCTTTTCCACTTATTACCAGCAGGTTTTAGTACTGTGTTTGCAGAGGGAGCGGGTGAAGACAAGGGGCAGCCGGCTGGTGCAGGCGGTTTCACACGGGCTGGGGGAAGGGCTTATGTGTGAGACCAGTGGCTGCGGAGGGCTTGCGTGCCGTCAGCTGACCGACGGAGGCACTGGGCAGTCAGGCGGGGCTCTGTCACACGGAACCCACCAATGGCTGCCCTTTTGGGTGAGCGCTGCCCCCCCGCCGTGGCTGGAGCGGCCCCGCGACCGCCTGGGCCGTGCCACCAGCGCTGTATCAGCGATGGGGGCGAGGGGAGGAAGGAGCCAGCCCCGCCGGTCTGGCGGCTCTGGGAGGAGCCCCCTCATGCCGGGTGCAGAGAAATGGCTGTTGCGCAGCCCCGGCCCCCCCGACACGCGGACCGTGGAATCCAGCCCCCGCGGAGCCGGCGGGGCCAGGCCGGCCCCAGGGACACTGCAACAGGTCACTGCTGTACTCTGAACATCTTTTTGTGGCGGCGTATGTGGCAAAAGCCACAGCCCCACAGGCTCAAGACTGGTGGGCACAGACTGAGGTTGCCACAGTCTGAGGCATTCTCCCTGCTCAGGGAGAGTTTTTGGTTCACCCCCAGCATCCCTTGTACCTTAGTTTACATATTTCAGTTGGTTGCTACATTACCTAATGTTCTGTATAAGGTTATGTTCTGGANTTTGCCTTTGGTAGCGGAAACTTTCAGCTCTCCCGAACCCCTGCGCCGCCTCTCCTGGACCCCGGACCCTCTCCTACCTTCCCTGCTGCTTCTCCCGGGAAATAAAAGAGCTGGAAATCACTCCAAGGCCCTTCTCTCAGGTCTTTGTCCTTGCCTGCGCCTGCACCATCAGCCCGGGGTTCTCTCTATCACAGAGGAGCCAGCACTAACGAGCTGCCGGATGATGCCCAGTGTTTTGGGGGAGCTGAAAGCTGCAGCCCCCGGCAAACCAGGGTCACTCCCAGAATAACGCTGAGTGGCCTCGAGCGGCCCCCGGAGCCAGCGTTATCTTTCTCCAGCTGTTCCAGGTAGATCCCTTTCACTGGGAGAGCACACCAGGCTATGATACCTGATTGAGTGCTTCCTCCTAATATTTGTCAAGGACCCGTCCCCACCCACTTGCTCTGCATTTCCCAGACAAAAATCTTATTAGCATATGATGCATTATCAAATGAAATGCCTCCTGTGGACTAACCCCATTAAGCAGTTACCTGTGTCAGCCCAATCTGTAATTGCATAATTTGTTTGTTTGACAAGGCCCATGTCCTATAAAGCTTTAAAGCCTGGCACAATTGTATTGCTGGCCTTTAATGCAGCATTAGAGGGATTCCACGTGGCCTTTCATTCATGTTCTCTTCTAAGCACCTCATCCAATTTGGTCATCCCACATGGCCTTTTCATATGGGAGCTTTGGAAATTCCCAGGTATTCAAGGGTAGCTCTCTGGGAGCCATGGGCACCATCAGCATTGAGGTCAGGATGTATCAACACCCTTGTCTGGCTACAGATGGTGGGATTCATTCCCCTACTTTAGGGAACACAGGCAAATGTCTCCCAACATGCAAAGTTTGCATCAGAACCACCAGACTCAAGTGTCCATCTGTCCAAAGCAGGGATTAGACCAGAACACATGCCATAGCTCCCTGTTGGCTCCCTCCAAACCAAACAGGAACAGGGAGAGGGAGTTACCTTGAGTCTGTCTTGATCACCCTTTGACTCAGGGCCAGGATGGTCTCCCACATCTGATCTGAGGAACTACATCCATTGCCACAGCTGGGATAAAGCCTGGGGATAAGTCACGCCTGGAGTTTGCAGGCCAGACCTGTGTCACAGGCTGAGCAAGACTGAGCTGCACAAGCTCAGCCAACCCCAACAGGCTTCACCTGCCTGCCTGTCTGCTGTCCTCCTGCATTCCTACCAGGAGCCTTTCCCACTCTTAGACGTGGGACCTGACCCACTGGGAGGGAATCCCATGACTGACTGTAATTTTGCCTGTTACAGGATTTCTCCCACTGTTTTCGGCTTCACTTAGCAATTTCCCACATCTTCCAGTTCTGCTTTGTGAAGAATTTTTTTTTTCCCTTTGCAGTTGTTCTCCATTCAGCTTTATTTGCAGTTACTAACACCAGCCACCCTCCAGGCTTTTAGTCAGAACTGCCTCTCTGCTTGTGGCTTTTTACTTCCCAATACCTTTCTTTAGATAATATTTCTCTTTTGTTCATTTTCGTTTTCCCCCTCTACAATTTTCTATTCATAATTATCATTAACTTGGAGAACTTGGTCCCTTTGAAGAACAGATAATTAATTTCCAGGGCTGACATCTTTCTCCACTGTAATCAGATCCACATCCACATTCCCTTGTGCCCTGTGTGCTGCCTTTTGTTCTGGGAAGTGAGGGCTGATCTCAGGAGGCTCTCAGCTCTCTGCTTGTGGTCCCCAGCACATCTCCTGGCAGTGGTGCTGTGCCAGCTCCTCTCTTCTCCCTATACCTTATGCAAAAAGCAGTGGGAAATGCTCCTTGGATGGGAGGATCTGACAGGGAAGAGCATGATGTGAGATTAGGGGGCAGGACTAGCAGAAGGGGGATTTGAGCCTCCCCATTTTGGTAACAAATGGAAGAAAACTGTCAACAATAAGCTCATTTATCGGTGAAGAGTTGATCGGTCTCAAGCTCTCATCTGATCCAGGCATGTACCAGACTAAGGTTGGATTTGATGATCTTGCACTTTGATAATTCTATGATTCTGAGATGAATCTTTAAATGGATTCAAAGCAGCCACATGTTGCTTATCACAATGTCACAGAGTTGTTAAAGGAAGGTACAGAGGGAATGCCCTCAATCCCTCCCCCAAAAATGTGCCCAGCAACACCACATCCCTGAGCCTCAGGGTCCCCCGGCTCTTGCAAAAGCCAAGCTGAGCTGTGCATGGGAATCATCTTCCTCCTTAGCACCTCGCCCTGCCCCTTGCACATGGCTGGGGCAGGCCTCCCTTGCACCTTGAGCCCGTGAGAACTTCCTCATGGAAGGGAGGGTAAATCCCCAGTTGAGAAGGGGTTTTGGGGAAATCCCCTCCTCTGCCTCTGGCTGCTCTTCTGCCAGTGCAAACCTCTGCTCCTCGAGGGGATTGATGTGAGCAGCCAGTCTGCCCCACTGGTCCCTGGCGCCTCTGGAGACCTGCAGGGCAACAAGCAGTGTCCCTACTGCCAAAGGTGCAACCTGGAGAAACTGAGGCACACACAGTAGGCACAGCAGCATTGCACATTCCTTCCTCCTGGGCTTAACCATGGGTGTGACCATGGGGCAGAACAGTGCCCATGGCAGGGTGATTTCCTCCTCTGGCTGGCGCTAGGATGGACCATCCCCATCCCAGCACGGATGTGGGAGGTTCTCAGTCCTGCCACTGCTGTAGAAGAGGACGAGCCCACCATTCCCCCATGGCTCACCAGTGCTCAAAGCCCCATTGCTGCCCCATGGCCCTTCATTCCCTCATGGCCCTGCATTCCTTCATGGACCATTACTGTTTGCTGCACTTGGGATGTCCTGGCTCCAAGGACACAAGTCTGAGGGTTTTCCATCACACTGTCCATCACACTTATAGGTTTGTTCCTGTGAAGAGGCTCACCATCCCTCAGGTTCCCTGAACACAGACCTGGACAGGTGCTGCCTGCAAACTGGCTCTGTCCTGGAGAATGGAGGCTGAGTGGGCAGCCAAGGATGGGCCTGTGTCCTGGTTTAAAAGACAGGTGTCTGCCAAGGAAGGTGGGAACCTTCCTGGAATGGAAAGGATGTCCCCCCTCCCTCCAAATTATTATAACTTTGAAATTATTGGGCTTTTAGGCAAAGATCTGGGTAAAGGAATAATAGTTCTTTACTAATATATATATATATATATAAAACAAGACAGACAAACAGCAACAACAACAACCAGAAGCCCAACAGCAGCCTTTCTCACCCGCTAAGCAATTTCCCGATTTCCCTTTGGTGCAGTTACGGGCACAGCCACCAGCGGGCGCTGTCAGTGCGTGTCAAGGCAGAGGCTGCAGTGACTCCCCCGCGGCTGCAGGGGGCACTGTTGGCTCCAGCAGCTCCAGAGGCGCCACTGGGAGCCCTGAGCCCCCTGTAGGGAATAGGATATTTTATTAAACTTATTAAATTCTGTTCGTTAGAGAGCACTGTGGGAAGGGCACAGCCGCAGGCCGGGCGGCTGAGGCAGTTGAGAGTCTGTTGGAAGTCAGTTAAGAGCGAGTCAGTGATTGGGTGAGGAGAGGCACGGACAGGATGTGCGCAGAAAGCTGATTGGGTGGATGGACGCACGGACAGTATGTGTGCAGAAAGCTGATTGGGTGGATGGACGCACGGACAGTATGTGTGCAGAAAGCTGATTGGGTGGATGGACGCACGGACAGCGTCACCGCCCTGTGCGCAGCCAATGAACGCTCTCCTCTGTCAGGGGTCGGTTCAGCTCTGTTGTGTTCTGTTCAGTCCAGAGTGGGTTCGGGTATGAGTAGGGCTGGCCTTGCCCACAATAAACAATCTCATTCTGAGACTTAAAGGGGGTCCGTGTGTCTTTGCTCCCCAATGCTACACCTCCCCAGGGCAATGGCGGCCTTGCGGGGGAGATAACGTGGAGGGGGGTTTGGTTTTTCCCTGTCCCTCACGTGTCCTGTGCGGTATCCCTGGCAATGGCGGCAGCCAAGGCTCCAGTCAGCAGCCGGGAGGTGCTCCCTCCGGGAAGAGGGAGGAGGTGGGGAGCCCGGTTTCCCTGAGACATCCACAGAGATGGTGAGGGTCTCTCCCCCAGCGAGGGTGGTTACTGGAAAGTCCCAGTCCACGGCCGCTCTTGCAAGCAATGGCTTACCAACAGTAAGGGGAAGCAGCAAGGAAAAAGTTCAGCAGTAGCGGTGAATGCTCTGGGCAGCAGCACACAACACCAGTCTGTGGCAGTGTGTGAGGCTAGGGCCACAGTCAGCAGGCCTCGACAATGATGGAAGAGAGCTCAGCACACTGCCCTCTGAGACAACGATTCTGGTTAGGGTGACACTGTTACCAATTCCATGATTCCTTTCGGTTTCTGTTTGCATACGTGGTTTCCATTGGTTTATTATCCAGTTATGTAATGTTCCACGTATGGTTATGTTCTAGCAAGTTCTTGTATATTTGGTTGCTCATTGGTTATATTGTAATTTCTGTTCCCCCATTGGTTGTATCCCCCCTGCCTTTCCCCATAAAAAGCCCTATCTTTGGGAGAGCGAGGTGCTCTGTTCCAGGACCTTCAGCTCACCCGGACCCTCTTTCCTGCTCCTGCTCCCGGACCTTTTCCTGGACCCTCTCCTGCTGCCCTGCCCTTAATAAAGAGCTGAAATCACTGGACAGAGGCCCCTCCTTGGTCTTTGTTCTCGCCGTCCCGCCAAAGACCACCGGGCTACGGGCAACCTACTCAACGGAGGAGCCGGCACTGTCCAGCGAGGCACGGCTGGAACCCTGCTTGGGGGAAAGGAGCTGCAGCTCGGCAGCCAGCCCCCGTACCACCAGGGCAAGCCAGTGCAGGACGCCGTGCGCCCTCGGGTCTGTCCCCAGCCCTCGGCAGAGCGCGTCCAGCAGCGCGGCTACACCAGTCCAGCACACAACACCACAACTGCTTCCCCTGCCCACACCCAGCTAAGAAACTGCCGAAAACCACACCACTCCCCCCTTCCTCCAGAGCCATTCCAAAGCTGTGCCAAGGCTCTGGCTACATCTTTTGTCTCTTTAAGGATCAGCCATTTGTTTT
This sequence comes from Climacteris rufus, assembly GCA_013398175.1. Taxonomy (NCBI): domain Eukaryota; kingdom Metazoa; phylum Chordata; class Aves; order Passeriformes; family Climacteridae; genus Climacteris; species Climacteris rufus. The sequence continues at coordinate 549,519 of VZRZ01007000.1, forward strand.
CTGGGCAACTCCTTCCCCTCACAGGTCTCCCGGTCAGGCACAGATGGGAGAAAAAATTCCTTGAAAACCCCAAACCCAGAACAGCCTGTCAGCGAGCATCAGGTCCCACTCCACTTCCCCATGTGCTGCCCAGCCCATGTTGTGACCTGGAGGGGCTGGTGGTGCAGCCAGTGGGCTGTGGGGTGTGACACTGACGGGCAGCTGCTCTGAGAGACGGAATGTTTGGAACAGCACGAGGAGGAACAGTCCTTGTGTACCTGCTGCTCAGATCATCCCAGCTTCCCACGTGAATATTCCCATCAGGACATTCATTACCTCAGCCCTACTGGATGGAGTTGGCTCCATGTGTTTATCCCCAGCATCTTCTGCCAGCCCCAGTCTGGGCAGGCCCCCATCACTCACAGGTGGTTGGTAAACCAACCATTCCATCTTACCACACCTCTCAGACGGACTGTAATTCACACCTCAGTATCTGAGCATTTTCCTCCTATCTGCTGCCTCTTCATGATAATAACATCACAGTAATTAATTTAAACACTTCTGAAGTAGACAGAGCACAATTGAAGTGTAGGCAGTGTCACAACAATCTTGTTCCATAAAAAGTACCCAGCAATGGCAGATGGGAAGCAGGACAGGATTTCTGAAGATGGTTTTGTTCAGATTTACCCTGTCTCTGTTCTGATGAACTTTGAGCCAACTAATCTGCAGCTAACAAAATACTGATTTTCCTTCAACAGTTATGCATTTGCTGCATCATTTTTTCAGGCCCTTTGAGCCCTGCCTGTCTCTTAGAATCATTTCCCCATTTCTGGATTCCCACATGTAGCAGGGTTTGATGACTCTCCAGCACGCTTCAGCTGGAGTAAAACCTCTGCTAAGCAGAGGGGATGAAGAATCCCTGGATCAGGTTTATCTGCAGCAGGAATTATGGGGGTCCCACAGCAGTCCAGGACATCCCACTGCTTGTCCTGCAATCTGGGATAAGTCATAGAATCATGGAAGAATCACAGAATCATTAAGTTTGGAAAAGACCTTCAAGATCATCAAGTCCAACCTTCAAACCAAATCCCACCGTGCCCAATAAACCATAACATGAAGTGCCACATGAACTCTTTTTCTGAACACTTCCAGGGATGGTGACTCCATCACTGCCCCTGGCAGCCTGTTCCAATGCTCGACAACCATTTCCATGGTGAAAGTCCGAGTGGAACATCACCCACTTCTTGCTGGTTCCAGCAAGGCTGAGTTGTGCAGGCAGCTGGAGTTACACCCACAGTTCAGTGCTGTGGGTTCTGAGGAGGGCAAAAAGGGTGTGGAATCCGCGACAATACTGGATTTGGTTCTTCCCAGGGCAGCTGGTGTGTCCAGCTCTCAGGCCTTGGCCCATGGCCTTTGCCTGTGCCCTGGGCTGGAAGGAGAATCCTTCAGTGTGCTGCTCTGAGGTCCTGCAGCCACCCACTCCTCCCTCTTGTCCAAGAACAGATCTGTTCTGCGGGCTAAAACCAGATTCCTACAGATTCCTACCCTGAGGTAGTGAATCAGAAAGACCCTGTAATTCGTTTGCATTCTATATTTAGATTATCCCAAGATCTTTCCAAGTTTTTTAATGAGAAGTGGGAGCAAGAGCTTTGTGAGTGCTGTTCCACTGGATGGAGCAGTGCCCTGAGGAAGAGTGGGGTGCCACCCAACCTGGGTGGAAGGCTGGGTTCTTATCACCAGAGGAATGTCCCCACATGCATCTTCCTCTCCTGACTGCCTAAAAGGTGGTGAGCCCCAGGCAGCTGGAGATCAGCAGTCCATCCCTGATTCCAACCTCATGCAAAGTCTCAAGACAGATTGAGGACATGGCCTCAGACTGTGCCAAGGGAGGCTCACGTTGGACAGCAGCAGGAATTTCCCCATGGAAAGGCTGCTCAGGCCTTGGCAGGGGCTGCCCAGGGAGCTTTGGAGTCCCCATCCCTGGAGGTGTCCAGGGAAGGCCTGGCTGTGGCACTCAGGGCTCTGGGCTGGGGACAGGGTGGGGATGGGCACAGCTTGGACTCCATGGGCTGGGAGGGCTTTTCCAACCTCAGTGATTCCATGATTCTGTGATTATCGTGCAAATGCCCTGAATGTGCCAGAGTTTCTAGGGCCGCTGACCTGGACGAAACATTCATCATGGATATGAGCCAGTTTTCCTTGTATAGTTTTCATCAAACCTCACACAATACTACAAATATTCTGATTTTTTCCAAGGCAGCATTTTCAACAGTGAGACTGGAGCACTGAAACAGCCCTTCCCAGGAAGTGCAGAGGTTGCAGGCACTGGAGCTGTCACAGCTGACAGTTCCCTCATTTCAGCTCCCTGTGGATTCTCAGAAGCATTGAACCAAGATACCAAATTCAGGCTTGGGGTTTCTCCTCATGGCTTTTTCTCCTAATCAAAATGAATGTTGTAAGAGTTTCCTAGAAATTAACCTGAAAGTTTGCACACAGTTAAGTGGATTTCAAGGCCTTTGGACAAGGTATTTACAGCCTCAAACCACCCTCTACAGTAACAGGAACACCAGCACTTCAATTAGAGGGGCTGCTTATAACTCCATGAACAGTCTTCTACAGTCTAAAAGGTTTTTAAATGAGGCTCACAGCCATTAACAAGGTAAATACATTTGTAGATTTGTTTGGGCAATTACATTCATTTAAAAAACAATGCATAATAACAGACATGAATCTAATAAGCCATTGCTAATTAAATGTATAAATGCCACATTATAAAATGAATGCATCTTGCTGATATGTTACAGCTACTTTTGTGCTGTAAATACTTGAGCAGTGACACGGGCAGAATTTGCATTCCTGGGCATTGCCAGTGCCCAATAATAGCTGCAATTAATTTGCCCCAGTGGAGCCAATCTCCTGCCTGCTCACCAGGCTCTCCTTTTATGTGTCTAGTCCACATTTTCCCTTGCTCTGTGAGCAACAGTTGCAGTAAAATGGAGCTGGCTAACCCCAAAATATAGGACACTACAAAGCATTTGTGAAGACTCTACTTTGAACTGTGCTCTTCTGCCAATTATAATCTGCAGCAGGTACAGCATTCCCAGGCTATGGAAAAGCCATTTCTACGTCCTGGGAGAGTTCAGTCAATTTTACCTAACATTAAGTGTTCAATAGCAATTTTCCTTCTTTTGCTTTCATCTCTTTGGGAAATGTCACCAATCTGGAGTTAACTAATTGACCATGGTGCTTTTGAGGAGTCAGGCCCAAAGCACCCCCACAGATACACAGACAGGCTGAGAGTCAGGCTGGGATCCCCTGGGCATCCAGGACACAGCCTTGCATGTCAACTCGACAGATGAAGGATCTGGCTGAACTCCTGGGACAGGGCAATAGCAAAGGACACATGGGCTTGACCCTAACTGTAAAAATGCTAAGTATCTCACCCTGACCTGGTGGCTCTTGGGCTCCCTGTGCAGGTGGATAAGAGATGTGGGACACTTTGGTAGATCCTGAGGTCAGAGCTCACCGGGGGCTGCAGCTCCTCCCGAGGGGCAGCTCTGATCTCTGCTCTCTGTGACAGGGACAGGACCCAGGGAGCGGCTGGAGCTGTGCCAGGGGAGGGTCAGGAAAAGGTTTTTCCCCCAGAGGGTGGTGGGGCACTGACCAAGCTCCCCAGGGAATGAGCATGGCCCCAAGCCTGCCAAAACCTGATGGCCACAGTGCTCCTCTGCCTTCAGGAGCAACACCGTGCTTGCAAGAGGCATTTCTTTGGCCCAGAAACACTGACCTGCTTGTTTAAAACTTTGTGTTTGCTCAGATTGGCCAGTGCTGGGGTTGGTGAAGGAAGGGCTGAGGTTCAAAGGCCTGGGGACATGAGTGGTGACAGTGAGGTGAAGGAGTGGGTTAGGACTGGGGGCTGTAGGGCAGGAGAGCAGCCTCAGAGCTGGATCTGGACAATGGTCTTGTGAGACTTCTTCCAGTGATGGAGAAGTCACTTCCCAGGGTCTCCAGCTTATGTAAAAACGAGCAACCACATGTTCCCTGTTGCCAAAGTGCCCTAAAATCACAGAATCACAGAATGGTTTGGGTTGGAAGGGACCTTAAAGTTCACCTCATTCCACCCCCTGCCATGGGCAGGGACACCTTCCATTGTCCTAGGTTGCTCCAAGCCCTGTCCAACCTGGCCTTGGACAATTCCAGGGATGGGGCAGCCACAGCTTCTCTGGGCAACCTGTGCCAGGGCCTCACCACCTCAGAGCCAAGAATTTCTACCTAATATCCAATCTAAACTTACTCTGTGTCAGTCTGAAGCCATTTCCCCTTGTCCTGTCACTCCATCCCTTGTAAACAGTCTCTTCATCTTTTTTTGGCAACTCCCTTCAGGCACTGCAAGGCCACAGTGAGGTCACCCTGAAGCTTCTCCTCTCCAGGCTGGACAATCCCAGCTCTCCCAGCCTTTCCTCCCAGCAGAGCTGCTCCATCCCTCTGATCATCCTGGTGCCTGCTTTGGACTCCAACAGCTCCACGTTCTTCCTGTGCTGGCCCCTCCACAGCAGCCCAGGCAGAGCAGGAGGAACGTGAACATGGCAATGCTCAGTGAGCAGCTGTCTCCAAGAGCTCACGGATGGAAAACGTTGACCTTTGAGTAATGCATCACTCCTAATGAACAGCCTGGCCAGCTGGATTTAATTGCCTGGTTTGGGCAGATATGGGTGAAAAATCTCATGCCTGTCAGATTTTTTTTCACCCCCTAAAGCATCAAATTATTCACCATCCTCTTGTAGCATTTTGCAGCCAACTCTTTCCTGTGATGATTTTCAAAGGATGAAGAATGAGCACCCTGGTGACATTTCTAGTATCTATAAATATCTCCCCACTACCCTGCCTGCCCAACTGGTGAATTATGCAGGGAGATATATATATAATAAAACAATCGGATCCATTTTGTTGTCAACAGACCATTCTTCTTCAGCTGACAAGGGAACAGCCCAGGCTGTGGCTCTGGAAAGAGCATGCAGTGACTGGGGAATTAGTGACCTTCTCCTTTTCTGTAGGTAAAGGGGCATCTTGGAGTGCAACACTAAGTGGAGAGCGGGCCTGGTGTGCTGTAAAAAGGAGGAAAGCTTTTGCAAGAGAAGAAGCATGCAGTTTAGGGCAGTTACAGTCTTCAGTATGGCAAGAAATCACATACAGAGTGCTGAGAATCACATGGAATCGTACACAGAATCATTGAGGTTGGAAAAATGCCCCCAGCCCATGGAGTCCAAGCTGTGCCCCATCCCCACCCTGTCCCCAGCCCAGAGCCCTGAGTGCCACATCCAGGCCTTCCCTGGACACCTCCAGGGATGGGGACTCCAAAGCTCCCTGGGCAGCCCCTGCCAAGGCCTGAGCAGCCTTTCCATGGGGAAATTCCTGCTGCTGTCCAACCTGAGCCTCCCCTGGCCCAGCCTGAGGCCGTTCCCTCTGCTCCTGTCCCTGTTCCCTGGGAGCAGGGCCCGACCCCCCTGGCTGCCCCTCCTGGCAGGAGTTGTGCAGAGCCAGAAGGTTCCCCTGGTAAAAGAAGCATTGAAGAAATACCAATGAAGGACTAATCCAGGATGATGGATTATCTGGAGCACGATGCACTTACTATACATTCTGTTCCTGCTTCTTTGTGTTTAATTCAGCAGTGCTCTGTTTATGCCACTAAACCTCCTGCCTGGTGAAATACATGGAGGATTTAAAGTGTCAAACTTTGCAAAGCCATGGGAAGTGACCAGTTTACATTTCATATCTAATTGGCAGGTTTTAATTTAAATTGGGAGGGATTTAATTTAATAACAAAGCTTTCCCCAGCTAACAGACCTCTTCTAGCCAGGTACTCATTATGTGGGATAGTCTACAGACTCTGTTACCTAATTTATGGGTTAGAGGAATTTTAAAATAGGCAGCTTAATACAGCTCTCCCCCTTCCATTAGATATTTTCAGATGTCTTTTGCTAAGCTATAACCAGCTTCTTCATCGTTAATTTTTGTGGGCTGTGCCTTGGAGACACTGGCTGGCAATTAAACAAAGTTCTTACCAGAGTCTTGTCTCCTTACCTTCATCCAGAAGTTTGTCATCCTCCAGGACTTCAAAGACAAGGGTTTTGCATTCCTTCAGGAAGACAGCTGCTGTGCTGTTGTTCCTGTGGATCTCCTGCAAAGCCCGAGGACTTTACCTCCTGGATGACTCTCAGTGTGAGTGAAGTTGATGCCCTGGACTGGCAGAGAGCTCTGCCAGTGTGTGCCAAGACCACCCGTAAAACCACTCTGTCTGATATGAGGCTCTGAGAAACCAAACACTGCCCACAGCAATGCTGTCCTGGTTTAACCCCAGTACCACCCAAGCCCCCCACACCCCTTGGGTCCGTTCCACCCAGTGGGATGGAGTGGGCTGAAAGGGTAAAAGTATGAAAACTCACAGCTTGAGGTAAAGACAGCTTAATAGGTAAGCCATAAGTGAAAGGTGCTTCCAGACTCTGCAAGACATGAGCACAGCAGAGCTCAGAGAGGGATGGCAGCACTGCTGCTGCCTGGATTTTGACTTTCTGTATGTCTGGGGATTTTGCAAGTACCCACCTCTTTAGGATGCTCTGGCTGAGGAACAAACAGTCTGCTGGAAGCTCCTGTTCATGGCGAGCTCTCTGCAGAGCTCTGCAGTGGTGCTGTTGGGCTCCTGCTCATTGAGGCACAGCAATGGGCTTGGCCCAGGTTCCAGAGGAGTCAGTCCTGAAGTGGCCAGGGTGGGTGACCTATGGCACCTCAGAGTGGGCTCAGTCAGATATACAGGCAAAGCCCAGTACTCTGCAGGGTCTGTACAGGAGCCTCTAACCTGCCCTCCTCCCAAGAGCCATGTCACCATCCTGAGCATGGCACACACCCCACAGCTGCATCTCAGGCTGACAGACCATCTTCTACTGCTGCTGCTGCTTGTCCCAGGTGCAATTACATTGCTGGGTGACCCAGAAGACAAGGTACACAAGGCCACTGCCCTTTTCCACCCAGTACTCTTCCCTGCCTACTAGTGTGCAAAAACTCCATGGTGCTGAGCTCCAAACTCAGCTGGGAAGCATGATTTCTAACCTAGAAGTAGATCCTTCTGCCATGGTTGCAGTGGCCATGCCACAGGCTGATTATGCCCAGCTCATCTCATTTAAGAAGTCTACAAGTCAAACTCATCTTGGTCTGAGCCACTCCATTTCTCCCCAGGGAGCACAGGGAAATGAGAGCTCTGACAACAAGCACAGGGTGAGGTGGGAGGGCCAGGTCCCTCAGGGAGTATCAGGGTAGCTTGAGGTGACGCCCTCAGATTTGCATGTCTCTCCAGGCTGCAAACTCCCACCCTATAAATCCCACAACTCCCTGGAAACAGGATCCTGGAAATTTCAGTGCCACCATGTAAACAGCTGGAGCAGCATTGCCTGGTGATGCTCCCTTTTCCCCAGCTGATGCTCAACACCTGAATCCAGTCAGCTGACAAGTAGGGACCTCTCCAGATGAGTGGTGTTTGTTGAGGTGCTCCTTGACTTTGGGGATTTATCTGAGTGACAGGGTTTGTAGTGTCCCCAAAGGAGGGTCACAGTCCCTCCTGGAGACCAAGCCTGCCCATGAGATTGTACCCTGGCACTGTGGCAGGGTGGGAAGGTTTCGGGTGCTCATTGAGTCCAAACCCTCTGCACAGCTGGCACCTTCCCCTTCCCTCCTGCCAAGATCCCTGGACACACCCAATGGACCTGCCAGGGGCTCAGAGGTGGCAGCGAAGCCCCAGGTGAAAACCCAGGGCTGCTCGAGTGGTGAGGGGTGGGAATGTGAGGAGAGAAAGAGCAAATGTTAGACAGAGGCAGGGTCCTGTGAGCGCCTCGAAGCACGGAGAGCACAGCACAGCTCTATTTCCTCAGCTCCTCCCATTCCCAACCCAGCTCCTCCCATTCCCAGCTCCAAGTGCTCAGCAATGCTCTGTGTGTCTGGCACTCAGAATGCCCAGCCTAGCAGCCCTCCCTGTGCTCTCTGCACCAGGAACACATCACTTCTCACTTCTCTCCCTCTCCAGTCACAATTAAACACACAAGGACTCAGACAGGCGTGTTCCTCCCACCTGACCCCTGTGTGCTCTCCATACCCTCAGTAAACATGCGGTACAGGCCTCCAGACAACTTCTAGAGACTACTCCAGGAGCAATTATTTTTATTAGTAAGATATCATAATGAAATATTCCTCTGAAATAATCCCTGTGCTATACTTTCACCGTTGATTCCATCAAACACACTGGGTATTAACACTATTTTCAATGTTTCTAAAATCTACAGGATTATTAGCAAGGCACAGTTTATAACCACAACATCTGCTCACCTCCCAACTTTCAACATTACACACATGACAGAAACACTCATGCAGAGAAAAGAATAAGGTCTGGAGAACTTCACAAGTCACTGCACTATTGAAGTGTTTTGGAGAAGGCCACTGATTTTAAAACTATTTTGGATCATGAAAAAGAAATAAAAATTAGATTTGAGCTTGCAGCAAGAGGGAAATTACAGGACACTGATTTACAGCAGCCAAGAACCTGGTCCATGTGTCACCCTGCACCTCTGTCACCTCCTCGCAGGCTCTGTTTAGGTCACGACCCCAAGACTCAGAGACAGTCCTGGGTACATAACCTGAGAGTCCATCAGAGAGATGGAGCTTGGGCTAAATCTCTGCATTTAATTGTTTAAATTGTGTGACAAAGGCATCGTTAGGGATTTGCAGATCAGGGGCTGTGCTGGTGCCCTTAGATCTGCAGCAGCAAGGCCACACCAGCCAGCACCCACTTGGAAGGGTTTTCCTTTGTTTTAAGGTTAAAAGTCCACACGTAAGTTGGCCCTCTCTGGCGTGTTTTGTACAGAGGACATGGGTACGTACAGCGGGTGTCCTGCTTGTCATCAGGAATGGCCTTGATGAACACGACGGGCATGGCTGCAGTGAGCTCCTTGAGCCTGGCATCCGTGATTACCCCGGCCTGCAGACGGAAAGGAGGCAAAGTCTTGCTCAGATTTCCAAGGTGTCCATCAGCTGTTGTCTGATCTGCACCAGCCCCTGTGATCTTTATACAAGCTGCTCCTACTGGGGAAGGGCAAACAGCTGTCCTGGGGTCAAGGGGCTGGATGAGTCTCCTCGGGGTAAGGAGGGTCTGGATCAAACACCTCCCTGTCTCACCACAAGCCTCCCTCAGTGCAGATTGTCTCAAGGGTACAGGTGCCTGCACTCTCATCAGATGCTCAAATCCACACACATCCAAGCCAGACTTAATGTGGGAACAATGTTTCTGGCCCTGTCCAGCCATGTTATGACCAAAGTTTCATGTCTCTTGTCCTGTCTTCAACTGTGGTACAGCTTGAGGCCTTTCGTCTTGTCCTACTGCCAGGCAACCAGTGACAGGACAAGAGGGAACAGCCTCAAGCTGCACCAAGGGAGGTTCAGGTTGGACATTGGAGGAATTCTTCACAGAGAGGATGGTCAGGCCTTGGGAGGGAGCGGAACGTTTGGAGTCCCCATCCCTGGAGGTGTCCAAGGAAGGGCTGGAGGTGGCACTCAGAGCTCTGGGCTGGGGACAGGGTGGGGATGGGGCACAGCTTGGACTCCATGGGCTGAGAGGGCTTTTCCAACCCAGTTCTAGGATTATGCTCATGCAGCTCTTTATCAAAGTTTTCCCAGACCAGAATCACCTCATGGGAGGTGTTGCTCATGGTGGGAGCGAGGGTGGACACCTGAACCACTGGGATGGACAACAACACTCACTTGAGAAGAGCCTAAAAGTCACCAAGTAAGGTCCCATCACACCACCACAACCTGAGCATGACCTGGGGCACACTTGTCTGGGCAATGAATGCACACAGTGCTCCTGTGGCCCCCAAAGGCACCAACACAAGGTTTTTGCTTTGCTGTCTGGTTCAAGTCTTTGCTTCCACTCTCACGGGTGCTCACACCAAGCAGGAGGATTCAAAAGGATTTTCCTGAGGGAATATCATCACTAAATATCAAGTCCCCATTATCCTCCTCAAAGCAATGCTGTGCCCAGAGGCTGCCTGGCCCAGGAGAGGGAGAGAACACTGCCAGGGAAAGACATCAACAGCTTGTTTCTCTAATTTGGGTCTCTCTGGCATCTTCTGTCTCTCTTCCTGACAATAAAATGCTCTACCCATCAATCCATTTCCAGGGAAAATTCCCTAATGGAGGCTAGAGAGACCAAATGAAAACAAATAGGGAAATGGAAACTAAACTTTTCAGTGCTAGAGAAACTGCCTCTCACTTCAGCTGAGCTTCTCATATCATTATTTCAAATGCTCTCAGATCAGAGTTGTGGGGTGAGATTCAACCTCTTCAGTAGTTTATTTAGTTCTGCAAATGAGCAAAGAAAAATAATCCCTTTTGCCACACACCTTGGTTTAATTGTACTAATGCCATCTGTTATACTAAGCTATGATAAATCCAGCTCTCATTTAGGATTTTACATTTCCAATGTGCTGAAGAAATATTAAATAATTCTTATAATGGCTTGCAAAGTAGCTATTTATTAAACATTATTATGCACTCTTCTTAAATCCACATCTTTCATTTCTGAGACTGGATTTTGATCAGTTCTTTTCTTTTTTTTTTTCTTTGCTGAGAATACTTCAAATGCAATTTCCAAGAGATATTCTACCTGTTTCTGGGTTAACAAGAGTTGAAATCTTCCTGAGGTATCTCTGTGTAACACATCATTTTGTTATGTCTGGGCTGATTCACATTTGCATTTTTTATCGCTCTCATCATCAGAAATTAATTCTGCTCTGAAAGCAATTCTTCCTAGCTACCAGCACAGCACTCCTGGGGAAAAGCCACTGTTCTGTGCTTGGAGAGCTCAGGCCTCAGATCCTAAAGAGCCCTTCAATTCTGCTTGTTCCATGTTCCCAGCAGCAACTGAGAGCGGCCGTGTGGCAGTGCCACGTGTGACGGGGCTGAGGGCACAAGGAGCCGTCACGGGCCAGGGGTGGTGACAGATGGGTCCAAACCCAGCCCCTGTGACCCACAGCCCCACTGCACATGGACTGGTCCCAGCACTGGAACCTCACACCACAGCCCCTTTGGGGTCAGCTGGCCCAAGGACCCCCAGGACGGCTTGGCTGCTTTTGGGACAGAGTCACCTCTTGGCAGGGACTGGGGACAACAGAGGCAGCAGGGAACATCACTGCAAGGTGGTCCCAGACTGATGGGGTCAGTGGCTTCAACTGGACAAGGGGAATGAGAAAAAACTCTTCTCTGTGAGGGTGGGGAAGGTGCCCAGAGAAGCTGTGGCTGCCCCATCCCTGGAAGTGTCCAAGGCCAGGCTGGACGGGGCTTGGAGCAACCTGGGATAGTGGAAGGTGTCCCTGCCCATGGCAGGGAGTGGAATTGGATGAGCTTTAAGGTCCCTTCCAGCCCAGCCCAGTCTGTGATTCTGAGTCCACAGCTGGCAAAGATTCATGGAGCACATGTGGTGTTAAACCCTCCTGTCCCCTTCTCCCACCATGCTCCAATCCCCTGGGGAAGTGCAGGGCACACACTTGGCATCAAACCCTCCACTGCTGGGAGCAATAAAGCCAGGAATCAGTCAGAAATTTCCCATGGCTGGGGATAAAACATCTCAAAGTGTCCCCAGTCAAAGCATCCTTTTGACTGTCAATGAGTCCCACTGACTTTAATGGGGCTGTAGCAAGAGATCATTTGCACCCAAAATAATCTGCTTAGTTTCATTTCATCTAATAGCTGCCTGCTGTTTTGTAATGAATGTTTTATAAATTTAAGACACCCAAGGGCAAACATAAATGTTTAAATAAATAGAAAAATGTGAGTAGCAGAACACAGAAGGACTTTTTTCCTTTTTTGGAGGCACAACCTAAATGTGAAATATTCTTTTAAAAGTGGAAGTGTTCCCCAGAGGAATTCTTCTAAACATGGCCTGCCATTTTTATCAGATGATTAATCTGAAAGGAGTATACAACCCTAAAGAACTGTGCACCTGGTTTAAAAGTCCTGCATCCATTAATACACATTGGAACTCACTGGATTATAGGTAAAATGAATAGTTCCACCAGGTGGAAATGATATTTCAGTGTGAGCAGCAACCCATGAAAATATCCTTTTCCTTTCTGAAATAAATTGAAGTATGATACCCAGAGATTATAAATGGTTCCATAAACGTAATTGCTCAGTATCTTTCAATCACAAGGAAAATGTAATCAGAAAAACACATTTACTGGAGTCGGGGTGGTCTCTGAAGACAAATCCCATTGCTGAATGCTTTCACCCATACCAGTTATTGGAGGGAGGCAGAGGGGAGAAGCCAAGTGTTTCCCAAAGATTTCTGGCTTTGCACCACCAAAACTTCTCCCTCTTAACTTTCAGCACTTCCTGGAGCTGGGTAAAACCTGGGCAGAACTCATTATCTAGCAATGGTGGCAATGATGGTAAAGAAAACATAACAGCAGCCACTGGAATGTTTTTAAATGGAGTATTTGATATGCAAGACCAATAATTTTTTAAAACACTCTCTGTTCTGTTGTGTCCACCTGATTTCTGTCAGCTTAAGAGGTCAGGCTTTTAGGGCAGCAGAAATCCAGTGCTCCCTGTGGTAGGGGTTGTGATCTCTGGGAGCTGTGTATGGCAGCCACACCAGAGGCTTGGAGACAGGAATAGTCAGGGAACTGTGGGACCAGAGCTGGGAAATGGACTGGGCTGGTCCCTGTTCTGCTGCTGTGGGTTCTGCTGTGAGCAGAGCCAAAACCATGGGAGCAGGAGATCTGACCTGACACCACATGAAATCCTCACTGCAATCTTCCAGCAGAGCCTTTGCCAGTGTTCCTGACTGCCCGTGGCTTCCCAGACCCAATCCAGTCCATTCCAGAGCAAAAACAGGCTGAAGCTTTGAACTCCCCAAGTATATGTGATAAAATGGCACCCATCAGGCAGGTCAAAGCTTTTCCTGATTTTCTATCCTTCATGGAAAGCCACTGCAGAGAGGGAGATGATAAACAGTGGAGAGTGTTAGATCAGAAATGCGCAGTCGGGCTTGGGTTTGGTCTCTGGCTGGCACGGCCTCGCTCCTCAGCACCCACCACCACATCCCCCAGCAGGTCAACCAGCATCTCCAAGGATGAGGCTCAGAGCCTGAAGAGCTGGGGCGGGGTACAGAGCTGTTTCTGACATCAAAGCCACTTCTTGTGAGGGGGCAAAGTGAACAGAGATACAGAAGATCTGGGTGACCCACTCTGATGAGTGTTGGCTCTCTCACAGATCACTGGCAGCAGGAGCAGAGCTCTGGCTGCCCCCGTGGAGAGCTGCACAAACCACTGTCCTTGAATTCCCACTCACGGCATAAACTGGGGGTCGTGGCACCACGGGCCAGGCAGCTCAGAGGGAAAGCCCATGGGAAATTGTCAGCCCAATGGCTCTCACTCTGCACCTTGTGCTCCTGACAGCGGCAACTGTCCCAGGGACTGACAGGGAGAGTTGTGCTCCTTTGGGATGCTGCTCCAGGAGTTGCACTGCAAGAGGCAGGAACAGCAGCAGTACAAGCTGCCCAGGGGTGGGGATGCTCCTCACCTTGGCTGCCTGAGGTTGTCTGTGCTACAGCTGAAAGGCATCCCCCACATCCAGAGGGGGAGAGAGGGGATACTCACTCTGTTCTGCTTGTCCAGGGTCAGCCCACACTCACCCCCATCCTGAGTCATCAGCCTGAGTCCACATGGACTCTTACAGGTTAAACCTTCATCAAGCGTTATTTAAGGGATAACTAAAGGATGTAATTAATTGTTGGTCACAGACCCTACCATGCAAATGACATCCTGCAGCACCTGACAGTGGTGGGACAGTGGTCTGTCTTTGGCACATCCCACCCATCTGGCTCTAAGGATATGAGAACATAGGAAATCAGAGTCCCCTCCTTTCTTCCCACTGCTGCCAAACAGGCAGTGGTGACCCCACAAAAGTCTGTCACATCACTTTTGTGACAGCACAATGAAATCACACCCATGTGAGGGTATGGGGACAATGTAGCCCTGAGAGGATCCCCCATTTTCTGTCTGTGTCAGTACCTCGAGTACTGACTGAACACTGAGGCTGAGATTCACCTTGTACAAACTGGATGTATCAGTCCACCCCGAACATCCTTCACAGCCATGGAACAGACAAGCTCCAAGGGGTGATTCCTCTGACACCTTGGACACCCTCTCTGGGCTGCACAGGACAGGCCCACTTCTCCCATCTGTCATTCCTGAAGAGGCAGCTCAGGTGACTATTCCAGATGAACTCCTGTTCCCCAGAGTATAGCACCAAGCAATAAGCACACAACACCTGTGGCTTCTCTCTCAACCCAGGAGCCTTGGACAGCTCACCTGTGCATCCCAGCGCGCTCCCTCCATGAACAGACCATGGACATAGGCCCCTTCACGAGGAGCACTGGCAAAATCCTCTCTGCTCTTCTTTGTCACATCACACTGCAATGTCATCTTGTCCAAGGGCCACTTGTTCTTCCGGGCCGTGGTCTGCATGATGGCTGTCAGGATGGACTGGGGGTTGAAGAACCCACCAAGCCACAGTGTGGAGGGTAAGGAGAAGTCCCTGGTCCAGGCCTCCAGCTCGCTGATTCGGGTGAGGAGGTCAGCAAACCACGTGCCCAGGCTGGCTGTGGAGGGGTAAGATCTCTTCACCCAGGACTCGGGCACCACATCCAAGAAAAGGGCATTCTGCAAGTTCTCCATGTTGCTGGTCATGGTCAGTTCTCCCTGGTGAGAAAGGGCACAGTTAGCACTGACAACTGCCCAGCAAAGCCTGCTTGGGAGCAGACCTGGGCCGGGACATGAGGGAAGCAGGGCACCCCACACAGTCACTACTGCTCACGTGCTGTGAATGACTTCATGAGTTTGGGGCTTTCCTGCACATTTCTATTGCATATTCATTCATCCTCATCTTCCCTGCTGTAAAAATGCTAGAGGGAGGAAAAGCTGTGTAACAGTGACAGCAAGCAGGGGTGTCCCTTGGTTGCCCCAGTGCTTTTTCTGTTTTTTCTCATGGACTGAAGATCTTTCCAGAGCAGATTTTCAGAGCTGTAGAGCAGTTCTCACTCACTACTAGGACAGGATACTGGAGCCTCTGACATTCTACTCTAAAATTGTCCAAATGTCTTATGTCAAGTCCTACCCACCTCCTCTCCTCCACTTCCCCTCGCTCCCCTCCTCATTCATTGCTTGGCAGTGCAAGATTTTTTTTTTTACTTCATGTGTTGTCTGCAAATGTAATCACAGTTCCTTCCACAGCAGGGAAACACACAACAAAGTAAGATATGATTCAGCCAAGTGAGATAAAGAGAGATGTTTGACTTTTCCTTTATGTAGCAATTAATTAGTTTTAAAGCTTTTAGAAAACTATATCAGTTCTGCTCAGAGGAGCTGGAGCATCATTTCCTGGCCAAAAAGGGGTTCTGCACATCAACAACAGCATCCCCCTTGAACCTGTGGTACTCTTCAGAGGGTTCCCAGAGTCTGCTAGACTAAAATGTAGAAAATTCCTGCTTATCAAGCTGAAATTACATTGAATCTAAGAGAGAGATGCCTGGATGCTACCAAGGCTGAAGGGGCAGCTGGGGGAGGCCGTCAAGAGCAGGTTTTGCAGCAGGTTGCACCAAGGGACACAGATGGGGCTTACCAGCTCTGTTGAGGGCAGTGCACACCTGCCTGGCAGGGGTGGTGACGTTCCAGGAGTCATTGTCCCCACCTGGAGCAGATTCCCCTGGCACAGCAGAGGCCTTGGGGCTCAGACCAAGCTGCTGACAGAGGCTGCAGCTCATCATGTCAGGACTGCAGGCAGTGCCAGGAGCCTCTCTGAGCCTGGGGAGCTGGGAGAGCTTCTCCTTGTCCGTAGGATGTGTGTGCTAGTCGAAGACATGTGCCTGATCCTAGGGCTGGGGCCCCTCTGCTCTGAAGCCCGGCTGGGAGAGCTGGGGGTGTTCACCTGCAGAAGGGAAGGCTCCAGAGAGACCTCAGAGCCCCTTCCAGTGCCTAAAGGGGCTCCAGGAGAGCTGGAGAGGGACTTGGAACAAGTGATGGAAGGACAGGACAAGGTGGAATGGCTTTAAATTGAAGGAGGATAGGTTTAGGTTAGATATTCAGAAAAAATTCTTTACTCAAGAGTGGGGAGGCCCTGGCACAGGGTGCCCAGAGAAGCTGTGGCTGCCCCATCCCTGGAAGCGTCCAAGGCCAGGTTGGATGGAGCTTGGAGCAACCTGGGATAGCAGAAGGTGTCCCTGCCCATGGCAGGGGGTGGAATTAAATGAGCTTTAAGATCCCTTCCAGCCCAAACCATTCTGTGATTCCATGGTACCCAGGGACAGATGTGCTCCCATTCAGAGGGACATGGATAGGCTGGAAAATTGAGCTGAGGGGAAGCTCAACAGAAGGAAATGCCAAATCCTGCACTTGAGGAGGAATAACCCCATGCAGGTACCTGCTAGGGACCAAGTGCCTGCAGAGAAGTTGCAGAAAGGCTCTGGGAGTTGTTGGCCAGGCAGCCGAGCAGAGGCCAGCACAGGTGACCAGCAGTGTCCAGGGCTGTGTAAGGAGCACTCCCAGCAGGTCTGTGGCAGCTCTCTGCTCAGGACTGGTGAGGCCATGCTGGAATCAGTGCTGGGGAGGGCTCAGACTCAAGAAGAGATTGCTCAGGGGGGATCTTTTCAACACTGATAAACATCTGACCATGGGAAGCAAAGAATATGGAGCCAGACCCTTTTCACTTGTGTCCAATGACAGGGCAAGAGGCAGTGGGAGCCACTTGAACTACAGGACATTCTACTGAAATACAATGTGAGGGCAGCTGAACACTGGAACAGGTTGTCCAGAGAGGCTGTGGAGTCTCCATTCTTGAGAATTTTCAAAACCCAAGAGGGCATCGTCCTAGACAACCTGCTCTTCCTGTCCCTGCTCTGGGATGGGGTTGGACTGGACAACATCCTGAAAAACCCATCCATGGTTCTGCCTCACTCAAGCCAAGCAGGATGCAAAGAGAAAACCTGTAGGCACAGGCTCAGCTTGCCGTGGTGTGGAATGATCTCCACACTTCAAATGTCTGCACACTTTGCTCAGCTGGAGAGGTACAACACCCCCAGCACTTTGGAGACCTGCAGATAATGTCAATCACTGGTTTCCAGTATGAACACTTCCTTTTGTCCCCGTATAATTTTGCCAAAATTTATCTGATTTACAATTTCTCTTTGCCTCAGGCTAAGTGTTTTTGGAAAGATTAACTGAAATCAGTTGAGCCATTGCTGAGAACAAGGGTGAGGGAATTGGGTCAGTCTATTCACATTAAAAGATTCCAACTGTTCTGTCACAGGACTTCAGTGCCTCCAGCCATGAGGTCAGCAGAGGTGCCCTTTACTGGGGCCACAGAAATCTATGAAGCTTTAGCAAAAGTTGAAATCTGCTTAAAGCAACCCCCACACATATTTAGCAATGCTTGTCAGAGCCCAGCAGTTACACGTCTCTGCAGTTTGTTTCCCTGCTGACCATGCCCTGCAGCTCACACTGACAGTAAGATGAGCTCACAGCTGGATCCCAACCAGACAGGGGGAGCAGGAACCAGTGCTCTCAGTGATGGCCCATGTGCATCCAACACCAACAAGCAGGAGTGGGCTCACTGAGGAGTGATTAAGAGTTAGAACCACAGAATCATGGAATGGTTAAGGTTGGAAAAGAGCTTTAAGATCATCAAATCCAGCCATCAACCCACCACCACCATGCTCACCACTAAACCATGTCCTCAAGTGCCACATCCACAGGTTTTTTGAACACTTCCAGGGATGGTGACTCCATCCAGGCTGGCCTTTGGCAGCCTGTGCCAATGCTTGACAACCCTTTCCATGAAGAAATTTCCCTAATATACAATCTACAACTTCCTTGGTGCAACTTGAGGCTGTTTCCTCTTGTCCTGTCATTTGCTGCCTGGGAGAGGAGACTGGCACCCACCTGGCTGCCCCTCCTTAGAGCAAACCAGGCTTGCTCTGGGGTTTGCAAGCCTTTCTCCAAGGAAGTGCCCTGCAAAGAAACCAGAGCCTCCCCACCTTGGCAGACAACTGTCATCAGGACAGGAATCCTCTGAGGGAACCAGGAGTCCTCTGAGGTGACCACGCTCAGGCATCCTCTGAGGTGACCACACCGTGTGGCAAGCACAGCCCTGGGAGCTGCTGGATGACAGCTCCAACAAGGCCTTGGACACACACCTGCCCCATCCACTGTGTCCAGCCAGAGGGAGGAAGGGTGTCAGCTGAATTCAGGCCCTGGAAACATCCACTTGAGTACTTCTGGTTTTTAGAACTTGACTTACAACCCTTATCCCTGTTGTTTTTGTTTTTTTTTTCTTTTTCAATTTATTTTTATTTTTTGATTCCTGTGAAAATTTTGAAACATTCACAATAAAATTCATTTTGTCTGGCAATAAGCAAGGGAAGGACTTCAAGGGGAAGTCTGCAGCAGCCCCCAGTTCCAATCGGAGCTGAGAGTGTGTTTGTACTGCCACATGCAGCCCTGGATCTCCATTCAGAGCCCTCCTCCTTCCTAAGGTCTGTGGATTCCCATCCCCAAATCCCCTCCCTGGGAAATGTTAATCTCTCAACAGGATGGACTGGCACAAGGCAAGATCAAACCTCTGCTCCAGACATGACTTGTTAAATGCAGCAAGGTTTTAAAGGCAGGCAGTATCGGAACCTGCTGGGTTTCCCCACGGAGAGCAGATTTCTAGTGGATAGAGAAAATCCTGAGTACAAAGGGTTTAAGATGGGTTTTGAAGTTAAAACAGCAAATAAGGTTAAATGAAAAGGTGGAAGCAGGAGCATTTGCAATTAGTATGAAAATATGAGGAACAACTGTAAGCACCTTTCAAAATCCACCTCATCTCTGCCACTGCAGGTGAGCAGGGACCAGGTGAGTCTCTGCCATCTCATGATTTCTAGTCCATGGTTTTACATTAGTGGGGAATCTCAAAATGATGAGTTACCTGGCCAAAGGGCCTTTAAAGTCCAGGGTAATTCCAAGCACAAGGGTCAAACACAAATGAAAGGTGTCTCATGTTGGATTTGCCATGAAGTAACAAAGGCAGTGCAAGCCCTGGGGGATCGGGCTTGGTCACCTGAGTTGTTTAACACCCTTTATGGCAATTTAGTGACTCACAGTCACAGCTCACCCCACAGAAAATCAGAAGGGCTGGCAGGGAGCTTCAGCAGGCTGTCACCATGGTCTGACCCCAGTGGGGACAGTTGTCATGGCTTTGTCATTGAGCTCCTTCTGTTGGCCACAAACAGAAGCACCACTGAGATTCCTTCATTCACATCCCATGGGATCTCCCACCTCAGGAGAAATTAGTCACAAAGAGGAACTATCAATGGGCTGCTCTAAAGCCATGCCAAGACCATGCAGGAAGAAAAAAAGTCTGAGGAGCAAAGTCCTGCACTGGCCACAGCAGGACAGTGAGGGGTTTGCACTCTTGGAAGTGTTTTAACGTGGGTCAGAATGCTGCAGAATGTGTGCAAGCAGTCAAACTGATTTAAAGACAACCTCCCCCGATCATATATCATGTCTAGTTTTACTTTCAGGAAACAAATGAATTAGCAAATGTAATTCTCAGCAAGGCTTGAGAAAAGCAATTTTTAAAGCCTGCGCACTCAAGCATGCTTTTGGAGTCTCCTGTGAGGGTTCAAAGCATCTACAGCAGCAATCTCATACAGTTGTCCAAACACAATTATGCATAAATTTGCATTTCAGATGCTGAATACTAAAGTGCATCAGAAATTATTCAAGTTAGGTTTTTAAATTTTTTTTCCCAAACGCTGAGAGTAATTTTCATTTAAAGACACCCTTGAAGGAAATCCTAATCAGCCTGCAGCCATTCCCTCAAGATGAGCACACTATTGGCACAAATTGTCTTCTCAGTTCAGGTTATTTTCACTTGATACCAAGCTAGCCTATCAAAATTTGGTCTTTGTTATTTTATAATACATATTATCCTCATTTTGGAGACTCATCCTTCACCCAAATTGCAAACTAGAGATTCTGCTTGCGAAAATGAGGCTGGTACAACATTAACATGCAAGTGCTTCAGCCCAGCCTCTGGTCCCACCCAAGTCAGCCAGAACAAAGGACTTTGAAATGCAACATGCCAGTTATTTTTGATGGCTACCAGTCTATTGCAATTTCTCTTCCTCCTAATGGGATGTCTCCTATTTTTGGACCAAACAATCATTTTCTGCTACAAAGACACAATGAATTATTCAAAAATTCAAATTAGGCATGACATTTCCAAATTGCCTTCTTTTGGCAGATAGTCAGTTAAAAACAACAATCCTTGTTTTCTCTGGGCTTTATTTATTCTCTGCTGAGCTCTGTGGGTCCTGGTGTGTAAACTCTCCTCCTCTGAGTGCTGTCAGTGAGACCCCCAGCACCAGAGATTAACAAGCATTAAGAGCTCTCACAGGAAGGAACAATTAAAGCAGGATTTCTCCCCCAAATGGAGTGTAAGGCCCAGATATTGAGTCAGGGCTGCAGCACTGCCTACAGAGAGAGCCATCAGCATCCTCCAGCTGTTCCGTGGTCCCCAAGAGGGGGATGCTGGGCAGCATCTTGGGTCATGCACAACATGCAATTCAGCTCTGCAGGGACCCAGATGCGACATCTGCCTGCAGGCACAGAAGAACCAGGCTCAAGTTCTGCCAGGGGGACCTGGTTTGGGTAGTAGGAAAAATTTCTTCACAAAATGGGTTGTAAACGACTGCCCAGAGCAGTGGTGGAATCGCCAATCACACAGTGACAGAATATTCCAAGCTGGAAGGGACCCACAAGGATCACCAAGTCCAGCTCTTAAATAAATGGCCTGCACAGGGATCAAACCCACAACCTTGGTGTTGTTAGCATCAGGCTCAGACAAGCTGAGCCAATGCACCCAGAAGTGTTCAAAAAACGTGTGGATGTGGCACTCGAGGACGTGGTTTAGGGGGGAACACAGTGGTGGTGCTGGGTTGACAGTTGGACTTGGTGACCTGAGCGGTTTTTCCAGCCTTAAGATTCCATGATTCTTCAAATGATGGCCCACTGATGGTCTGTCAGACCTTCAGGTATGTCTCTTCAGCAAACACCAGCTGAAGAAATGCCAGATGCTGCTGCTCCTCTGCTCTGCTGTTCTCCTCCAGTCCCAGCCCCAAGGGTCTCTGAACCCCACCTCAGGGACTGAGGCTGCTGCAGTCCTTGGAGGAGCCTTTTCTGCAGACACCATCTCCTTCTCTGCCATGATTTGTGGCAGGGTTTTGGGGGAAGTTTGCACCCTGTATTACTGATTTCTGTGGTTTATTTTGTTTGGGGTTTATTTAAGCCCATGCAGCCCCTCGTTCCACCACCAATACCTAATAGCATATTCTTCCTCCCATTAAATGTAATTGCCACACATTGTCCAAATCACAATTATATTTTGCTTGGTGCTCTGGGATTGAAACATTAAATCACTTCTGTTTACCTGTCTCAGGAAACAGAATTTTCAATTCCACTGCCTTATGCTAGAAAATAAGAGAAATCTGTTTATAATAATTGACTGCATAAATATCAGCTTATTTTAAAATGGACTGTACACATTGACCGACCACAAGTGTCTAAGATATGTGTCTCCTTTAATGGAGACAATAAGCACCAGCAGCAAGAGCAGTGCAGACACATCTGCAGTTGCTGGGTTCAGGGTGCACCTGGGGTTTGGGAGCAGCTTAGTCCCATCCGTGCTGCTGCCTAAATCCCGAGCCAAGCCTTCCCCTCCTCGTGCACACTGCAGGAAGGTCAGCTGGAGATCTCTTCCACGCTGTCCTCGGGAGATGTTTGTGATGTCATTGCATCTCAGGGCAGGCCCTCCTTGCTCACCCTCAGCTCTTCCTACGACAGGGTTGGGTCAAAGCCCAGATCCTCCAGGCACGATGGTCCCCACACCATGTGAACCAGCAGTGGGAGCTGAGTGTTCTGGTGAAGTGGGATGACAACCTGTCATTCCCGAAATGATGGAGCAGGGAATGCCCAGAGACTGATGTCCTCACTTGCTGCCTCGCACCAGGAGATCCCCCAGGGACCAGCTGTGTGTGGCAAGGCAGGGAAGGCAGCAGGGGAGTGTTGAAGCTTTGTGCTGCCAGTTCCAGGCTGCATTCCTGTGCTGCACTTAGGTCTTTTTCCAAGGGATAGCACCTGGCTATGGGGAAGAGTCTTTGGGGATGACAAGGTGAAGGGGGAGTGCTGTTACAGAGCTCCAGGACTGGCCAGGAAGCTCCTCACTCCCTGGCAGTGCAGCCTGATCCGTGCTGGTTTATCCCCTCATGGGCAGTCAGAGCCTTTTATATTTTGTCCCACTGACTGCCTTGGGGGGGATGCAGGGGATGACTTCTCCTACCAGTAGATGCAGCATCAGTCACAGCCCTCCCTCACACCCTGCTGAACCCAGAAATCTGCATTCTAACTTGTGTGGTCAAAGTCAGCATGCAGAGGGACACAGACATCCCCCTCCTGGGGCAGTCTCATTTCACACCAGGGTGCAGAAGCAGCTACAGTGGAGCCATGGATGGTGACTCTTCAGGAAAGGTCAGGTCAGTTCCTGGCCCTCCTCCAGCAGCATATGACTCGTGCCCAGAAAGGGTAGTTGTAGTTCTTCCCAAACTTTTGTGGTTTCTCTTATAGTTCTGGACATTTTGTGTCTTCATACAAAACCAATCTCTGATTTCAGCTCAGCTTGGGCCTCTAAGACACTTTGTTCCAAGTTCCCCCATCCACGGATATTTTATGAAAAGGGGTGATTTTTGGCTCACCTTTAAATGAGCTGTGTCTCAGTTTGTGAGTGACCTGCTGTTGTTGTGCCACAGCCTGGGGTGGCCAGAAGTGCTTGGTCTCTGTTCCCAAAGAGCAGACACTACTGTGTGTGCCTGTAACCCCTCCCCATGCCTGCGGACAATGTGCCATATGAAATCCATCTGTGAGCCCTTCCCTGTGGAGACCAACTGCCTTTGCAGCCAGCAGCAAATTATTCTCTCTGACCCCTTTTATTCCCTGAGCACAACGCCCCAGGGTTTTCCAGCACTCCTACCTTCAGCCCCAGTTCCAGCTCTGTGAGCGAGCGCCTGATCTCAGCAGTGAGGAGGTTCATGCGCTCGCACTCCTGCAAGGCAACCACAGTGTAAGGTGTCCTCTCCTCCACCTTTGCCATCAGTTCTGCCATGTCAAACTCATCCGTGAGCTTCTCTAACATCTCTTCCAGAAGGGCTTTCACCTGTGCCAGAGGGAAAAGAGAGAGGGTTGCTGGGGAGCGATCCCCGAGCTCCTGGGCTCACAGCTGTCTGAGCTGTGAGAACTCCAGCTTCCCATCAGTGTCTCTGGAACCACCCCTGTCAGCCGTGGGCACCGTTCAAAGAGCTTGCCCCATCCTATTACAATTCAAATGCTTATAAAAGTTAATGTCAGATGAGAAGCTTTCAAATGATGGTTTTAAAACGTCCCTGTGACATGTAGCAGCCTCTCTCTTCTTGGCTCTCTTATTTCTCCTGAGGTCACACTCAACACAAGGAGATGGATGGGGCTGGAGCCTCAGCTGAGCCTCAGGACAATGAGGCTTATGAGCTGGTTTTCTCCAGTGTTTTGATAGAGAGAACTGATTATATAAAATTGAATTTTAAGCTGAATTTGGCATTCTGAACTAATGGAGCCGAGGAAGAAAAGCATAATCAAACAAAATTATTTTCTGGTCACCATCACAGCTTCTTCAGAACTCTAAGTACTAAACAGGGAGAGCTCCAATGCAACAGGATGTTTGTAGTGTCTAAAAAATTACATAAAATAGACAAACTCCTTTCTGACAATGAGGCATGAAGCCCTCCTGTCCATGGGTCAGCTCCATTTCCCAGGTTTACACGGGCTGTTAGGCAGTTTGCTGTAGAAATCTCTCACACAAAGCTTTGCTTTACTTCTGTGTTGGAACCTGAGCACGGCTTCTGCTTCCTGGGGACTTCTCAGGAGCACATAATGCAGTTACAATTCTATGATCCAAAGCAAAACCTGGCCAGTGCCAGCTACCAGCCAGGGCAGAGGCAGCCCACGGTCATTTTACTGCCATGACCAATATTCATATTTTGGGCTCTGTACTCCAATTTCCTCCCATTGCTGCTCTTGCAAACCCTCCACACTCCTATCAGCAGTGACAATGTGTGGGTTGTTATTGCAGCCACACAGGTGGCTAAAGCTGGAGAAGCTCTTCAGCTGCACCTCGGTTGCAGTACAGAAATATCTGCTAATTTGAAATTCCCCTGCAAATCCCTTTGGCTCTGATTCCTTCACAACAATTACAGCTTGCTTGCTGTAATGTGACCTCAGAAATCTGTGGGAGTAACTGGAATTGTCAGAGACTAAGGAAAATGACAGGCTCACATTTTCCCTGGAAGCTCCCTAAAATCACCTCAGCCGAACCAGCAGCTGGATATCCTTCAGTGAAGGAGTTAAGAGACAAGGCTTTACTCACTCTCATTCAAGGACCAAGTGGAAGGGACAGCTTGGATGATGACAGAGATCCCCTCGGGAAGAAAATGAGCTGTGGGAGCGTGTCCCCAGGCACAAGGCAGGGCACTGAGGTCACACTCTGCTTGTTCTCAGGCACCATTTATTCCCATACAGAGCCATGAGGACTTCTGTGCTCCTGTGAGAGTCTTCCTGACAGTCACCAGGAGTTTGCAGGGTGGCCATGTCCTGTGACATCACTGCTGGGGCATTCACTGATTGTTTTGCTTCTCTGGTTGAGGAGCGTATTTGTATTTCAACAACAAAAGGAGTGGGAGAAGAGGCACTCACGTTTGCTATCTCTGAGCATCTTGTTCGGTTTTGCTACCTCTGGATTATTCCCTCACCTCAAACTCCAGTTTGAACTGAAAACTGAACATGCTGGGCACTTCTAGGAGCCCCTCAGGGAAGGCAGTCAGTTCCCCAGCCCCACACCGAGCCAAAGAAACCTCGTGTGAAACCAGAGGCTTCCTATCAGCTTCCTATTAGCCATTCATTAATATGCAAAGCTTGAAACACAGAGCTGGCACCTTAAGACTGCAGAAAGAAAAATCTGAGCATATGTTGGCTGATTCCAGATCCTGTTAGGGATCCTTGGCCATGGTTTAATGAGCTATGAGTTTCCAGAGGGAGGGCTGAGATCAGCCTGGGACATAGGCATAGCAAAGGAGTTCAGCTGGGAATAAGGAATTACAAGGCCCTTGAGAGCTGGGTGGGACATGTAGAGCAGTAGGAGTGGGCTGAGCTCTGGGAGGCACGCTGTGGGTGGCAGGCAGTGTGCTCAGGAGCCCATTGCTGTGCCAGTCACAGCGGGGAGCACAGGGACTGCTGACCCAGAGAAGGTTTATTTGCAACACCTTCAGAGGAGGATAATGAAGGCACTGCAGTGCATGGGGTAATTAAGGCACCGTCCTATTACTGCCAATACCCCAGTTACATCCCACCATGGTGATGCTCCGCACGAAAGGAGTCAGGCAGGTGGTTCGTATCCAGCAAAGGCAGAACACAGTGCAATGGACAAGCCTGAGCAAGGCAGGACCGATGGGTGAGGCAGGGATCAGAACCCAGCAGCTGCCCCGTGCACTCTCACCGTTTCCTCCCGGGTCACCGCTGCTCCCTCCACAGCGCTGCCGTCCCGCGGCTGCAGCTCCAGCACCGTGCGCAGCAGCTGCTCCGAGCTCTGCGTAAGGAAGCCGATCTCGGCGTTGGGGTGCAGGCCATACAGGTAGGGGGACTCTGCAGGCAGGGCATCGTCTATATACTGCACGGAGAGATGCAGGTCCAGGTCAGAAACAGAGCCCAGGGTGCTTTCCTGCAGAGCTCCTGGCGCTGGAACCTTCCCCCCAAGCAGGTCAGCCCCGGCTGACCCAGCTCTGCCTGTGGCTGCAACACTGGGGAAGTGATGGAGGAAGGAGCCCACGATTGTTTACAGAACTGCTTCTACTCCTGCTGGAAAAATTCTGTAATTGCTGGAGTTTGGCTTGGTTCTGTATCTCAGGCTGGACGTTCTCTAGCAATTATCTGCTGTGCATTTCAGCATCAGCATCCTGAAATCTCTTGTGGGAATTTAGCTTCCAGTAGTTAAGTTTTATGAACAAAACCAGCCTAATATGCCTCTCTCTGCTACTGCATTTGTGTACATAGAACATATGAGATCAGTAAGTAGATCAACAAGACCCTTCAGTGATTCTCATCAAAACTGATGATAAAAGGAGCTGGAAAGAGCCATTTTAGCAAACAGTATGTGGATGTAATTTTCCAGGAGCCACGCTTAAGTCTCAAGCACCAATACAGTTGTTCTATTCATGCATGAACAGAATAAGCCCATGATGAAGTAGCAAATTACCATTAGACTTGGTTCATCCAGGGGAATGCTGAAACATCTACAGAAACAGAACATAATGGGAAATAAAAGGAAGTCTGCAGGAACACTGCAGCCCTATTCCTGCCTCCTAAGGCAGTTCATGGGGCAGTTGTGGAAGACATTACATTTACCTGTGTAAATAATGCCAGCAAACAAAGAGCTTACCTGATGATAGCCGTTATAGTCCATGTTCCCTGGGAGGGGAAATCCTGGAGCAAGGCAGAGTTCTCCCTCCAGCATTTCTGGCTTAATAAACTCTTCCAAATAGGTTCTGCAGAGCCGTCTGTCCCAGTCATCCGTGATGTGACCGCCGTACATGATCTCACCCACGAGGTAGCGCAGGTCATCGTATGGGACCTGGGCACAGAGCAGGGAGGGCTCAGAGGAGCTCCCAGAGCTGCAGGCTGAGCCCAGGGCACTGCCCTGCACACCCAGTGCTGCCACCTCACTGTCTCACTTTTCTCTGCAAACAAACACTAGGTAGGAGTTAAATCCTGCCCCAGGAAAACAGCACAGCACAGCGCAGTTTTCCACTGAGAGACACTGAGGCCTCCCATCTCTTCACACAGGCACCCCAAACCGTGAAGTTCTAAACCCAAAGACACCAAGGAAATGGCATTTCAGGACACTTCCCAGGAGCTTCAGCATAAGCCAGGCCACCCCTGGTGGTTCAAAGCCACCAGAGAGCCCCCTTGGGTTGCCCACCTTGGAGCTGGCCTCCAGGTAGTTGTAGAGCACGCTCACGGAGATGGTGAGGTCCCCGCTGCTGAAGGGGTACGAGCGGTTCCAGCCCTGGGGGCCGAACTTGCGCCGCTCCGCCACCACAGCGTGGAAATAGCAGAGGGCAAAGAGGATGCTCCGGAACTCCTTCTCCTGCGTGCACATCTCCAGGGTGTCCTGCAACACAGCAGAGCCACTGCCCTCAGCCTCAGTGACGCTCAGGGAACACAAACACACCGGACTTCGGACAGGGGTGAGTCACAGAATCACAGAGTCATTAAGGCTGGAAAATACCTCCAAGATCATCAAGTTCAGCCTTCTACCGAATACCCCTACGGCCAATTAACCTTATTGTGAAGAGCCAGTACTCATTTTCTGAACACTTTCAGAGATGGTGCCTCCACTACTTCCCTGGGCAGACTGTTCTAGTGCTTAACCACTCTTTCAGTTAAGATATTTTTCCTAATATCCAACCTGAACCTCTCCTGGTGACACTGGTTGCCATTTCCCCTTGTCCTGTAGCTTCTTACCTGGGAGAAAAAGCCAGTCAAATTGTCCTCCAGTTCATTTTTGCATAATACACATGTGCTAATTTTCAAAGTCAGTGCCTTTGCATTGCAAATTTATTGGCAAATTCTAATGAATATTTTCTGAATTAATATTTACTGTTTCCAACTCAGAGTGGCTTTGCACAGAAACACACACAGTGAAGAATGGAAGGACATGTGCAGCCACTCAACACCCCATCAGCTGCATGTGCTCAACATCCCTCACCAGCGATGGAGAGAGAGAGTGAGACACTCACAGAACTCTGGTTTGGAACTGATGTTAAAGTCCGTGTTGTTCCAGCCCCTCTGTCATGGGCAGGGACACCTTCCACTATCCCAGGTGCTCCAAGCCTCGTCCAACCTGGCCTTGGACACTGCCAGGGGCAGCCACAGCTGCTCTGGGCACCCTGTGCCAGGGCCTCCCCACCCTCACAGGGAAGAATTTATTCCCAATATCCCATCTAACCCTGCTCTCTGTCCGTGTGAACCCATTCCCCCTTGTTCTATCACTACATGGCCCTGTCCCAAGTTCCTCTCTAGTTCTTGTTGAGCCTCTTCAGGTCTGCAGTAAAGTTACTGTGGAGCCTTCCTTTCTCTGGCTGAACAATCCCAATTCTCTCAGCAGTTCCTCATAGCAGAGATGCATCTTGGTGGCCTCCTCTGGACTCGCTCCAATGGGTCCTTGTCACCACTCTGGGCAACTGTGGCAGCAACGGGACCGGGACTGTGACCCATGGCACAGCTCCTGCCCAGGAAGTGGAGGGGCAGGAGCCTGAGTCATTTAGTCAATGAAAATGAGCAAGGAAACTGGTCTCCAGAGAGCTTTGCATGGTGCTGGGAGTGGGCTCAAGGGGACGCTGAGCAGCCCTGCCTGTTATAGCAGCAGGAGCAGCAAAACTGCAGGAGAGCAGAGCAGCTGGAGGGATAAAGGGCTGGAGCAGAAGGGATGCACAGCATGAGGCTGGAGCTGGGCTCTCCCAGGGAAAGCTGAAGCCCCTTTCTGTGGCTGAAGCCAGGAGGAGCCTTGCCCTGCTCTGGCCCCATGGCAGGAACCGGATGGGATCTCCCGTGGCCAACAGTACAGATCTCCCCGGACCCAGGAGATGAACATGCTGGGAAGGGCTTTTCTGCAAATCCTCCTCAGGAACAGCATATCCATAACAGCACTCCAAGCTGAGTTGCCCTGCTCTGGCCCCATGGCAGGAACCTGATGGGAACCTGATGGGAACCTGATGGGATCTCCCGTGGCCAACAGTACAGATCTCCCCGGACCCAGGAGATGAACATGCTGGGAAGGGCTTTTCTGCAAATCCTCCTCAGGAACAGCATATCCATAACAGCACTCCAAGCTGAGTTGCCCTGCTCTGGCCCCATGGCAGGAACCGGATGGGATCTCCCGTGGCCAACAGTACAGATCTCCCCGGACCCAGGAGATGAACATGCTGGGAAGGGCTTTTCTGCAAATCCTCCTCAGGAACAGCATATCCATAACAGCACTCCAAGCTGAGTTAGGAGGGAGTAGCTACACCAGCCCCTCCATCCTCTCTACCCAGGGACAGCCCCTTGAAGTCCACTCTGCTATGTGACAAAGATGGCAAAGGGTACCTGTGTGACTTTTCTTCATTATCTTTATCTTAATAAAATGCAATGTTAGACCTCTAATCAGCTGAGAGCATAACAGAGCTCAGGGCCTCTGCAGAAGAGGGGGAATCTGTTACTCTAAAGGGTGCAAGATGTTGACCAAGTGCATGTGATGATCAAGAACATCCCAAACCCTGTTCTCCCCTTGATTAGGCAGCACTCTAAGCTCCCTTTATTGTCAGCAATGTGATGAAGGACTGCTTCAATATGTGCAGAACACCTTTCTCATTTTAGGAAACATCCTCAGACATCAAGAGGATGAACACTGAGTAAGAACCCAGTTCACTCTCATTTGGCCTCTCTTCAGTTGTGGATTTTTCTTCAGCCACAAAGCAGAACAATATCCCCTGCACAGAATAAAGGACCTCCTTTGTAGACTTCAGCTGAAAGCTAAATTTGAATATCTATTCTGTATAAAGCAGGGAAATGAGGTGTAAAAGGGACCCCACCCACTCGCTCCAGGATTTGTGATAAGAGATGTTTTATAATCCTCCAACAATTTAGAAAATGCTAATTATTATTGATTGAAATGAGCAGAGGCAGGATGAAAATGTTATTTGGGGTGAAGGTTCTCCCCTCCCTTGTTCTTCAGGACATTTTGTGGAGTTCAAGATGATGAATGACAGTAGATAAAAATGGAATAATCTTCCCTGACCACTGGCATTAATCCTTGCACGGTGCCACCCCCACAACCGCTCAGCAACGTTCCCTCCTGCCCTTGAGATTCCCCCACACCAACATCTAAGTGCAAAACCAGCTGTGAGCTGCCCCATTTTCCTGCCCCACGACTCAGGGCCAGGGGTTCACATTTGCCTGGGGCTGCTCTTGCCTTGTCCCAGATAAC
Organism: Climacteris rufus; assembly: GCA_013398175.1. Taxonomy (NCBI): domain Eukaryota; kingdom Metazoa; phylum Chordata; class Aves; order Passeriformes; family Climacteridae; genus Climacteris; species Climacteris rufus. The sequence goes on from VZRZ01007000.1 coordinate 579,738, forward strand.
AAGAGGCCTTATGGAGAGAATCATTACAATCCCAGAATGGATTGGGTTGGAAGGGACCTGAGAGAATATCCAGTCTCACCCCTGTCATGGGCAGGGACAACTTCCACTATCCCAGGCTGCTCCAAGCCCCGTCCAAACTGGCCTTGGACACTTCCAGGGATGCGGCAGCCACAGCTTCTCTGGGCACCCTGTGCCAGGGCCTCTCCACTCTCACAGGGAAGGATTTCTTCCTGATATCCAATGTAGATCTACATTCCTTCAATTTAAAACCATTCCTCCATGCCCTGTCCCTTCAGGCCCTTGTCCAAAGTCCCTCTCCAGCTCTCTTGGAGCCCCTTTAGGCACTGGAACAGGCTCTAAGGTCTCCCTGGAGTTTTCTCTCCTCCAAGCTGAACTACCCCAGGTCTCTCAATCTGTCTCCTTAGCAGAGATGCCCCATCCCTCTGATCAAATTATTGGCCTCCTCTGGACTCATTCCAACCGTGTTTGGGGCTCCAGAGTGGGACTCAGCACTGCAGGTGGAGCTTCACAAAAGCAAAGCAGAGATTTCTCACAAGAGAAGACAACCCTGCAAGGCCTGCTGGGCACAGCACAGCCATGGGCTGAATGGACAGGCTGTACTAATGTCAGCACTAGTGACCCTAAAAGGCAGTTTGAGGGCTGAGAGCACCTTCAGACCCTTCTGGTGGGGGTCCTGCTGTGAGAGCTGGATGTGCCAAGGCCAGGGCAGTGTGTGAGCAAGGGCACTGAGCATCAGGGTGGCAGGACATGGTGCTCTGTGTCCCTAGGACAGGAATCATCAGCTCTCAGCCCTTCTGGCATGCGGCAAATGGACACTCTGGCTCCATCCCAGGGCTGTTCCTGGGGAGCCCTGCAGGGATGGGATCCTGTCCTGCTCCTGTCCCACGGTGTAAGCAGGGCCACAGAGCAGCACTCGTTTAACCACAGCCCTACAGTGACTCAAACACTGACCCACACCCTCTGTGGCACCAAGAATATTTCCATCAGTTCCACAAAATTTCTCAGTTCCATGCCCTGCACAGAGGGTTGTGCTGCAGTCCCAGCAGCACAGCGGGGTGGGCGCTGGCTGTGACGGGAGTGTTGGAACTCTGAATTCTGAGAATTTCACTCTTTCTGCTTTAACAAATTGTAATCCCCAAAGACACACCTCATTTGATCTTAGACCCTGGAAAAGACTTCCCCTGTTAAGTGATGACCTTGCAGACACTGCTTTATAGTTAAGGTTATGTTTTTAGGTGAATTAGGTAAAAATGTAGACATTTTTAGTTCATGAAATATTGTAGTACTAGTACCCAAAATGGAGGATTTAGATGTTGTTTTCTGACTTCCTTTTTGTCTTGGCTACTTCCCCTGTCTTCTCCAAAAATCTGTGTTTTCTGTCATTGGTTCAAAAGTACCACAATGCGGGATAAGAAAAACTGATTATTGGGTTTTTATTGAAAATATCCTATGCAACACCTCCCTAATTGGACAATCTAGGGAATAAATAATCGGGACAAGCGTGCTCGGCGTCATTTTGCCCTTCAACATCAGGAGAGCTGCTTCTCTGGAGTTGTTTTGTAGATAAGGTTTTAATAAACATCTCAAGACCAAAGAAAATCTGCAGTGTCTTTTCTGTGGCTTATCTCAAGAGTCTGCTACAAGAACTCTCAGAGTGTCGGCTCTACCGTGGCCAGGGGCCAAGGCCCCGGCCCGAACTCCGGCACAGAGGGTTTATGTGCAATAAACACAATGAGCACCCTGCCACGGGCTGTTCTTGTGGGCCAGCACTCTCACGTGGCCTACTTTAGATCCTGGTAAAGCAACTCCTCCCTGCAGGCAGATTCCAGCTTTGATTTGCAACACTCCTGATGTCAGCAAGGCCTGGAGCTGAACGGCCTTGGGGCACACACCACCGATCTCCCCGCGCTGCTCTGGAGGGGGATGTGCGATGTGACCGGATCAGCAGTTCTGAACCTCTAACCCTGGTTAAACAGAAGGCAGAAAAGCCAGGTTTAACTGCTTGCCTCGGCAGGGCTTTGGGTGTTAGATGTCATGTGTCACTCACCAGCCCAAAAAGGAGGGACCCAGAAACAGAAATCAACTGAAACATGACACCTCCTAGTGCTGTGGCTGGGAGTGTGATTCCATACTGAAAGAGCCTTTCTGAGGATCATACACTGGGGAGAAAATTATCAAACTGGATAGAAGTCTGACATCCCATGACCTGCCACAGGAAAGATGCCTTTCAGGATCACCTGAATCCTCTCTTGGGAAAACCAGTGCTTGGAAAGAGATCTGTGGTGAAGAACAGAGGAGGGTGTTGGATGCAGAGGCTACAAGATGCCAAGGGACTGGAGAGGCAATGCCCTTCCCATCATGTTCCAGAGGGCCTCCAGCAGCTCCAAGCTCAGTGCCCCACTGTGCTCCTACCTGGCTGAAGTTGTCGAGGGCCTTGTGCAGGTTGGCATGCATCCCCGTGGGGGGCTCGCTGGTGATTTTGATGGAGTTTTCCAGGATGCCCTGGGGAATGATGTGGCTGTCAGGGGATGGTGCTGGCTCTGCACTAATGAAGACACGGAAATCCTGGTGGCTGCCCTCACTATGCTGCTCCAGCTTCTTCTCCAGAGAGCTCAGCCACTTGGCCACCAGGTGGATGTTCTGGCAGGGACAAAGAGGACAAGGCTTGGTCACTGCCCCCATTTACACCCAAATCCATCTCACACTGATGAACAGTGCCTGCCCTGGCTGCGCTCTGGAATTTGGAACGTGTTTCAGCAGTGCCTGTGTGCAGCTCCCGGCCCCAAAGATCCACGTACATCAAGCACACTTTCAAATTCAAAATAATCAGTATAAATGAGCAGCAGGTGGCAGCTGGGCTGGTTGGGTTCTCAGTGCTGGAACTCCCCTCCTTGCAGCAATACTGGCGGAGGTTATTCCTGGGGAGCAGAGTTACTCCTTCCCTCAGACCCATTGAACTCAAATAAAAACATTTTTTTCATTTTTAACAGAGTAACAGTGAGGATTCTCAATAGCAGTTCCTGGGCAAAGAAGTCAAGCAGGTGGTTTCCCAAAGACCTGTAACATAAAGGATTTATTTATTCATGCAACTAATTAGATATATCTCTCAGTAGATTAAGCAGAATAATCGGGAGATAGTGAAATGGATGAAGCCAAGCCTCAGTTTTTTCCCTCGAGTCCCATACAGTGTTACAGTCTCCAGGCAAGAAAACTGCTTTTTGTTATATTAGAAGTGGGACTTGTGGGCTAAACTACCTTTGTTTTAGAGTCAGGTGTGTAATCCAAACTGGCTGTGTTCACAGGCACTTGGGATGGTGATTTATCCCATCCAAAGGAAGGACAAGGAACTTGCTAAACCTAAATTAAAAGCAGCCACCAGAAAGATAAACTGTTTGGAGGTGGCAAAGAAATTACATAAAGGAACCATAGTAGAGGCTTGGAATAAATACATATCACCTATAAATTGGGCCAGAAAGGAGCCCTCATGGTTAAATAGCAGAGTAATGGAGATTATTAGGAGTGAAATTACATTCTTCAGAAACTGGAAATTCTGTCCAAATGAGAAAAACAGAAAAGAGCACAAAATCCAGTCATGGTAAGATCAAAAAATGTTGTAAGAAGCAATATTTTGAAAACCATAAAAGCTAATAATAAAGCCTTTTCCAGAAACCAGGAACATACCAGACTATAAAACTACAAGATGATCAAGGCCTACAGGGAGTGCCCATGAAAGGCCAGGCTACCCCAAGCCAGCCCATATTTGCAGGAATATTCCCTGCAGAGCCTGGGGAGGATCTCACTGTTACAGCCTGTGTCTCATGGTGGAATCACTCAAACAACTGAGGCTGGAGATGCCCCTGGAGATCCTTCATCCCATCCTGCTCTGAGCAGGGTCAGCTAGAGCACATTGCTGTGTCCAGTTGGGGTTTTGGATATTTCCAAGGCTGAAGTTTCCACAACCTGTCTGGGTTCAACTTGTCTCTGCCAGTGTTCAACCACACTCACAATAAAAAAAAAAAAAAAAAAAGTATAATATAGTAAAATTGAATTAAATTAAATTAATGTTTAAGGGAAATCTGTATCTCAATTTGAGTCCTTTGCTTCTTGCTCTTTCACTAAGCACCACTATGAAGACTCTGACTCCATCTTCTCCACTTCCCCTGCCATGAGGGACTTAAACACACCAATGAACTCCTCTGAGACAAACCCAGCATTTGGAGGTTAAATAATCCAAGCCTCTCCTCATGTAACAGATGCTGCAATCTCTCCGTTGCTGGAAAGACTCTTAGACTGATGCAGCAGATGAAGAGATTTTTAGGGAAGTTGATAAGGTAATAATAAGAGGTTATGAGGAGCAGATGGTCCCCAGATGAAAGAACCCCAGATGTGGAAGGTCTGAAGCACAACTCAGGAGGCACCAGCCAGCCTGGCAGGGGCTCCAGCAGACCAGGAGTTACACACCAACAGCAGGAGTTCGAAAAAAACAGGACTCTCAAAGTTCCAACCTCTTGTATAGAGCTAAACTGAGGATAACAAAATCTGGTGTGCTTCGGGCTGGGGTGGAGGTGGAGGTGCTGTTGTGGCCAGGAGCTGCCCCAGGCTGTGGTTGGGTCTGTGCTGGAGCAGTGCTGGGCATTGGGAGGGCTCCGTCCTGCTCAGCAGTGCCAAAGCACACGGCCAGGGGACCAGGCTGGGGGACAGCGGGGACAGCTGACCCCCACCGACCCCAGGGGTGTCCCAGGGCGTGTGGAAGCTGCTCAGCACACAGAGCAGGGAAGGAGGAAGGCAGCAATGCCGGCAGTGATGGTGTTTGCCTTCCCCGCTCACTGAGGTGACAGAGCCTGGCTGGGGATGCTGAGCCCCTGCCTGCCCAGGGCAAGTGGAGAACCAATTCCTTGGTTTGCTTCCTTGCCTGCATGACTTTGGCTTTCCCTGTTAAACTGTCTGTGCCTCAACTCACCAGTTTTCTCACTTTTAATCCCCACTTTCTCTCCCATCCAACCTCTGGGCAGTGAGGGAGCAGCATGTGAGGCTCAGTTGCCATGTGGGGTTAAATGCAGCAGCTCATCCCCATGAATTCCTTTGGCAGGTGTTGGAGAGGGGAGTTCCTCCAGGAACCCACCACTCCAGAGCCAGGCATGGCCCTGCATGGAGGAGCAATGGCCTCCAAGGGGCCAGTGTATCTCCAGGTTTGGATTTTCATCAATACCAGCTATTTATCTTGCCACTACCAGTAATGTTGCAGGTAAAAGTGAAGATCTTACAGGCTACCAACCAGTTAAAAACAGGTAACAGGGGTAGGAAACTACTGCTGGAGTTTTAACTTCTCACCATATCAAAAACCATCTGAAAGAGCAAATGATTAGTGAGCTGACAAAATTACTCATAAGACAAAGCCATTTCAAGTCCTGAAAATAAAACCCGGTAGTGAAGAACTGCAGGAGGATGCCATCACTCTAAGTGACTGGCAATGACATTGCAGAAGAAATTCAGTGGTGATAGATGCAAAGTAATGCACTCAGGAAAACAACCCTAGCTACAGATATCCACACTGATGGGTTCAAAATTAACTATTATCACTCAGGGAAGAAATCTCAGAGCCCCCACAGTTATTTTCTGCAAATAACAGTTCAACGCTTAACAATGCAAAAGCAATCAAATGCCAGTAAAGGGGCACAGAATAAAACTGAAAACATTATTTTGCCACTCCATAAATCCATGGTGGGCCTTCATCTTGAAAACAGCACCCAGTTCCCACTCCTCTGTCCCCAAAAGGATTTAGCTCCCACCAAAGGAGACACTCCATCAATATGGACTTGCCCATTTGGATAGAGTGTGGAGGGAGGGAGTGAAGGGAATAGAGCAGGCTGCAAGTGTTGAAAGAAGAAGTGGAAGTGCATTTTCATACAACACAGAAGTAAACTGCCAATTTACTGCTTCAGGGTGTTTTGGAAGTTGAGACAATCACAGCATGGAGCTGAGCTTAAAGTCACAGAGAGAAACAGAATCCTTAGTGTTGGAAAAGAACTTCAAAATCACCAAATCCAACCATCATCCCAGCACCACCACCATGTTCACCATTGAACCGTGTGCCAAAGTGCCACATCCACATGGTTTTCAAACCTTTCTAGGCATGGTGATTCCACCACTGCCCTGGGCAGCCTGTTGCAACACCACTGCACACTTGCACCATCTCTATCCCCTTTCCCTCAGGCTGTGGGTGTGCCTCTGTGGGGCAGGAGCTGGGCTGGCAGCACCTCGGGCTGTCTATGGACTGGGGGCCACAGAGGGACAGCCAGGGAGCTCCCTCATGGCAACACAAGGACCCTCTTCTGGCTCTTCTGCTGGAGGGTTCAGGTGCCCCTTGTGGGCTACATCTGGAGCAACTGCAGCTGGGACTGGAGAGGAGGATGAACGCTGTAGAAGGGAAAAGCTGAGGTCCTTTAGGCACGGGCTGGGACAGAGTGGTGGCTGCTGTCACTGTTATCAGGATTTGAAAATCTGGAGGAATAGTTCAACACACAGGGATGGATCAAGGGTGTGAGTCAAGCAAACTGTTGTTTGGGCAAGCCATGGACACTGTTGCCTCCAGTTCCATAGCCCCAAATCTGATTCACACGTCTGGGAACAATATCTGTTATTTAGAACTGCATAAATTCAGTCTCCTTCCCTGAAATTTAGGGTTGTGCCCACATTGAATGGATAAAATGGAGTTTGGGGTGGGGGGGAAAGACGCCTGAGCAGAGGGATCACGTCCTGGGGAAGTGCTGTTTTCTCTGAACAAGGACTGTGTGAGGAGCAGTAGACAAAATGCAATTACACCTGAGTGTTGTTGCAGCAGTGCTGACCTGATGCACCCGGGATTTCAGGGGATGAGATCATCCCCAGGGTATGGACAACCAACTCACTCTACAAACACAAGTCAAACAATCACACAGGAGTGGACTGAAACCTGCAACCAAAGTGGTTAAAACACCACAGAGATTTAGTTAAAAAGGGAAAGATCTCAACAAAATAGCAAAAGAAGAGTCATGCATTAAGTATCAATTTAATCATAGTCTGCATATCTGACCTTAAGTGTTTTCATCTCTAATTGGTAGTTTCTTCCTACATCTGCTTTTGTGGTGTTAGATAGCTCAAAAATAATTGCTTTTGCTTGTGTTGACATGACACCAGTGATCATTATTTGTGGGTATCACTGCCTGCTAACAGCCAACTTAGGGAATATTTCCAGTCCAATGATAATTGAGTGCATTTATATACTGTCCTTTTGTGATAGAAGGGATGAAAAAGATGAATATGTGCAGCAAACATGGGCTGGTACTAAGAATTCATGATTCAAATGAATATATCTGCCCAAGCCAGACGGAGATGCTGTGGAAGGGATTCACAGGTTTGAAGGAAACTTTGCAAATTAATTCTCAGCAGCCAGATAACAAAACTTGAGAGAACAGGACTAATGAGAACACACACAGTCACAGTAATTGAGTGATGTGTCAATTATCAATAAGGACCCAGCACGGGCAGTGCTGCATTAACACCAAGCACAGCTGAGCTACAGTACCATTGAAGAATCACCTTTTCTTGCTTGTTTTGGAACTCACCTCCCACTAATGGCATTGGCCACCTCTAGACCTCATTCAGGAGAAAGAGGGGCTCACCCAGCCTGTCCACTCCTTTTGCTCAGGGCTTCCTGCCCTCCCCACACCGTCTCCCTAAACCCCACTGTGCAGTTCACACTGCACCAGTTTCACACCCTCCTCATTCCATAAACCCCCTGAGGACACATTTACCCAGGACACACCAAAGCAGCACATTGCTTTATTGCAATGTTCCTTAGCCAGAAAGTCTGAAGTCTGTGCAGGTGTTGTGCTCCCTTCCCCAGCATCCCCGGTGTTCCCCAGCTCCTGCCTAGGGCTGCAGGCAGGAACAGGCAATGGTAAATCCATTACCTTGCTGTACCAATGGAGGGTGGGAGCCAAATGCTGCTGTAAAAAAAGCAATCTGAAACACCCTCCCCATCCACACTGACCATCCACACTGACCATCCCCTGCACCCTGACCATCCCCTGCACTCTGACCATACACACTGACCATCCCCTCCACCCTG
>VZRZ01007000.1:587974-637489 GCA_013398175.1 Climacteris rufus
CAGAAAGTCTGAAGTCTGTGCAGGTGTTGTGCTCCCTTCCCCAGCATCCCCGGTGTTCCCCAGCTCCTGCCTAGGGCTGCAGGCAGGAACAGGCAATGGTAAATCCATTACCTTGCTGTACCAATGGAGGGTGGGAGCCAAATGCTGCTGTAAAAAAAGCAATCTGAAACCCCCTCCCCATCCACACTGACCATCCCCTGCACACTGACCATCCTCACTGACCATCCCCTGCACTCTGACCATCCTCACTGACCATCCTCACTGACCATCCCCTGCACACTGACCATCCTCACTGACCATCCCCTGCACCCTGACCATCCTCACTGACCATCCCCTGCACCCTGAGCACCCACACAGTGCCATTCCCCCCTCTGCCTCCCAGGGTGACTGAGAGCAGGTGCTGCAGTACGAGGCTGTGTGGGAAGAGCTGGGCTGGGGTGCACGTGCAGGAACATGGGAGCACCAGAGGCTTTTCTTTGGGAGTTCAGTTCCAAGCACCTCTGTGTGTTTGTACTTCACAAGGCAGAACATATATCACAGGACGCAAGTGTTGCTATAGCAACCATCAGAAATAGCACCACATGTACATAAAGCAGCACACGCTGCCCTCCCTGTGCTGGCAGCAACTGGGGACCCCGCCCAGCTCTGAAAGTGCCCCTCTCCTTCAGGCCTGATCACAAATCACCTCCCGGAACAAGGAGAACTGGTTGTTTTTACAAAGTCTCATTCTCTGATGAGATCTCTCAGAAAACAGTCGCTGTTGTTCCATCCATCTGCCAGCCAGGCTGCAGAGCCCAGGGCCAGCCCAGCACTCCACATGCTCACTGTGTCATGTTGGGGTCCCCAAAGGGACAGGGAAGGGCACTGCTGTTCCCAGGCCATGGGGTGGGGGAGAGATGTAACCAGCATGGGACGTGGTGTCATAAAATCACAGAATCATAGAATAGTTTGGGTTGGAAGGGACCTGGAAGAACATCCAATTTCAACCCCCTGCTGTGGGCAGGGACACCTTCCACTACCCCAGGCTGCTCCCAGCCTCGTCCAACCTGGCCTTGGACACTCCCAGGGATGGGGCAGCCACAGCTTCTCTGGGCACCCTGTGCCAGGGCCTCCCCACACTCTGAGTAAAGAATTCCTTGCTAACATTTACTCTAAATCTGCCCACTGGCAGTTTAAAACCATTGCCCCTTGTCCTGCCACTGTCTGCCCCTACAAGGAGTCTCCCTCCCTCCGCAGTTAGGGGAAGAACCCAGCACACAAGAGCCAGTACAGTCAACTCATCCTCTCCTCTCCTCTAACACACCGTTTGTTCCTCTTGTCCTGCACTGTGACATTCCCCATGTTACTTGTGCTGGGCCAAACTAATCAGCTCTGCCACCTACAAACAGGGGCCCTTCTCTGCTCACCTTTGGAGTCAAGTACTTATCTCCATTAGAGGACATGGAAGGAAACAACCTTACTTTGTTCCAGGGGAGGTTCAGATTATATATTAGAAAAAAAAAATCTGAAGAGTGGTCAGGCATTGGATTAAGTTGCCAGTGAGGTGATGGAGTCACTGTGTTTGGAAGTGTTCAAGGGGTTTCTGGATGTGGCATCTGGGGACAAGGTTTAGGGGTGATGATGGTGATACTGGGGTGACAATGGGGCTGGATGATACTGAAGGTCTCTTTCAACTTTGATGATTCTGTGATCAGAGCATTTGTCCAAAAATGATGAATGAGGAGGAAATAGAATGTGTACTCATCATTCTAGGAATGAGGAGATGCTGTGGCTAGAAGGAAAATGAGTCTGTTCTTTGCTGAATCAGAGGCTTAGTGCCAAATGCTGATGTATGCTGTGAATAGACAATGTCCCTCACATCCCAGAACAGCCCCGGGCACCAGCATGGGCCAGGCTGACCTGCTGGAGAGCAGATCTGAGGGCAGGGCCTGGGCTCCTGGGGAAAATGAGCTGTCCCTAAGCCAGCAGAGAGCCCTGGGGGCAGGGGACAGTGGGATCCTGGGGGGCAGGAGGAAGAGCATTGCCAGCAGGTTGAGGTCCTGCCCCTCACCTGCCAGGGTGGGGCCACATCTGGAGCTGTGCCTATCTCTGGGCTGCCCAGTTAGAGAAGGACAAGGAACCACTGGAGAGGGCCCAGTGAGCGCTAGGAAGGTGGTGAGGGGACTGAAGGGTCTCTGCTGAGGAAAGGCTGAGGGAGCTGGGCCTGTTCCACCTGGACAAGAGACAGCTCAGAGGGGACCTTATCCATGTGTACAAACCCCTCGAGGGCAGGGGCCAAGTGGCCGGGGCTGGACTGATTCCAGTGGTGCCCAGAGACAGGACAAGGGCAATGGGCACAGAGTGAAACCCAAGGTGTTCTGTCTGAGCATGAGGAGAAGCTTCTTCTCTGTGAGGGTGACAGAGCCCTGGACCAGGCTGCCCAGAGAGGCTGTGGGGTCTCCTTCTCTTGGGATATTCAAAAGCACCTGGATGGGATCCTGTGCAACCTGTTCCAGAGGGGTAGGAGCAGATGATCTCCAGAGGTCCTTCCAACACCAGCCATTCTGGGATTCTGTGATTTATGATACAGTAATGAATCTCACACGCTTTTGCTCCAGGAGCTCACTGTTATTCAATTTAATACCTGAACCTGATTCAGTGAAGCAGCAACCTATGAAAATGGAAAGATGTTCAAGAATTAAATTAACTTGATCACAAAGAGAGGAAAGTGACATTTTGGCTAATGGATGAAGACTACAGTTAAATAGGGAATATCTAATATCTGAACCTTTCCCTGCATCACTGCATTCAGACATGCATCTGTACAAATATAAACAAATTTCACTGTGTCTTTGCTATTAAGCTGATAAACCCCATTTGGTGGCTGTGGTGGTCACTGGATGAGCAAAAAGCTTCTGAGTAGTCACAGAGAGGGAAACAGCACAGTTTGTGCTAACTCACAGCTTAGTGCTTTCTGGAGTGCCCCTTCCTCCCTACACAGAGGAGACTGCAGGCATCAGAGAAACCATTTCATGGTTAACTTGGCATGGGAAAGCAGAGATCACAGAGTGACTGAGGCTGGAGATGTGGCTGGGATCACCCAGTGCTAACCCTCTGCTCAAGCAGGGTCAGACAGTGCACATTGCCCAGGAATATGCTTAGGTGGCTTTTGGACTCCACAAACTCTATGAGCAACTTCTTCCAGTGTTTGGCCATTCACATGGCAAAAAAGACTGCACTTATGCTTAAATGGAGTTTCCTGGATTTTGAGGTGTCCCCATCGCCCCTTGTCCTGTCACCAGACACCACTGAGGAGAGCCTGGTCGTCACTCCCTACCACCCAGTGAGAGGATTGATGGGATCCCCAGGTCATCTCTGCTCAAGGCTGAACAAACCCCAGAACTGGAGAGAGCCCAGCTGCCCCTCAGAGCTCCTCCAGCTGTGGGACCCAGCTGTTCCTGCCCCCCAGGCTACAGACTGGCCATGAGGAACAGACCAGGGGCTGTGTCTCCACTTCCAAATTGAATGCTACCCTTGGAAGGAGTGGAAGGCACCTGGGGTCTGCACCAAGGAAACTGGGTGGCTGTGCCCCACCAAGCTCTTCCAGCCCTGTGTTCCCTTGTCCTAGGATAACATCCTAGTCTGGCCAACTTCTCCATCAATCCAATCAAAGGGACAGCTGGGGAGGTTGGCCACTGAGAGGAACCAGCAGAAGACCAAGGGGTGATGTCTGTCCATGCTGGAGACCCCCAAGGGGAGCAGCACTGACATGCTGGCACCCACAGGATGATCAGGTGGATCTGCATGGATCATGTTCCCATCAGAAGCTGCGCTGCTGCAGCTGCTGGGCACCTCTCATGGACTTCTGACACACCCAAGTGACAGACCAGGCTCTAAATAAGTGTTCAGCCAAATCTCTTCCCACTGGAATATGCCTCCCATGCAATGTGCTCAGGTTTCTGCACCCCAGCTGCTGCAGCTGTGCTCAGGGGGTGCTGCAGTGCCCTGCTCTGCCCCCCACCACTGCTGGGAAAAGTGCCTGGCTGAAACCACAGGGTGGGAAGTGCTTCTCATCCAGGTAACTCCATCTCACATCTTGGAAACAGAGAAAGTTTGTTTGCTCAGGGCAAAAAGAATAGAGAGCATTTGAAAATTCCTGAGAAGGAAATCTGGTTTCTGATTGAATGACCCACAGAGAATTCCACTTGACAAAACCTGAAGTTCTTCCAAACTTGCCAAGAAGAACACAAAAATTAATCACATTTTCCTTCTAACCCAAGAGAAACATCAGGATAGGAGGAATGAGATACCAATATATGTTTGTTTCCATCTGCATTTTTTCTGATGCTTTTTGTGGATTCTCAGAGTGCCAAAGTGACAGGATTGCATATTTGACAAAACCTGCTACAAAAGAAACTTGCCTCAATCCCTTCTCATGGACATGGACATCAATCATTGTTCCCAGCAGTTCAGGTGTGACCTGCTCAGAGATCAAACCTTTGCAGGCTCCTGCCTGTTGGGGACCAGCAGAGAGCCAGGGCCTATGCAGAGCCCCACAGAACTGGCCAAGAGATTTCTGGCACTTCTTTTCTTAGGCAGAAAATGTCATATTGTCAGAGCTGAGACAAGCCAAGGGATGACTTCTATAACTTAGAGTCATAGAATGGTTTGGTTGGAAAGGATCCGAAAGCTCATCTTGTTCCAACCTCCTGCCATGGGCAGGGACACCTTCCACTAGACAAGGTTACCAGGAAAAAACTTCCTTTTTTCCTGTTTCCTTTTTCTTCTCTAAGTTATTCTGGAATAGTCAAACACTGTGCACTGATATTTGCAGAACGAAAAACAAAATCTTGTTGTTTCCTCCCAACTGCCAAAAAAGTCCTTTTTGCTAAAAGTGGTAATTAATTAGGGCAAAAATAAAGGTTAAAAAATTAAAAATGAAAAAGCACCAAAACCCAAAAAACACTGACTGGTGCAGAAGAGGGAAACTGTTCACATAGGAGCTGTGTTTCCTGAAGATGTTTTGTGCACCTGACTTATTCATAGGACTTAAACACTTTCAGGAGTGGGGTTGCAGCCACACACCTTCCCCAGGTTCCCTCCCACGCCTCAGCCTGGTGGGAGAGCCATGACTGCTCTGAACACAGACTTCAAAACTGCTCTTGCAGCCCCAGTGTCCACTTTTTCTGCTGCTTCTATTTTGTACTGATGAGTCAACGTGTTACCCAGGTATGGAGGCACTGCTTCCCAGCCCTGGGGTCAGGTCTGTGGGGACACATCCTGCTGAGGGGCACCAAAAGGATGAGATGTGACCCGACCTGTCTGTCCCCTGCAGCTGCCACCAGGCATTAGTGCAGCCTGTTCCTTAAATCTTCTACTACAGCCTGTGGACAACAGTTACATAAAGACAAGCCCAAATCCTCCTGGCAACAAAAAGGGTCTTGGGAAAAATATGATTTAATTATAATACTAATGTCTAAATATATGTAAAACTTCCTTCAGTTTTTCAAGCTTTCATTTCATCCCCATCCTACCTCCAGAGCTGATCTCTTCCCACCAGTCCTTACTAAAACTTCAAACTACCTTTGACAGGTGATGTTGGAAGCTCAGTGCCAAGTGGTTGGATGATGCACACACCTGAACTGAAAGCATCAGGCCCTTTTTATGGCCAGAAAAAGCTCCTTTAAAGCCCTCCAAACCTATGAACTGTTGCTAAGGAGACCCAGAGGCTGAACCCGCTATCAAATGGATTTTTGTGGAGCTCAAAGCTCAGCCTCAGCTCTCCAGTGCCAACAACAGAGAAGAGCATCTGCTGGGCTTGTGCTGGGCTCGTTTCTGCAGCCCTCAGGTAACACAGTCTCCTTTAAAGAGCTGCACTTTTGCCTCAGGGGCTCCTATTTTGCAGTTGGACCATCTGTATTTGTGAGAACAATTGTAGCCATGGGCTTCGTTCTCTCCTCACCTGTCACCCCTGAACCAGTGTGGGTGCTGTGATGGGCTCAGCAAAGCTGAAGCCACCAGACAAGAACAAGGCTGGTGCTAAAGGAGCAAGGAGGCTGGTCAGGCTCTGCCATGGTGAGAGGGATTATCTCCCCAGGGAAATGAAGGATTGGGTAGCTTTCTGCTGTTCTCTCCCATAAAATTAGTCATTTATGAAAATGAATCCATTTTCAGAGTGAGCTGAGAAACTTTGAAGTTCCCAGGGCAGACATGGATGCTTTTTCCTTTATTTTGCCTCCTACCATGTCAGAAGACAACTGAGAGGAACTGACCCTAGGACAGCAGCCCTTCCCAGCACAGTGTGATCCTGCCTCTCTAATCCAATCAGAACCTCCCAACTGCCTCAATATCCTTTAGCAACCAACTCCCACAAACCTAATTCCCCAGCTCGTTACTGCTCAAAGTACTTGACTGTCATTATGTCTGGTTCCAATAAAGGGTCTGTAATGAACTATGTGTGTAAAAGCCACCCAGATGATCATCTCAAGTGTTTGTCTTGGAGAACATGGGTATGAGCATAAAGGCAATTCAGGGGCTGGAAGGGAAGCTCTGCTCCACACAAGCTGAGCTGTTGTTCAGGAGACAGCAAAATACAGAAGCAAAGCTAACAGTTGCTTTTTGTCTACTCAAAAACAAATGAGAAGCCTGGGTATAACTGTCCTGTGGGTGGGATACAACCTTCAAATAATGAGTTTAATTAATTTGGGTAAAATTACCCTGACTGCCTCTTGAGATCTGCTCTGTCCTCTCTTTTATTATTAATTCAATGATCCTCAAATCCTGGGACACTTTTGTAAATTGAGTTGTCTGTGTCATGCCTCATCTTGTGCAAACACTCCTGGAACTGTTTGTGAGGTATTTGTCATCAAAAGCCTTGCAGGAAAGATCTTGCCACATAAACCATATGGCAAATATTGCTATGATCCACCTCTGACTGCTATGGCAGGAGAATTCTTTGTGGGACCCTTCCCTTCCTCACTGACTCCCACTGGGATGAGTTTGGATACTGATTTTGCCAAAGGTCAGATTTTCAGCCGTGTGAAAGTGCTTTGTCCAACCTCCTAAGCCACAGTTTGTTCAGAGGGTGCTTTCATGCCATGGAAGTCTGCAGACCCTAGAGGAGTTTTTTTACACCCAGGGCTCTTGCCTGTCGATGCAGGGGACACACGGTTGGCCCTTCAGGCTGCTCTCCCTCTGCCTTGTGTTCCATGGAGCTCCAGCCCTTGGGAGGAGTTGGGAGCACAAAGTGAGATACAGAGACAGGCTCTGAGGCTCTGGAGCTGAGCAGCCTGGCCAGCCTGGGTGCCAATGAAGTTCCACTGCTTTGCTGTCACTCCATGTGCCTAATCCAGGCACCAAATGCTGGAACTGATGCTGCCTGCCCCACAGAGCTGCTGGATGTGCCCAGGTCTGTCCTGAGAGTGAGGAGCCAGCAAGGCATGACTGCAGCCCCTGGTGGGGCTGGATTGCTCAAGAGTCTGATTAGAAACAAAGAGAGAGCTGTGAGCTCTGTGTTGAGTCAGTCTTGTCTATATCCCATTATTCCAAACCACACATGGAATATTTGTGTGCATGAACTGTTATCAATTTTGTGATTATGCCAGAGGAAGTCCCACATGTCTGACTGACCCTGAGGAGACCCAGCACTGGCAAGAGGCAGCCTGTCCCCAGGGCCACTGGGTGACTGCTGAGCTTTCCCCATGGAGTAGAGCACCCTGACCTAACCCAGCTTCTCTCCAAGCTCAGGGGGAACCTGCTCTGTGCCACCAGAGACAGTCACACCTGGCAGGTATTGCTGGAAAACCAACCAGCCCAACCATCAACATTGCTCTTTTATAGAAATCTAATTTCTGCAGCTCTTCTGATTTAATCATAGAATTATGAAGTCATGGAATGGTTTGGGTTGGAAGCAGCTTTAAAGCCCCACTCCTTCTAACTCCCTGCCATGGGCAGGGACACCTCCCAGTACACCAGGCAAGCCCCATCCAGCCTGGCCTTGGACACATCCAGGGATGGGGCAGCCACAGCTTCTCTGGGCACCCTGTGCCAGGGCCTCCCCACCCTCACAGGGAAGGATTTCTCCTGGTTTAACCTTCAGTGTCTGCTGAGACCTCTTACTGATTGCTCTGATCTTCAGAGAAGATGGGAATGGATGAAGTAAAAATCCTTCAGGCCCCAGTGCTCATCTGTTAGCACTGAAACAGACCATGGAGACTGGCACTGCTCACAGATCCCTTACAGCATCACACCATCAGTATAGAGAAGCACCTTTCACTTTGCATTACTGAATGGAAAATGGCTCAAAAAGTTGCATATTTCCTTCTGCATCACCTCAAAGGAAGATGCCAGGATTGCAGCCCTCTCTTTTAAAAGCTCTAGAGAAGCTCAGTGTTGTTTACCTTGAGGGGAGCTTGCAGAAAAAAAAAAAAAAAAAAACCAAAAATTAAGATCAAAATATCAAGGGTATTTAATTTCAATTCATAACCAGGCCTGTAGGCTCAGATCAGGACTCAGAGCTTTGTCTTAATCTAATTTTATGCAAACAATTCAGTGATAATAAAAGTTTATATAATCCACATCAAGGAAATCAGAGGGGTTCCCAAGACCTGTAATGAGAGCTGACATCACTGAGTGCACATTAGCAAACCCAAACACTCACTAAATAAGTGGCTCCAGAGAGCACTTGACAAAGACAGAGCTCCCTCCACACCCTAACAGGCTCTGAAGCATTTTGTAGTGCTGTGATAAGAGCTTCCACATTTCCCTGTTTTGGGATGCACAGAGGAACCAGCCCCACTGCAGAGCCTCTGCCTTCCCCCATGAGTGGTTCCTCTGTGCTCATTGAAATACAGGGAGAGTTTTGGGCAGCTCCAAAGAACAGAGCTCTTCATTTATTCATGAAGCAAATAAAGGCACAGGGAAGTGTGGCACAACCCCACTTCTGAGGCTCCTGTGCACACCCCACAGATGGCTCCAGGAGCAGAAACCCAAACTGACAGTGCCTGATCAAAGCAAGGGGCTGCAGAAACACAGGGAGAGGTGGCTGCTTTGGCTCACAGGTGACCCTTGTCCAATATCCCTGACTGTCCTCATGAAGGGACCACCACGGGACAGCTGGGAGAAGGGCAGGACAGGCCAACAAGCCCTACCTGAAGGATGACCCAGTGGCCTTCCTTTGCAGCCAGATCCAGAGCTTGTTCAGCAACCACCTCCTGGCCTTGTCCAAGGGAAACGTTGTGGAGATTCCTGTTGTTGAATGTGTAGCCAAGTTTCTTCCCTAGAAGAGAACAAGGAGTGAGGTCAGCACCCGGGCAGGGGGCACGGCTGGGCCCCCAGCACAGCAAGGCAGAGTCTCCTCGGACCAAACCCCTCACAGATGAGTTATCACACTTCTGATAACAGTTCTCTGGTCTCATTCTCTTGGCTCTCACCCACTCCTTGCCCAAGTGCTCAAACAGCAGCAGCTTCTTCCCAACTCTTTTAATTACAGTGCAGCATACACACAAAGGTACGTCATTACAAAGTGCTTCTTGTTTAAAGAACATTATTCCCCTGCAACCGCACGTAAAAGCACATTTTACAGTGATAAGAAATTAAAATATTTTCCTGCTGTTTACCCAGGCTTTGAAAACCCACAGCTGGGTGTGGAAATGCCCCTGCAATGCAGGATGGGTGCAGCAACATGGCTGGGAACCTGCTTGGTTTTGAGGAGGCAGCTGGAATGAAATCCATGTGAGCTTCCTGTGGGCTCAAGCAAGGCCTCCTGGGTGTCTCAGACCTGGAGAGCAGTGAATCCTCCAGGTTTCTCGTGGAGCATCACTGGAGTTGCCTTTGGGTGCATTGCAGTGCATGTGGGAAGGCCCACAGTGAGTGAAGTCAGCAAAGCCCACGGGAAGGGGTGGCTTTGGAGCCACTCAGACACCTCCCACTGTCCTCCCTGCATCCCTCTAGGAACCCCCTGTCATTCACTGTCCTGCTCTGCAGGAAGGATGGCAGCTCTTTAGTGTCTCCTCATTTAGTCTGTGATGATCCTTTGCCCCCCCCCAGTCTCTCTGTAGCATCCCAGTGGCTCAGATCATTTATGTGATCATAGCTGTAGATCTCCTGGATAGTTTTTGAACCTGTCTCTCATCCAAAGACAGAGGATACCAGTTGCTCTTCATCTCCCAGGAGAAGCAACTGCCTGGCACCAGCTCTCCCTGCTGTGTGCTCCTTAGAGGATGAGCCCAAATTTGTGCTGCAAGAGGGAACAGCCCCACAAACATCCCCAGGATGGACTGGGCTCAGCCAGTACTACTCAGTCAGTAGTCATCCCCACATGCTGATCCCATGGGAAAGTCTTCACTTATCTCTGCATGAAGGTTTGCCTTCGTGCACCCTTAATTCCTGATTTCTGCTAGAAGCAGGCAAGTTTTAAAATTAAACAAGGAAAAGGTTTGTCTTGCAAGGCTTAGGAACCATCTCGTGGTACAAGATTGGAAACAGATGGCCATAAGGAAAACAAACATCCAAACTCCAGCTCTCTGCTGAGCCTCACCACAGCTTTCCCTAGGATACAGCTCTCCCTGTATTTTAGAGTTTCCAGTTCTCTTTCCCACCATCTCTGTCTACTACCAGCTTTGAAAGCCAATAATCTTCTCCTCTGCCTTCAAAACCCTCTCATGAGGGGATGGGGCAAATCACAGAACCAGGGCACCACCCCAAACTAGATGATTAATAATAAACTAATATCAGTTGTTATTTCCACTTCACAGGCCTGCAGAGGGGTGACAGTGAGCCTGCCCTGGCAATGCCAGCCCTGCTTCCTCCTTGCTGGCTGCAGAGGGGAGGGCATGGGCATTCAGGCTCTCCCAGGGAGGGCACAAAGCTTTTCCAGCCCACCAGTGCTTGCTGCAGGGCACTGCCCATGACGCCAAAGAAAGGTCCCATGAGTGAGCAGCATCTGCAAGAAGCTGACTTCCATTCACAGGAATTATCTTGCACTTTAACAAAACCTAATGAAGGACAGAGAAAATATCAATAACGAGCCAAATCCAGCCCCAGTGAGGCAGCCTGAAGGCCAGTGCAGCTGCTCTGTAGCAATGATTTTATTTCATTACATTTTTTTTTGCTTTTCTTGCTGTAACTTTTCTGGCTGACTAACCCCAGGTGCTCAGCTACACTCATCTTTACAATTCCAATTAAAGCATTCATGGTTTGATTTTAGTGCTTCATTTCCCGTACAAGAAAATAACAGTGAGAGACAGGATCACCAACGTGGCTCCAAAGGGAAGCCAGGCACATGGCAGGAGCTTCCTTGGGGTGTGCCTGGGGGGTGCCTTCAATTCCCAGTAATGACACCTGGTTTGGGGGCACAAAGAGCCTGAAACACAAAGCAAAGCCCAGGAAATCCCCTCCAGGAGAACTGAGCTGTCTGTGGCTGCACCAGGCCTTAACAGCTCCAACAGCTGCTGCTGGGACTGGGGGCAAAGACTCACTCAGACATCATTTTGGGATGACCCAGAAGGTGTCACAGAGAGCAAAAGGAATGCACAGGTCATTGTTCTCCTGCTACTCTGCTAGGTGATGGCTGAGCTGGGGGTGACTGGTCTGTGCCAGCCTTGGTGAAGTTTAGTCCTGGGACTGTCCAGCACCAGGCAGCAGCTCTGCTGTGCACTGTGCTGTGTGATTCACACATTTAAATATACTCTGTACTCCACAGTGCCAGGAGCACGAGGGCTGGGGATCAAGTCATGGTCTGTCATATGTGTTACTGGGGAAGGACAAACACCATCTGAGGAGCAGAACAGAAATTTTTCCACAGTGGAGCTGAGAGACAGAGCAAATTTTATACATGGGCAGCTTTAGAGCACAGTGCTGGCTGCAGCCATCAGTGCACAAAGGGATCAGTGCCTTCTCAAGGAAGGCATCTCAGAGAAACTCCTTTGGCTTTGGAGCCAGCTGACAGCTCCACATCTGACCACCCACATGGACATCTGCTCAGGAAGGATGAGAAGAAAGCTGGAAACTGCCACAAAGCAGCAGTCTCTTATAGGAAGCTGTTGCTTATTTTTATTTACCATAAAAGCATAGAATAGCAGGTTGGAAGGGACCTCAAGTTCAACCTCAAGTTCAAGTCCTCTGGTTCAACCTTTTCTGGCAACAAGCATCTGACAGCATGCGAGATACTTCTGATGTAAATTACAGGTTGTGCACAAACCCAGCTCAGAGATCGCTGCAGTGTGAACCACACTGGGAATCCAGGCAATGCAGGAAAGACACAAGTTTAATTTAAACTTTAGATGAAAATCCAAAAAAACTTAAGGAAAAAAATAAAACCAAACCAAAATCCCATCACATCCTCTCACAATTATCTATTTTTAACATATTACTTCAATATCTACAAAGAGATGAGAAAAAAACCCCAAACAAAACAGGCATGTCATGCTAAGATAATTATGCAGCAGATAAAAAGCAATGCTGTGGTATGCCTAGAGACAGGATTTACCGTGCTTCTCCACATCCTTCAGTGGGTCCACTCCTGGGGACAGGATAAAGAATATTGGGGTTGCAGGCCCTGATTCCTCAAAGGTTGTTGCAAAATCCAGGGATCTCCCTACCACATATTTGCTGCCCAGCTTTTCTTCTACAAAATCTCTGCCAGAGAAAAAAAAAAACTTTTGCCAGGTTATTCAGAAAAGGCAGATTCCCCTGCATATAATCATTTAATTATCACAGAATCTCAGGACCATTAAGGTTTGAGAAAACTTCCAAGATTCTCAAGACTGACCATTATCAAGCTCCAGCACTGTGTTCACCACTAATCCATGTCCCCCAGTGTATCCTGCACGGTTTTTTGAGCACTTCCAGGGATGGGGACTTCACCACAGCCCTGGGCAGCCTGTGCCAGGCCTTGACCATCCTTCAATTGAAAAAGTTTTCCCTAATATCCAAACGAAACATCCTCTGATGCAACTTGAGGCTATTTCCTCTCCTCCTGTCCCTGTTCCCTGGGAGCAGAGCCCGACCCCCCTGGCTGCCCCTCCTGGCAGGAGCTGTGCAGAGCCAGCAGGGCCCCCTGAGCCTCCTTTGCTCCAGGCTGAGCCCCCCCAGCTCCCTCAGACACTCCTCATATGACTTGTCCTCCAATGAGTCTTGATTTTGATGATTCAAGCAAATTAAAAACTGAACTAAGAAAATGATCATGAAATAATTGTAGAGAGGATCTTCAGGCTGGGCTTCCAGGGCTGTTCCTCAGGAGCAATGCCTGGCACTTTGTACAAGGGTGGGATGCCACATGAGACACCAGTTCCTGACAAACAAAGGAAAGTGAGAAGAGGGAGCAGTGGAAGCTGCCAGCCCAAGGCTGCTTTCAGAAGTACAATACAGGCACTGTCTTGATTCTGACTCAGGAATCTCAGGAGAAAAGAAGTAAGTTAAGGTCCAGGAACCTGCCACATTTAGCAGTCTGAACAGCCTTCCAGAGGAAGCACCAATACACAAAAAGTCCAGATGATTTACAAAATTACTTTGATCTGGAGAGCTAAAAGGGAAGAGCTCTAAGAATATCTGGTGCATGTAGACTTGGCATGAGAGTCACAAGGAAAAGCACAACAGAGGGAACAGGAAAAGGTTCAGCTCCACAGCAGCTGCTGCAACAGAACACAGCGCGTGGAGAATGTTCTGGCTGGATTCCCCCAGGGTGAGCTTCTGACATCACTGCTTTACCAAAAGAGACACACTGAACATTGACTCAAAGGTAGCAACGTTACATTCAAACCCCAGGAATGCTGCTGGAGCAGATGCATTACTCAGGCCTTTTGAAGGCAGCCAAATTCTTTCTAAGGGAGCTGAGAATCTCCTTCAAGGACTGGTGAAAGGCAGTTGGAATAGAAATGCCTTAGAGATTGCAAAAAAAAAAAAAGCTTCCACATTTTTGGTACCTCATTCAAGTAGATTTTTTTGTTCAGGGTCAAGATTTGCTAAATTGCTGCTGGAAAGCTTCAGTTCACAAAATTTAACAAAGTCCATCAGATCTGAGGTCACCACAATCTTGTTTTGCATCACACCTCAGCTCTGTGAAATGATGCCTTGGGACTCAGAAACACAACTAAGGTGAGAGGGAGGGTTTAAGGTGGGACCCCACGTGCAGGAAAGGGAGGGCTGTCCTCAGACAGAGCTGGAGAAGTCTCTACATGTGGTACCTTCCAAACAAGGTGTCCACAGGTGTCACCCTATCAGCAAGATTTGAGATATGGTCCCAGAACAAAAAAAAAAAAAACAACAAACACGTGGCTGACAGTGAACTATGTTGCACAAAGCCACAGCTGCCTACGACCCTTTATCTGAGGAGTAAGTGCCATATAACCATGGGGGCACCAGAGCCCTTAGTCCTGCTGCACTCCTGCTGCCCCTCAGTACCAGTCCCAGCAGTACCAGTAGGTGAAGTATCAGTGCTTCTGGGAGGACTTCACCATGACCAAGTCACACCTTGCCAGTGGCTGCTGGACTGACCTGACCTCAGTGAGATCCTCATGTGGAGGAGTGGGAGCACAAGGTGTGGCAAGAAGTTCTGTGCTGATGTTCTTCAATAAGACTAAAGGATGAAATGGGTACTTACAGGGGAAAATCCTTCATGAGGAAATTACAGTTGCTGGTGCACTGCTGGCTCTGAACCTCTAAGAAGTGAGATGGGGTAAGAGGGGCTGCTCCTGAAGACTCCTTAGACCTAGAGAATGAACCAGACTGTGCAAAAATCCCCAGGGATCTGGCTGGAAATCCCAACCTCCCAGGCAGTGAAATGCACGAAGCCTGTACAAGGTTGGATCATTTTAAATCCCAAAGAGCTTCTTACACCATCATCATGGAGCTGGCACATATGAGGTGGGACATAAAGGGCCTTACATTTTTCTGAACAGCAGCTGAAAATGAGGTGGGGATATTGTAGAGCACCTAAAATACCCTGGCCACCTGTGGCTGGGCTACCATGTTACCCCTAAAATGCGCTCAAGGACTGGTCAAGGCCTCCAGAGAGATGGAGAGTTTGGACTGGTCATGATCACCTGTGAGGTATTTCATGTTGGCAGATTGATATATTGGTAACCTGGTTGATATAACTGATACATAGAGGGAAGAGATCTGCAAGCTGAGAACTGTAAAACACTGTGAGGGACCCGATGGCACTGCAGGTTTGTAAACCTGGTGAATTTGTTAATGCACAGACAGTCCTGAACCAACACTGGCTGCAGGAGGGATGTGGAGGCTGAAGTCCCCCTGGTCACAGCACCAGCTCCCAGAGCTCCAAAGGATCCCTGCTTTTTGAAGGGTCACAGACACAACACAGCTTTGCCAGTGCTCAGGAAGGTGAGACACCGGTGACCTGTGCTTTGGGGGGGCTCCCAGGAACAATGGCTGTGTTACCTCAATCCAAAGGGGGTTTCTGATCCTGACAGAGCACCAGACCTCCCCAGCTGACATGAGAAGGACAGATGAACAGATTGCTGTATTTTCCAGTGAGTGGATCTCTTGGAATACCAAACTCCTTCTCTAAGGAAGGAGGATCCATCTGAGCCAGGCTGCTGGCAAGGCAGCTCTGAGGACTCCGATACTGCCAAGGAGGACCCAGGAAGCCAAACACCCTTGAATGTCTTTGGCTTTGCTTTTGGGGAATGAGATTTCTTTTCTTAAGTCTTTTGGGCCCTGTGTCTGACTGCCCTGTATTTCAAGAAGAGTCTCCAAAGTCCTGGGGAAGGCACAGTGAACTGTTACTGTTTGCACATGTTTGTGTTCCAAACTACTTCGAGATAAGAAACAAAACAATACAAAAAAGCATTGAAATACTCTAGTGCAAACAGAAAATCTTGACATGCCCAGACCCTAAAAATATCCAGGCAAGCTTTTGAATTTGGATTCCTTTTTCATAAAAGAGAGATATGAAAGGGGCTGAAATTTGATGTTCCAGTTATTTCTGAGCTGTGTTAGTAAGAAAGAAATGAATTATAGTTGCTTAAATGAAATAAGCACGTAAAATTTCAGAAGGATGAGAGCTTATTTTACTCATGCCAAACAACAACATGAAAACCAGTATTTCAGCTGATAGACACATGAAGAATCCAGTCATAAGAGTCAGAAATGAAAATGAAGATATCTTAGTATTAGCATTATGATTATGAAAAATAATAGTATTTCTACTCATGAAAAACAATAACATTGGGAGACTTCACTCAGTCTTGTCTGCATTTTTCTGTGAACTTTAAAGTACAAACAGATGTAGTTCATACACTCAGTAATACACCCTGCTGCATGCACATGCCAGGTGGTGCAGGAATATAAAATACTGGAGAAGCAGGAGCATGAGAGAATCACAGAAATGTCAAAACACAGATTACCTGCACAGAGAAGGAAAACCAAGTCCTAACAGAGTGAAAGACCTTTAGTTTGTCCTGGAACAAGCATGTTGCTTTTGCATAACTTCAGGAAGTTTAGCCTCGCCCAGTTACTTTCACTAAATAATTTACCACTACAACTTTCAGAACCAGCAGCACATAAATTTTGCATTTTACAGCAAAGAAGAAAGAGAGAAAACCTCTATAGGACTTTCCTTTATTTCTACACTTTATTCTGGTGTCTAAGAAACAACCCAAAATGATCCAGTAACTAAAATGGATGTTATTGAACTCTAGATGTTGTGATGATAACCCAGACTGCAGCAGATGTGTCACACCTGTTTGGTGATGCTCATTTCTGACTTGGCATGCCTGGTCCTCACCCAGTGCTGGTTATACTGCTCCATCCCTGATGGGGATAGTGAGGTTAAATCCCCCTAAGTAAGACATTCCACTTAAATCAAATGTGTTGATTGTCTTGCAGAGTTCGGAGATCATCAAATCCCAGAATGGTTTGGGTTGGAAGACCCCTTAAAGCCCATCCAGTTCCACCCCCTGCCATGGGCAGGGACACCTCCCACTATCCCAGGTGGCTCCAAGCCCCATCCAGCCTGGCCTTGGACACTTCCAGGGATGGGGCAGCCACAGCTTCTCTGGGCACCCTGTGCCAGGGCCTCCCCATGCTCATGGTTCATTCACCAGACTCCTTGACAGGAAACCGTATTGCAGAACTCACACTGTGCAACAACCAAATCTAAACACATTCCTGAATTCCCCCTGCTCCCTCCAAAGCCCAGCCCCCAAGCTGCCCCTGGGCAGTGCTGAGGCCCCACCTGACGGCGCAGGGGACACGGTCGGGCCGCAGGGCTCTCAGGATGCACAGGCGCTGCAGAGCTGACTTGTTCTTCCAGTCCTGGGGGAACCTCTCCTTTTCAGGACACTCAGATTCAACAAATTTCTTCCACCGTTTTGCAGACCCTTCGATATCCCGATCCAGGTTTCTGAATTCCTCCATGGATGATAGAGCCTGGAAAAATTCAAGGAAGTTCAAGAAGAACAATCCTATGTGCTTCTGAACCATCTTTCTACCCTTACTGACTACTCATGTTTTGCTCCACCAGAACTGGAATCTGGCAGCCACAGCCAGAAACCCACCAGCATTACATTTTGTCCATTCTTCTTTCCCCAGCCCTGTGGTCAGCACATCCTCACAGGATCATGAATCAACACATTCCCTTTGCAAGGCCACAGGACAGCAGGACTGAGCACATTTCGTTCTTGTGGAAGGTTTCTCTCACGGCTGCCCACAGTCCATCAGCCCTACAGTCATGCTGCACCCAACACAGCCCTCACCCCATCCCTGCAGTGCTTTCCCCAGCCAGGGCAGCCACACACAGCATCCAGGGCTTTGTCCAGCAGTACAGACCTGGGAGCTTGGAAGGGACAGTACAGGGAAGGATGAAAGGTTCTGGCATCAACCAGCATGCCCTGTTTGTTACCCAAAGAGGGAAAAACTCTCCTCTTTTGTCTGGAAATCAGATCTGAAAAATCCCAGGTGACAAACACTTGCTATTGTCAGTTATGCTAGAAATTACTGTTTTGGATGAGAGCTGGAAATTTGCAGCCCATGTCTGATAGGAGAGTACATTGCTGGCATTCCCATGAGCTGCATGTCTACAGTCTCTTTACTGATTCCACAAAAGCCAGGAGAATTGTGCAGCAAAACCCACAGCAGCTGGTGAAAAAATGTGCTAAACAAAGACTCATAAATGCCATGCTCACCAAAACTGTTTGTTAAAGGGATTTCACAGTTGGAATATTAATTCTCCTCACAGACTTACAGAATGGTTTGGGTTGGAAAGGACCTTAACAATCATCTTGCTCCAATCCCCTATCATGGGTTGGGTCACTTTATACACGTGCAGTTATTTTTCTCTTGCTGTTCCCCCATGCACATCCCTCTGGATCTGCAGTCCGGTGCACACACTCTGCGAAACCACAACACTGAGTCTTCCCACTCGTTTAACGGTGACCATGGAGCCAGGAATCTCAACAAACACAGGGCAAATGTGAAGAACTGGGTGCTTTCTCCATTCAAGCATTCAGATCATTCAGTATTGTGATAAAAATCAAACCATCAGGTTTCTACTTGCCAAATGCACATGAAGATTAACTTCTCTGTGTTACAAGTCTGTAGCAGAAACAGGCAGCTGAAGAATACCCCAAAAAACCAGCCAAGCAAGGCATTAAATAAATTAAAATTACAATGAAAGGGTAGTTAGATTTTGTAGTTAGAAAGTGGCAACTATAAATGTTATGCAGACAAGTGAAGAATCCAAATTCTCTTTCATACAAGTGGTGGCAGAACACATTGCAGAGCACATAAGGTTCTTCTGGATTCAAGCAAAATTCTCACTGAAACAAACATCTTCATTTTGCATAATCTGGAGCTCAGAGTGGTGGAACATGAAATGGAAACGACAAGTGAAGGATAACAGACAGCAAATGAGCTGTTTTCTATAGAAAGAAAAGGGCACATTCAGAGCAAAGCAGAAGCTCCTTTATGGGCAGAGGTGTTCCCTACACCAGTGCTCCTGGTCTCATCTGGCACAGCTTCACTGTGGGAAGAACCTGAGGAAGCCCTTTGAGAAAAGCTGTTTCCATACCTTGTTCAGGTGAACTGGAAAGACAGATCCTTGCACAGGGCTTGGAAAGCCACACAAAGGCCTGGCAGAGGTGTGAGATTGTCTGGGATATGCTGCTGTTGCAAACAAGGCAGAAGACACTGAAGATCACACTGTTTTAGAAACTCCACTTTCCCTTTGGAAGGGCTTCCCCATGAGAAGCCAAGAGCAGTGTAAAACTTTGGTCTTTCTAACAGACTCAATTTAGTCACAGAGAGTGAAGAGGGAGGAAGAAGATGCCAGAAAAGAGGGCTTCTGATAATGAATGTGTTCATGTTTTTAGGAGTGGAAATTATAGGATCACAGAATGGTTTGGGTTGGAAGGGACTTTAAACATCATCTCATTTCAAATCCCTGCCATGGGCAGGGACACCTTCCACTGTCCCAGGTTGCCCCAAGCCCTGTCCAACCTGGCCTTGGACACTTCCAGGGATGAGGCAGCCACAGCTTCTCTGGGCAGCCTGTTCCCAGGTCAAATGGAGGTGGATGACAAAGATGTTGTGGAGCTGTTCCCAGACATTTTCTGTGTATTCACTCAGAGCATCACAGAAACAAGAGTTGGAAGAAATCTCTGGAGGGATCCAGGCCAAGCTCCTGCTCAGGCTAAGTCTGGCCAGCACTGGAGCAGGGCAGCCGTGGCTGTGTCCACCAAACACTGCCCTCCAAACAAAGCTCTGTCAGCCCCTCTGGGTGCCCTGCTGAGACCTGCACTGTCCTTAAGGTAAAGGAGATTATTTTTTAAAAATATATTCAAGCAGAACCTCCCAACCTGCAGTTGATCCTTATTACACACTGATTTGGCTCTGTCCTCTCCTAGCTGGACAACTCCCCCCACCTTTCCTCACAGGCCTTGTGCTTGAGGGACAGAATCAGAGCTCTGGGCAAAGAACTTGCAGATACCACCATAAATTCTCCTGCAACAACCCCAGCCTTGCCCAAAGGCACCATTCCATCAACACCTCCACCACAGGTAAGAGCAGAGTGTTTGCAGTGCCACAGCACGGACTGACTCAGCTCTCCACTGCCCATCTCCATGCCAAATTCCCAGGGATCCACAGAATTCTATAAAGACTGTGAGCAAAGCAGTGATTCAACAGCTGTTGTTTCCTTGTGTGGATTTGCACTAACAGGGAGAAACGTCAGCGTCAGAAGGACTTGCTCCAAATTCAGTCCCATACCCTGCTTTCTGTGGAAAACTAGAAACCAGAGCACAGAACATGATAAACTGAAATTCCCAAGAATTTCTGATCTGCCAAGCCCTGCTCCTTGCAGCAATAAACGTATTCAATGCAGCTCTCATGGCTGAGCATAATACAATGGCAAATGTTGAATTCGGGGAATTCTCAGTGCAAGCGCTTATATAAAACATCTCACTGTTGACTTTGACGTGATTTACTTAAAATATCACTTCAGAACATTGGCTGCTGCTGCTTTGAGAAGTCTCTTGGTTGATGTTAACAAGGGAGACTCTGAAAAATTGCTTTTTTCTTACTAAATGACAGACATGTAATCAGGAATGATAGTCTCCTTCTCTCCCTGAACAACATATTGCAGAATCAAGAAAGCTCTAATTGCAAGTAAAAAATCTGTATTATATAAATTAACACTAAAATGTTCATTAGTCAACAATTTTAATTGCATTTATTAGGAGTGATGATATTAATGAGAGATGCTGCTATTTAAAAGCCAGTGGAGTGAAAGCTCTCTCAATCAGTAATCTTTCTGTGAATATTAATTGCTTTTCAATACCTCTGTTGTGAATTTTGCCAAGAAACTTAGTCCAACACTAACATATCCTTGTTTCCAGGCAGGAGTGGTACATTGGGGCAGCAGATGGGAACTGCACATCAACCTGTGCAGGGTGTCTATTTTTGTCCACACAATGAAAAGTACATTTGTCACTTAGAGTTGTCATGGAAATTGAGAGACACAAAAAATACTGGTCAAAATAGAATTTGATCCAAAGGGCTGGAGGACTCGAGCTCTTGTCTTTGCAACCCACACTGTGATCATCTCTGATGGCTGGAAACAGGAGGAGTTTGAGTTTAGATCTCAAAATGAGACCTTTTCAGCAAAACAGGGCTCTTCACACCATGTCAAGGCGAGGATCACCATCTTTGCAGAGAAAATGGTTTTTCATTCACTGAATCTCAGACAAGTTGCTTTATCACTTCAGTTCTCTTTGACAGTTTCTGTCTAAGTCAGAAGCAGCGTTAATGTGGAGCTGGTGTGTCAGCAGCTCTGTGGGTTTCACACATTCACAGATGCAAAGTTCTCTCATTCCCCCACAGCTGGAGGAAACACAACACGGACCAGCCCCTGGCTCCCAGACAGGAATGCTGGATGCCATCACAGAGCAGCACTGGCAAGCTGAGGAGTGTCCTCCACACAGCCCAGAGCCAGAGAAACATCTGAGGGCACAGGGGGAACTTTGCAAAAAGACAGAGTCTGGGGGACAGGGAGGAGACCCACAGAGGAGAGGAAACCCTCAGAATCCAGAGGATGGGCTGAGTCTTTAGTGAAAAGAACAACTCCAAAGGGCTGCTGTCACTGACACTGCACACCAGTTACCTCCTCCTAGTGCCTGACACAGCACAATAAGCTTTGTACATTTATTAGAGAAAACACCTACTCTGATCACTAACGGCAGCTATTCTAAGGAAACCATCTGGTCAAACTGGCCTCAAGTTTAGGTGTTGCTTCATGAGATTTTATAATATCTAAAAGAACCCAAACAGGAATATTATCACCATGTTTTCTTCCCCTCAGTTCCAAGAGGAATTACCCTTTAAAAAAACAGATAGTTTTGTATTTTAAAATATTTCCAAAATTTAAAACACCCCACCTCAGAGTCACCTGACTTGAAAACTCTGGGGCAAGACAAGACAAAATCACTTCACTGCTATGCCATGTATGGACAAAACCATGGTGAAAACAATACAGAGCAAGTAAAGTCAGTGCTGCCAGAACACCCCTAACACCCCATTACCTACGTCCTCAGCAGCCGTGAGACTGCATTTTAAATGACGTAAGGAAATCAAAATAAAGGAGTTTGAGGGGTTTTGTAAAAGCTATCATTATCTTTTGAGGCTTCAGATTATACTTGGTTTTCACTTTCAGTTTTCACTTACGTATCTTGCTTTCCTTTAAAAAAAATTAAGCTTCTACTAAAAAAAATTAGGTATAGACACACTGAACATCAATTATCTCTCTATAAAAATCACACAACTTGACAACACTGGAAAGAAATTACATTTAATATTCTCACAGTTTTAATAATCTGTGAGATTATTAAATCCTGATTAGTCACGATTTCACTTGCAGAATTAAGGAGCTGTGGCTTTATGAATTGTGTTACACAGTTTTTAAGCAGAGCAGGATCCACAAATGCGAAGCTCACAGTGCTCAGCAGTTGTGCCACTGACCCTGAGCTGATCTCCTGGGACAGCAGTGTCACCTGCTCCAAGGGGTGCCGTGGGCAGGGGTGGCCTCAGCAGCCTGGGCACAGCCTGGGGGACAGACCAGCTCCTGGAAAGTCAAGCCCAGGCTAAGGACAGGGAAAGGGAATAACTTCCAGTGCCAGGTGAGGCATGCAGCAAAGCTGTCCAGGCTCACCTGAGTGCATGCAATCCCAGCAGCAGGATTAGATGCCAAGTGCAGAATCACCCCAGGAATTAAAGCATCTGAGCAGTGCATCTGATGCCATGGCTGGGCTGGGTGTTCTGCAGCTGTGCTGCACATTCCAGAGGGACAGCTCCCAGGCAGGGCTGGGAATGTTCCACACAGCCCAGCTCCCAGGGCTTGAGGAGTTTGAAGTGGCTCATAGGTGAAATTTGTGATGGGGTTTAGTGAATATGGTGGGATTCAGTCAGAGGTTGGATGCTACGATCTTGAAGGTCTTTTCCAGCCTTAATAACTCCATGATTCTGTGATCTCCCAAGCACTTTGTGAAGGTCTTACACTGTGTGTGGGCACTGCTTATACAGGTTTCAGTGAATATTCATAATTTATTTCTTTCATTTTCTGCAGCTGGCCCAAAAGTCTTTAGGAAAACCAGCATCCCCACAGCTGGAAAATGACAGCTCCTGGAAGAATGGCAAAGTCAGACCTGCACCTGGCCTCAATTGATAGATTGGATCATTCAGAAAAAAGACATATAGGCAGATGAATTGCTCCATTTAAATACTACTGTTAACTAGAAGAATTAATGTAGCAGATGATGGATTATTTGCAATCTCTCCCATCCCAGGTTTTGGGTTGTATTACTCATACACTGAAGGTGTTATTTTCTGTTTAGCTGCACTATCTGAATAATTTAACTCGTAAGAAAAATCTCTACCAAAGGTGAAAATAAAGATTTGAGGAGTTTGCCAAGTTTCAATCACCTCTGAACACAAAAATGTTATTTTAACCCTCCTTACTTCTTTCATAAAAGTTGACTGACAAGCTCAAGGCACGGTATGACCCTGCCTCCCTTCAAACTCCTCCTTGCTTCTACATTTTAATGGGGATAGAAGGTGTGTAGAGCCACAACATGTGGCTCTAAATGCACCCTGTCTATCTACAGGATCCTAGAGCAACACAAAAGGCAGACACCCTCTGGTTGGGCACCAGAAGCACTCTGATGAGTGATGGGTCGGATCTCACTACCTGTCCTTGGAAAATTTCCAGTGAAACCGATATCATAATTCAGGAAACAATGGCTTCAGCACTCAACTCCTTCCTACCACTGTGTTCTTACAGACAGCTCCACTTGACAGGAAAGGTCAGTAACAGAAATGAGATTTAGTCAAAATCTTTGTATTCTACTTGCTTATAACCACCCACCAAATCTTCCTTGTTTTGCCTGAGATGTTTCCCAGCCAGGTTCATGTTGACATTTTTTCTGATTTTCTGCAAAGCTTGTTCAAGTGGGTTTGGGAAGGGACTGTGCAAAGCCAGGCTGTTCTTCCAAGCCTTATTATCCATCTTTTCTCCTCACTCTTGGATGCTCCTCAGCAAATCAGGGACACACAGCCAGAACCAGACCTGGGCATGGGTCCCCGATGGCAGCTGAAAGGTTGTACTTCTGTGTTTCTGAAAAGTTTCCCAGATTTGGTTATAAATCCCAGATGGGCCATCACCATGGGCCAATGCACAGTGAAACTGAAAGAGAAAATATGTCCCATGGTCTGCAGGAACTCAGCTGAAGTCCCCTGCTGGAAAGCTCTCAAGGTCCCTGGTTCTGTCCTGATAAATAGACACAGGCATATGGACTCATCCCTTGATGAGACTTCTCCCAGCTCTTCACTGTGATGGTCTCACCCAGGGTTTCATGGTGGCACCAGAGCAGGACTGGCCTCAAGAACAGGGAACGAGCTAGAGAGCTGCTCCTCCCAGAGCTGGTGCACCCAGAGCTCCTCCCCACCCGTGGTCACAGAGCTGTTCAAACCACCCGGGGATGGCAGCTGCAGCAACCTGTGCCAGCCCTTCACTGTGTCACACTTCCCTGCATCTGCTGGGAATCTTCCCTACAGTGCTTTGAGGTGCCCCTGGCTCTACCCTTTACTGACACAGGAAGCCAGCTGCTTTTTCCCTTCCAGAGGACAACTGTGCCCTCCTGTCCCCTCAAACTTGAGGTGCTCACATATAACATTTCCCCTCTCCCTCTCCTCAGTCTCTTCTCACAGTCACGCTTTCAGGTGTCTGACACTTCTCACCACTTCTCTCTACCCTGTCCCCAGAAGCTCCACACCTTGGAATGCAACACTCAGAGATCAAATCAGACTGTATCAGAGGTTTGGCCAGCTCTGAGTGAAGGGCAAAGCATGATCCCAGGGCTCCTGTGGGGTACTGGGATCCACTGATGCTGTGTGATCACACTGTGGGAATGAAACACGGACCATGAGAGCCTTCACAAAAGGTCCCTCATATGTTCCAACCCAGGGAAAGCCCTGATGTTACTACTGGGGTTCCAGAGGTCACTCCAGTTGGAAGTGAGCTGAGCATTGAGTCTGCAATCCCCACAGCTCTTCATGTGAAGCACCACTGCTACATAAAGGAAACAGGGAAAGGGCTCTGTCACGCAATGAACAATGAGAAGCTCCAACAAGTCCTTTATCACAGAATCAGAGAATTGTTTAGGTTAGAAATGACCTCCAAGATCATCAAGTCTCAGCATCAACCCAGCACCACCATGTCCTCAAATGCCACATCCACATGGTTCTTAAATCCCTACAGGGATACAGACTCCATCACTGCCCTGGACAGCCTGTTCCAATGCTTGACCATCCCTTCCATAAAGAAATTTTCCCAATATCCAACCTGAGCCTCCTCTGGCACAGCCTGAGGCCGTTCCCTCTGCTCCTGTCCCTGTTCCCTGGGAGCAGAGCCCGACCCCCCTGGCTGCCCCTCCTGGCAGGAGCTGTGCAGAGCCAGCAGGGCCCCCTGAGCCTCCTTTGCTCCAGGCTGAGCCCCCCCAGCTCCCTCAGCCCCTCCTGGGGCTCCAGCCCCTTCCCAGCTCTGTTCCCTGCCCTGGACACCTCCAGCCCCTCAATGTCCCTCCTGAATTGAGGGGCCCAGAACTGCCCCAGCACTGGAGGTGCCCCAGCAGAGCCAGCACAGGGGATGTCACTGCCCTGGTCCTGTGGCCACACCATGGCTGGGACAGCCCAGGGGCCATTGGCCATTGGCCTCTCTGTCCACCAGGGCACACCTGAGCTCATGTCCAGCCACTGTCACCAGCATCCCCAGGGCCTTTCCCACTGGCATCTGTCCAGCCCCTCTGCCCCAGCCTGGAGCTGCAGGGGGTTGCTGTGACCCAAGGGCAGGATGAAACCATTACTTCCCTTTCCTTCCATTTAGAGGATGAAGGAGCTTTTACAACCCAAATGCCCAGCTGACAGCAGCCTTTGTGTTGGGTGGATTGAGAGTGAAAGACAGGGGCTGTAGAGGCATCCAGAAAAACTCAATTTCCACTCTGCAATCAATCCGACAAAGTGCGTCCTTAAATATTTGATGCGATCACAATCTCTGCTGTATTTCAGATAAGCATCAGATCGTTAGCCAGCAGGTTAAAAAAGAAAAGGGGGAAAAAAAAGGTAAAACATTCTCAAGTAGCTTTTCTGTGAGACACTGGGAATATTTCTCTGAGACTTGATACAGAGGACAGAAGAATGTCCTTAGGAAACTTCTAGATGAGAGCAGATAAATGCCCATTGAAGTGTCACAATCAATGTTTTCTATCAAAGATGCTCCAAAAGGCTGTACATCTGAAGAACTGAGTTAATGGAAGATATTTAATTAAGACTATGATTTTCTGGCATAATAATAATTCTGAATGCAGAAGGGAAGCTGTGAGCTGTGAGCCTTTCCTGTCTGACCAGCCTGATCAAAGGACATTGCATATGCACAGAGAGCACAATGTATGCAGCAGATTGTGTCACCACGAATCTCGGAGAAGAATGAAAAATTTCCGCATCTAAAAAGTACAAGAAGTGAAAGTTGGAAGAGAGATTTCTGCTCTCTTGTCCAAAAACTCCAGTTTTCCTAAATGCAAAATATATGATTTGGTATTTTATCTTATAAGCCACATATGCAATCTTATCATCTGCATTCTGCAAAATTATAAATATGGAGTTAATATACTACTTTGTCTAGTGCTGTTCTCCTCCTCGAAAGCTGAATTCAGTACTTAGAGCTCATTATTCAGCATCACATTTATTAAACAATGCCCTTTCAGTGGCATTTTCATATCTACATAATGAAAATTCTTCCTTTTCAGAAAAAGATGAGGGAAATGATTGGGATGAAGAAGTAATCCAAGTTAGCCAGGTGTACTCTTGCTGGGTATTAACTCCCTGCACTTATCCTACGGGACACATCTGCATGCAGCACTGAAGAGGCACTGCAGAAAATATCACAAAGGAAATCAGGCTCGGGAAACGCGCATCCCAACCAAGGCTCCGACGCTCCTGCACCAGTCCCTGGCAACAGCCAGACATGGGGACAGCCACGTGCACCACAGGAACCAGGGGCCACAGGGCAGCACAGCTCCCCACGGCATGGAGGGAGCTGGAGCTTGGGAGAACTTGGCAGCAAGGACAACTGGGGTGCCAAGGAAACCCACTGACCCCTCCTGCAGCTGGTCCGTGTGGCTGGAGAACAGCCCTCATCTTCTCTAAAGGACTGGCTGTGGCCAAGGCCAGCAGGACAGTGATGACCATGAGGGCACAGCCACTGGCTTCAGCAGTAGTGGTGAAGTTTGAGAAGAGCCCAGCTTGACCCAGGGGATGTTCAGATGATCTTTCCCAGGCACATACAAAGTGCTTTGCCAAACCCCTCGGAACACCAGCCTGGTCTGAACAGATGTGACTGTGCCCGGTGTAAGGCTGTGCCTAAGCCACTGATGGGCACAGAGTTTAAACTCAGGACTAAAACCACACCCATGCACCCACAGGGCTCTGCCAGAATAGGGCTGTGTCAGAGTTTCAGGAGGGGTTTCTCCCTGCGGGTCTCAGAGCCCAGCACAGTGAGGGGAGGACGCTGTTCCCTCCCTGCTGAGCTGCTCCTCAGTCTCTGGCTGCAGAAGGTGCCTGAGCACAAGCTCACCAAGAGCCACACAATTTGCCAGCACCTCGCTGGCTCACCTCTGGCTTTGGTGAACTCTCCTGCCCTCAGGAAGTGGCTGGACAGGGTCTCAGGGTCAGACCACTCCAGGGGTGCCCCCAGGAAACAACAGGTGAGGTGGCTCTGGTTTGGGAGGGGAGTTTCACTGTAGGGATTCAGGTGCTAACAGGGCCAGCAAACAACTGCTGGCCCATCTTACTTGTTAGTCTGAACACAGTCTGAAAGACAAACAACCCTAAAACCGAGGGACATCGTTTCTATACCCATGCTCATAGCAGAGCCATCACAGGAGCTGTCTGTCCTTGTCCTGGGCTTAACCAAGAACAGGCAGCCTGAGGTGTTGAAGGGACCACAGAGCACCAGTTCAGAGATCAATTCAGAGATCACTTCAGAGAATACTCACCCTCTAGAGGACAATGTCTAAATGGATTCCATGTTAATTCAATCACACAACGGGAATATCCAAAAGGCCATTTGAACATGGCTGTGGCCACAGTTCCAGCAGCAGCAGCAGCACTGTGGTCTAAGGTCTGTCCACACATTTACTGGTGAGAAAACCACCAGCCAAGTCAGGAGAAATGGCCAGCCTTTCATGAACACAGAAAATGTTTTCAGAAGTACCAACAGAAATAAAAACTTTCAAGGCAGACACTGGGACCACAGAGAGGGAGAACAGTACAACAGGCTGTAATAAAGGAAATTGAAAAGAGACAGAAAACCTCATTAGGAGTGAAAGAATACTTTTGCTTTCTCAAGAGATCACTGCTAAGCCCCTGCAAATGACAGACCTTAGGACTGAAATGACCAACTCTATTGAGCACCAAAGCCAGGGACTCAGCAAAAGCACTACTTTCATTAAATGACAAAATTCTCTCCCCTTCCTGCTCTTAACTAGCCCTCAATGACCCAGAGACAGGATTTGCACTGAGGCTGATGACTGTGCCCTTTGCTAACATCTCCCCTGCTCCAGAGCCAACTAATGCTCCTCCACAGGGGCTCCACAGGTACCATTCCCTCCCACACAGCCTGACTGATGAACGGAATCAAGCCAAGCTCAGAGCAGTTTTTCTCAACCTGTATTTAGCTTGAATTCAATTCCTGTTTCAAGCTGAAAGAAGCGTCAAAGAGCCTGAAATGTACCTATTTTCCCAAGTCTATCAGCAGATATAATAAAAACCATTACCTTTCCCTACAAACCATGTCCTTCTGGCCAGGTACGTGGGTTTCTTCATTCAGGAGTAAACACTGACCTTTCCTAGCACACATATTACAGCAAGAGCTCTGTGAAACTTTGTACTGAACTTGAAAGAAGTTGAAAAGCTAAATCATAAATGAGTGTCAGATGCTCCAGCACGGCGAGCTGCAAACAGCCACACAACTGCAAAGGACTATTGGCCTATATACATTATTAATCAACCACCAACAATAAATAATAAGCCAAGTCACACAAGGCCAGTTGCATGCCCAGAGCCCTCAACATTTAATGAGGTTTCCTTTGAAGTTAATGTGCCCAAAGTGGGAGGCTCAGAATGGGCCACAAATATCAATATTGATTTTTTTTGCACTATCTTGGCCCAGAACCCCCTGGCAAGAGGAGCCCTTTGGGCTGGAGCATTTTCACTGCTTCTGTGAAAAATCAGCAGAATGCTAAATTTCACTTCAAATTTGAAATATAAATCTGAAATGTACTTTGCTCAAGCTTTGTTGAAGAAACAATTTATAATAAAACTTAATCTTCTTGATGAAAGAAAAGGAGATTTTAGCCTGCTAATAAGCTGTGTAGAAGCCATGACTAATTAACCTAATTATACCAGCCTGTGACAAAATATGATTGTACTAAACCCATGCCTCAAGTAACTGGAATTGCCAAAAACTCAAAGGCTAATAAACCAACAGACATCAACGGAACATAAACACTAATAAAGTTGACACCAACCATATTATTTATAGTAAAATCAATACTACAATCATCACAAAAGACAATCTGAAGGGTATTCAGTATCTGATAATGTAGAATTCACTATCTGAAAATCCTGAAATACATAAAATTAGTGCAGATTATTGGGCAGTGACCACAGCTCCTGGAGATGTGCAGTTCATGGTACCTCTGGATGCAGGCTGAGGCTGAAGACACCTGAGGTGTGCAGCACACCTGGAAACCTTTGCATGCAGAGCAACATTTCTGGGCATCACAGATTCCATCTCAACCCTAAAGACTCGGTGGTGCATAGGAAGCTGAGAGGGAAGGGCTCATCTTGAAGGGAATCACCTGGGGAAGGACTTTAGGTGACAGCCCACCCTCAGTTCCTGCCTCCCTTGGAATAACCCTCCAGGTGCTCCCCCCACGCAGTGACCCCACGGCAAACACCCAACCCTCGGCCTGGGCTGGCCCGTGCTGCAAATCCAGGGATGGAGTGGTGAATTCCAGCAGCTTCTGGAAGGGGCAGAGCCCCTGTTCAATGATAAGGGGTGTGAGGAGCAGCTCCCAGCTGGTGTCTCAGCAGCTCTGGCACAGCACGGATGCACTCGGGCACTGCCTGTTCTGTGCCACACATCACAGAACCATGGAATCTCCTGAGCTGGAAGGGCCCCCCAGGGATCACCCAGTGCAGCTCCAGGCCCTGCACAGACCCCCCAACAACCCCACCCTGGGCATCCCTGGCAGCGCTGTCCAAACGCCCCTGGAGCTCTGGCAGCCTTGGGGCCGGGACCATTCCCTGGGGAGCCTGGGCAGTGCCCAGCACCCTCTGGGGGAAGAACCTTGCCCTGATCTCCAGCCTGACCCTCCCCTGGCACAGCCCCAGCCATTCCCTGGGTCCTGTCCCTGGCACAGAGAGCAGAGATTGGAGCTGCCCCTCTGACACCAGTGCCTGCCCCTCTGGGCAGGAGTGATGCAAGAATGAAGCCTGAGGAATGGTGTCTGGGAGTTTATGTTCCTTCTGGTGTTTATGCCTCTGGGCTGAACTGGACCAACTGCACCACAGCAGTGAGGCCATTGCAACAATCCTGATGAAGCACACAGGGAACATGCAAGGCCATTTCACCCACATGGAGTAGGACTGGCGGCACAGGAGGGATGATCTCAGGAAGAAAACTCACTGCAAACCTAGGAGGTGTTTGGAGAACCTACCAAGGTGGCAAAGGTATCTTTGAGCACTACAGGACTAATACAGAACCGTGGAATCACTACAGTCGGAAAAGACCTCTAAGATCACCAAGTCCAACCATCAATCCAGCACCACCACTAAACCACATCCTCAAGTGCCAGGAAATATATATGTTTCCTAAGATGCATAAAAGTATCTCCAAAATGAGAATTAGAGTGTGAAACCTCTAAAGTCCATGGTAGAAGGAAGTTCATGTTTCAGAGGAAACTTGCAGGACTGAAGCAGAAAGAAACCTTGCAATGCAAGACACTCCCAAGCACTGCAGAATGACAACCCAGAGGGACTCCAGAGAACTGAAATGCACCTTTCAACCCACCTTTTCCCAGGCTGAACATGGGCAGGGACAGAGCAGAGTTGAGAAAACCTGTAATTTCAGGCAATAATGTGTATGTACATCCATATAGACTGCACAGCCCAAAGACAAAATACGCTGTTCCAAAGTAGGTATTTCATGGACTTGATGGCTTAGTTCTCTTGATTATATGTTGACCCTAAGCATCCATTTAATTTGTCTTCACATAAGGAACAAAAGTAAAGCTGCTGCTGTCTGAACAGTGAAGTGCCACCACCAAACAAAAGATGATCAAGGAAAAGGTGCAGGGCTTTTTAAATTCCTTCATTATTATGGAAATATACCTTTTAAAGGCTGAACAGAGCTGGTTTAGTGCGAAGTTCCAAGTTTATTTTATGGCTGAAAATGTGATTGTGACATTTCAACACAAGCTGGGTTATGCAGAATGAGGCAGAGACCCCGTCCTCACTGCCAGAGAAGAGATGGAGATGATAACTCCTGTCAGGGCAGCCACATCTGTCATGAATTGCTCCATGATGCCATTGGACATCACTATGGGTGACCTGTGTTAGAAATATTGACTTCCTTTGACTCCTGAGCTGCAGCCTGGAGCTGAGCTCTGTGTTACCTGAAGGACAGTGTTTGCCCAAGGAAGCCCAGCAGAGCCTTGCCTAGAAAGGCATGTGGTACTGTAAGCCAAGACTCCTGCACAACTCTGGAAAGCCCCAGAAAACAAAGATGTAAAGAATACCAGCAATGTCTTGGGCCTGGATGAAGATATTTCTGTCTGGTGCCCCTCCAGGAAGCAGATACACTTTCAATTCAGCAGGTGGAAGGGAGAGAAAGGGAAAACCCAAGTGAAAATTTGAGAACTGTTCCAGTGAAACTGGGGAGCCTTCACTCCCTACTCCACAGCAGCAGGAAATGTCCCACAGAGGCAGTGTGCTGTAAATAAAACTGATCCTTAAATCACCACAGGTGCCAGAGACTGATCAGCACCACAATCAGAGAGACAGCCCAGCTCCAGCAAGGTGTGAATGAATAGGCCAAAGTCAGAGAATATTTTGACCATTTTCAGAAAACAAATCCTGCCCTGCTGAATCAGGTCCAAATCCAGCATAATTCACATTTGTTGACAAATAGGAGCAAATAGGGGATAAGTCACATCTTTTTGGGATGCTCTGCCTCCCCTCTCACTCCAAACACCTGGCAGGTGCCAGACCTGCTCATTTCAATGACAGTGTTTCCCTGCAGGTCTGGCAGCTGTCACAACTCCCACCTCAGCACAGCTTTGCAGATCAGCCTTGAATTTCTACTTCTTCCCAAATACTGTGACATCTCCATGTCCCTCACAAACCACAGCCACAAACCCCAGAGGGTATTCTCAGTCTGGTGTTAAGGGAAGAAGCCTCAATCTCAGAGGGAAAAACCATTCCTGGGGACACACAGGAGAGGTGCAGGAAGAACGCACCAAGTCCGTGTTGCACCTGCAGAACTCTCCATGTCCGTGGCCTTTTTGTGCTACTCCTCATGGATGGGCAGAACTTTGTTCACCAAATGCCATAAGGACCCATCTGAAGGGCTGCAGGGATTTTAGAAGAGATAAGGGGAGCTGATTTCCCATGGTTCAGATACCTTGATTCCTCCCCAGGAATGATCAGACAGGAACTCCACAGGGCTCGTGACTCCAGGCTGTGCTGGGTATCTGAGCAGGAAATCCAACTCTTCTGTGTTGATTTCTTTACTCATGAGAAGTATCTGTAATTCCAAATAAACAAGTTATCCTTGAGCAGCCGGGAGCCAGAGCAGCAACAAACTCCAGCAGATTAATTATTCCACTCACGTACCTGCCAAATGTGTAGATAAAATGTACAGAGTGCCCAATGCTGGAGGGGTGGGATGGACACACCTTGTGGGTGCTTTGGGTCTCCCAAAAAGAGGAGCAGGAATGAGTATGGAGATTGGCAACAGGAGAGGAACAAAGCTGGGAAAACTGGGTGGTAAGAGCTGTGACCCAGGTGGATGGAGAGCACCTCAAGGAGAAGTCCCTGGCAGCAGAGCCAGGCTGCAGGTCCCTGTGCCTGAGAGCCACAGCTGGAAAGCAGAGAACTTCCTTGCAAGGAACCAGAGCATCCCCAGGGAAAGCTCCCAGGGGCTTGGCCATCTCTCCCTAGCTTGCTCAGTTCAGAAAGTAAGTGGAGACATACTGAGTTTGGAAAAATAAACAACAAACAAACAAACAAACAGAAAGCAACAAAAAAAACCCAAACCAAGATCCCCACCACCCTTATGATCCCTGCACCAAGAGAGGGCCCTGAGGTCTCAAACCTCAGGAGAGCAGCTGGGCCATTCCTGTGTTTTTGGTACATCCAGTGGTGGCTTTCAGGAATAAATGGAGTAAGACTGCCAGAGGTAATTCTGGAAAGCCATGGATGAGCTCAGCTGGAGCCACTGCTCCAACTGCTCTGCCAGAATTCTGAAATCCCAAACTCCAAAACTCTGAACACCAGTTCTGGGGTGGAAAAAAACAGTGCTGGACCAGTGAGTGTGTCAATTCCTTGTCAGAGATCCTGGTCTGTGTCCCATTGATGCCAACAGGGCAGTGGCACCTGATGTGTGCCTGGCACTTCTCCTACCAGCGAGAACAAGGAGGCACTGGGTTCAAGAGCCAAGTCTTTTTTGCATGGGAGCATCCTGTGCTCATCACTCAGTTGCCTCCACACTCTGACACTGTGGCTGCTGGTTTTCCTGACACCTTAAACTGATCAATTTACTATTTCCAGTGTTTGGTGTAGTTACAAGCACAAGGTGAGCTACTTAAACACTTGATTTAGAGATATCTGTTAGAAAATGTAGGTGTCCTGTGGGTCAGTATTATGGCTGACATTGCAAAATATAAGCTGAGTTTTTACACACAGGCAATGTAATAATTTATTACTAATCTATTGATATTAATTTATAACTTGATATTAATTATCTTGATATTAATTTATATCTTGTTAGAGATATATTTGTTAGAGATTTTTCTATATCTGCACACATCTGTCTGTATATTTACTTTCATTTTACACAAAATGTTTTGTTATGTAGAATTAAACAAGGCATGGCCATCACTGGATCAATGTTAACCAGACCTGCACAGTCCTTCAGCAGTTCAACCATGGTCCATACCTGCATTTTCAAAGGTTTTTTCCAACTTCATTTATTCTATGATTCTATATGTCAGGGCATTTACACAGTCACTCACTGCATAAACTTCATATCAGCTTCACAACATCATTCCAAGCACTGTTTAGTGTTTGGATTTGATCTTAGAATATGGATATACAAAGGTCTCATTGCTCAGACTGTACACTAAAAATGATACCAACATAGTGGACACGGAACAGCAGCTCTGCAGTAACCACTTGCTTGGGCTAAATGCAATAAACCTTCCAGGCCAGTTTGCTTTGCCCTTTTTTCCAGGTCCTGCAAGCAGGAATTACTCACTCAACGCAATTCAAATCCAACACAGCACCTGTGCCTGCTCTTGGCAGGAATAAATCCTACAAGGAGGGGCTGAGGGAGCTGAGGGGGCTCAGCCCGGAGCAAAGGAGGCTCAGGGGGCCCTGCTGGCTCTGCACAGCTCCTGCCAGGAGGGGCAGCCAGGGGGGTCGGGCTCTGCTCCCAGGGAACAGGGACAGGAGCAGAGGGAACGGCCTCAGGCTGGGCCAGGGCAGGCTCAGCTTGGACAGCAGCAGGAATTTCCCCATGGAAAGGGAGCTCAGGCCTTGGCAGGGGCTGCCCAGGGACGTTTGGAGTCCCCATCCCTGGAGGTGTCCAAGGAAGGCCTGGACATGGCACTCAGTGCTCTGGGCTGGGGACAGAGGGTGGGGATGGGGCAGAGGTTGGACTCGATGATCTGGGAGAGCTTTTCCAACCTGAATAATTCTGGGATTCTGTGATTCTAAGAGAGGCAGAGAAGAAAATCAAATCCCCGGCCCCTGTCTCTGCTGCTCTGAAGCCCTGCACACAAGCAGCTGAGGTGGTGCTGTTACCTGGAAGGTGAGCTGGGCAGTGAAGGTCAGTTTGTCACACTCGAAGAGCCCCCGGGCCGTGTACTGGAACACGGAGAAGGTGATGCTGTCAGTGAGGCTCAGCACCCGCCCTGCCAGGCTCTCGGCAGGAGCTGCCCTCTCCATGGCCTTCTGGAACACCCTATGGAACGCCTGGGTGGGAGACACAGAGGGAATGTGGGGCTGGAGGGGCCCTTTGGCCCTAGGGCCCCCTGAAGTGTCACAGTAAGTGATGCCAACTCAGATACTGCACCCCAGCTCCACAGGGCACAGAACACACACAGACCAGGCCGGTGTCTGCCTGTAGCTGCTCTCCAGGAACAGAGCCTGGCAGTGGTGTCTGCCTGTAGCTGCTCTCCAGGAACAGAGCCTGGCAGTGGTGTCTGCCTGTAGCTGCTCTCCAGGAACAGAGTCTGGCAGTGGTGTCTGCCTGTAGCTGCTCTCCAGGAACAGAGCCTGGCAGTGGTGTCTGCCTGTAGCTGCTCTCCAGGAACAGAGCCTGGCAGTGGTGTCTGCCTGTAGCTGCTCTCCAGGAACAGAGCCTGGCAGTGGTGTCTGCCTGTAGCTGCTCTCCAGGAACAGAGCCTGGCAGTGGTGTCTGCCTGTAGCTGCTCNCCCTAGGGCCCCCTGAAGTGTCACAGTAAGTGGAGCAGAGTCTGGCAGTGGTGTCTGCCTGTAGCTGCTCTCCAGGAACAGAGTCTGGCAGTGGTGTCTGCCTGTAGCTGCTCTCCAGGAACAGAGCCTGGCAGTGGTGTCTGCCTGTAGCTGCTCTCCAGGAACAGAGCCTGGCAGTGGTGATGCTCCCTGGACACTGCACTCCCCAGGGCCCGCTGAGGCAGCACTGGCACAGGCAGAAGGGAACTCAGGCACCAGGCACACAGGAAATGTCTCTCTGACCAATGTGCTCCCATAGGGATGACACAGGAGACTTTCTCTGCAAATGTTGAGCCAGCAGATAGTGGAGTTCCCAGAGGAAACATAGAATCCAGAATGGTTTCCATGGGAAGGGACTGCTACACAAGCTCATCTCGTTCCACCCCCTGCTGTGGGCAGGGACACCTTCCACTATCCCAGGCTGCTCCAAGCCCCCTCCAACCTGGCCTTGGACACTTCCAGGGATGGGGCAGCCACAGCTTCTCTGGGTACCCTGTGCCAGGGTCTCCCCACCCTCCCAGGGAACAATTCCTTCCCAATATCCCATCCAGCTCTGCCCTCTGGCAGTCGGAAGCCATTCCCTGTGTCCTGTCCCTCCAGGCCCTTGTCCCCAGTCCCTCTCCAGCTCTCCTGGAGCCCCTTTAGGCACTGGAAGGGGCTCTGAGGTCTCCCTGGAGCCTTCCTTTCTGCAGGTGAACAGCCCCAGCTCTCCCAGCCTGGCTCCAGAGCAGAGGGGCTCCAGCC
This sequence comes from Climacteris rufus, assembly GCA_013398175.1. NCBI lineage: Eukaryota > Metazoa > Chordata > Aves > Passeriformes > Climacteridae > Climacteris > Climacteris rufus. Next base: position 624,521 of record VZRZ01007000.1, read on the forward strand.
CTTGGAACATCTCTGTGGCCTTCTCTGCACCTGCTCAACCAGGTCCACATCTTTCCTGTGCTGGGGACCCCAGATGTGGACACTACTCCAGCTGGGGTCTCACCAGAGTGCAGCAGAGGAGGAAAGCACATCTCCCATCACAGAAATATTTCAAATCAGAGAAAAGCAATTCCTCTAAATAATAATAATTTTTAAAAGTCCCTTGAGTATTTCACTGTCTGGATCCAGCAAAGGACTGGATGAGGGGGGCAGGGAGCAGTGGCACTGGGCTGAAGCAGCCAGTGAAGTCCCCTCAAGGACCCATGTCTGCATTGAGAACAACCCTCTTATATAAGAGATTAAGGATTCTTGCAACAACATTTCTGATCTAAATGAGAAAAGACAAAAAACTTTCAGAGTCATCCAAATTAAACTCATTAGCAAATTATCATATGGAACTGGAAAAAGGAAATGAAAGAGAAAATAAAACCCAAGTTCTGCTTGGGAATGCAAAGGCCCTGTGTGCTGGACCCAGCTAAAGGAAATAACCAGGCCAATAAACACTGATGGCATCAACTGGACAAGGCATGACTGTCTTGGCAGCCTTATTTTTAGGGTTCTACAAAGGAAAAATGATGCCTCAACAAATTAGAGTAACACTGATACCTAATGCATTATTAAATAATTGCAGAACACATTTTCCTGCTTAACATTTCTTTAAATTGTGTTAAAACACGCTGCAGAGCAGCACATAAATCTTTGTGTTCTAATTTATAATAGGCTCCCAGCTGTGTGGCAAGTATTCTAAAACCATCTCTGTGCATCTTTACACAATGTTTTATGATCTGTCATCAAAATTTATTAGATAAAAACATTTCACACAATAATTTTCTATGTATTTATACACACTGCTAATGTTAACTGGAAAACATAAAACAAACTAACTATTGAAGACACAGATTAAAGGTGAAACCTCAGGAACCCCTCTATCTATTATGTATGTGTAAGGGATGAATCTTTCAAAAGGCACAAAAGATTTGTACATTTGTCTGATAAAATTACTTCAACAAACAGGTCATAGATAGCAAAAGAAAAGCTTCTTTGTGGATGAGGCTCAGTATATTGTAGTCTCTTCTCAATTCCTTTTTCCAGGTCACTTGTCAAGGTAAGAAATTGTTTGGAAGAAGTTCTAGACCAGGATGCTCATTTAACCCTCCATCCCCCAAAATACCTTTCTTCTATGACAAAATAAAAAAATATTCCATCTGATAAAACATTAAAACTGCACCTTTTTCCAGACAGGGTTTGGATCAATCTGTCTAATGGAAGGTGTCCCTACCCGTGGCAGGGGTGGAATGAGATGGGCTTTAAGGCCCCTTCCAACCCACACGACACCACTCTGTGATTCAGTGATTTTGTGAAGCTCACACAGAGAGCAGCCCCAGCAGTGCCCCCCTGGAGGGCAGGTACCTTCAGGGAGAACTGGTACATGGGGTGGATGGCGTGGAGGTCGTTCATGGTGAAGTAGAGCAGGGAGGCCCGGGAGGCAGCTGGCCTGTAGTGCTCTCTGGCCTCATTAATCTTGGCTTCTGTCACCTTAAACTCCTGCACCTGGAGGAAAACACAGAACAGAACTCCTGTGAGAACAACCCCCAGGGAGGAGGGACATTGGCCACAAAGCCATCAGGGCAGGCAGTGGGCAACCCACTCGTGGCCACCACGGGGCCCAGCCTCTGCCCCTGGGCTTGAGCTGCCCTGCCCAGCAGCCTCCCTCCCCCTCTGGAACCTTCCATTTCACTGCCTTTTCCACCCACTTGCCCAAGCCTCCATTTTTCTGAGTCCCCTCCAGACTTCTCCCTGGGATCCCTGCTCTTTGCTCACTGGAATTGTTATTCTCATCAATGACTTTCTCCTGCTAATTGCCTCCCTCCTGTGCAGGTCATTAACAACACTGTGCTGAGCAGCCCTAGTGGTGCTCTCAGGCAGCTTCCCCAGGGCTGAGAGCCGCTAATTTATAACAGCAGCTCCAAACACCCCCAACCTTGCTGGCCAGGGCTCTGCAGCTGCTGTGATGGACATGTGAAAATCTTCTTAGCAGATACACCACCCCATCATCACCTCAGTCCTGTTCATTCTTCCATTCCACTTCAGCAGCATGAAACCTCTTGGGGTTTATTTGAGACTCTGGCTGTGGACAGACATGTCTTACACCATGGCCAGGAACTCTGAGACAGTGCTGACTCAGGCAGACCAGCAAACCATGCAATGAGATCATGGAATCACAGAATGGTTTGGGTTGGGAGGGACCTGAAAGCTCATCCAGTCCCACCCCTGCCACGGACAGGGACACATTCCACTGTCCCAGGCTGCACCAAGTCCCACCCAACCTGGCCTTGGACACTTCCAGGGATGGGGCAGCCACAGCTTCTCTGGGCACCCTCTGCCAGGGCCTAAGAAGGAAGGATTTCTTCCTGACATCCAATCTAAACCTACCCATTTTCAGCTTGAAGCCATTCCCCCTTGCCCTATCACTGTAAAAAGTCCCTCTCCAGCCCTTCACAGGCTTTCTGTGGAAGAACAAGTCAGCATAGTGTCACACAGCCCCTGCTGAGACTCACACCACAGGGTCCCCTGTGCTGTCCCCTGAGCTGCTGTAAGCACATCTGGCTGGGCACACCAATGTCCCCAAGGGAGCACAGGCTGAGCCTTGATGTGCTGTGTGCAACCACCCCCCGGCTGGGATCTGTGGGATGAGCCTGTTTGCACACCCCCATGAGCAATGCTGGACTCATTAACAGCTCGGTAAACTCAGAGCCAGGGGTGGGGCAGATAGTTGCTTTCCATAGGCAGAGCAGGGAGGACTTCCACAGGAAGGAAAATATTGACTAAACACCTTTCTTAGGGTAGACAGATCAAGAAGAGAGTGAGGCTTGACTTGAGCAGCAAACCTCTACCAGGGCTCTGCCACAGCCTTCCAGGTGGGTACAAACTCATAAAATCCAGGTGTAAACTCCAAAATGCATCCCCAGCTGGCACTGCTGGCAGTTACCTGCTATGCAACACAGCTGGCTTAGAAGGTGCAGCACTTCAACACCTACTTCATGTCAAAAAACCCTTTCAACATCGCCTTTAGGGGTTCAAGCAACGCCCCCTTAGGGAGCTGAATGCAGCTGGTGCACCATGAATGGCTGGTAGAAATAATTCTGATTTTTAACGTGGAGGGAGGATCACTCAGTTTTGGTCACTGGGGCTACAGCACTGGGAAGTGAGAAGCAGTGCCAGACCCACCCCATCACGAGGTGGCTCACCCAGGCAGCAGCAGGGGCCAGTGGCTGGGGAAGAGCAAACTGGAGGCTCTGGAGATGGGGAACTGCAGAGAGGAGCAGCTGAACAGCCATACCAGAGTCCTGGCACAATCCTGGTATGAGAACCACACTTCCCAAGTTCCCTCAGAGGCAAGGAAAAACCACTGTGCATTTACCTAAGCCCATGTAGTCAGCAAGGGGAGCTGGGCAGTGGCAGTGCTCACACTCACAGCTCATGCAAACACTGATTTATACTCTGAGGAATAGGAGGCTATGAAATACCCAAGTTCTTCTGATTCACTCAAGATCACAAAGTCACCAGAATCCAGTCTCTGCTCAGTACTAAAATTCAGCCTAATTGAGACAGTGTGATGTATCCAGGATTATGCTGGGACAGTTTAAATCTGCCTTGATACAGTGTGTAAATTTTATTGTCTTTACATCAGGAGCCGATGTTTTCTCTTGGTCTTAAATAGGTCATTTAATTCACAAAAGCTCCAAAGAACTAAACGGCCTGAAGCTCTCCAGAATGGAGAACACTTCAATTTATACCAATTTCTATTCTCTGCTCAGCAGAAGGAGCAGAGACGGGCACAGCAGAGGTTATATTCTGCTCAGAAGTCCTTAAAGACAACATCACAGATGTGTTTCTCCAGGCTATCACCATCTTTGTACCTTCTCCACAATTTCTGCAGCTGTCCTTTTAGTGGTCTCCAAGTTCTCCACCAATGCTGTGTCTCCCAAAAAATTCCCGGATGCTGATGACAGCCGAGAGAGCAAGTTGTCCTCTAACGTTTTCAAGGTGATCTTGAATCCATTCTGTTGCTTTGTGAGATCTGACTGTAAATAATAAATTCAGAAAGTTTTAGCCATGCGGTAAAGTAAGGATTAACCACCTTCACAGGGGAACAGGCTTCTCACTGACAATTGCCATAGTCCAGTAGCGTTTATTCCTGCTCTCTGCAACTCCTGGGAATGGACAGAGTTCTGGGATTACTGCATATCCAACAAGTCATCTACTCAGAGAAACCCTGAAGAGCACAGAAAGCACCAAGACAACTGAGCCCTTCTGCTAGGAATGTATGAAAATGCTGGAAATTAATCAGGAACAAAAGACCTTTAACCCCATCTGAAACACATATCCTGTAAATTTGTACCTATTTTCTTGAGCTCAAGTCAGCCTGGATGGTCCTGCTGCTCCTCAGCTCTCCTGGTGAACCTCTGTGCTTGCCACTCCACACCACACCAGTCACACTGGCAATGGGGGCCATGGGCTTCAAACCTGATGGCAAATCCAGAGCAGGGTCCCTCAGGTCCCAAGGTGAGCACGACGAGGTCTCAGGCTCAGAACTGAAGGCAAAGCCACAGCCTCTCCTCTCCTGCTCCCATTTGTATCCTGGCCTCAAGGTCCCACTGGGACCAGTGGCTTCCTGGGCTAAAGCTGTACCTGCACAAAGTCCCCCTGCCAAAGGATTTGCAAACTCAACACAAAGATGGGCAAGCAGATACAGACCAGTACAAGCATCCTCTGTCACAGGCAGATTTCTGAATTACAGAGCAAATTCTTCCCTTGTCTCTGAAATGCCCCCTCCATTCTCCACAGACACTGGTCCCACCTCCCTGTCCCCTGCAGAAGCATCAGTCATTAACACTGTTCATGATGGAAACAAAGACTCTCATCTGGCTCCTTTCTGAACTGCTCCTCCAGAGCAGGCTTTCTCCCATGAAATGTGATTGCCCTATTCTATGTGTTTGCTGGGAGAAAACTCCTGGCTCTCAGGTTTATTGTGGTATTCCACAATATGTCCCTATTGTGAACACCTATTTTTAGAGTTGTCACAGAAAATACCCCATGGGAAAGCTGTGTCTCTGATTGGGATGCTGGTAAGAGCTAAGCCTGGTGCTGATTCTCTGCATCAATGAAGTCAATGCTAACACCTGCTATGTAAAGCACTGCTGGGTGACACTCACTTTAAACCTTCACCCTGTATTGAAGTGACACAACCAAGAAATTCAAGGAACCTGCAAAAGAGTGTTTTATAGCCCTGCAAAACCCAGCAGCTCTGCAAAACAACTGACATGGGGCACATGGAACCGAGACAAGTTCTGGGCAACTGGTGCATGACAGACTCAGTGCCATAAGCCAAGTGATCTAATGCTCCAAAGAGAGTTTTGGGAAAACACATCCCCCTGTAGGGTCTGGAAGAGCCCCAGGAATGAGAAATGTGAAACCCTATGCCTCTCCCAATCCCACCACACAGAAGGGAGCCCTTAGGATTTGCTCTGTTGTCAGTGGTTTTCAAGCAGGCTAAGGAACTCTTTCATTAATAACTCATCTTTCAATATTTGGGCTGGAATTCCACACACTTGCTGGGCACACACTCATTCCATGTTAATGACAGCTCTGATGAGCAGGCACTGAAGTGTGTCTGCTGTTGGTATTTCAGCTGGAAAGGGCTCTTTTAAAGGCCTGTTCTGTAGGCGTTACACACAGGAATTTGCTCCTGGTGGTAAATAATTTACAAGTCTTGAAGCAGAAAACTAATGTGGCTAATTTTGTGCATTCCTGTCATTCAAGCATACCATGTCTTGAAAAATGACATTTTGCAAGCTCTTATTCCAGACCATGGACTGTGAGCCCTGGAGTTATTAATGAGGAGGGGGCGGATTTTTGCTCCAATAGCTTGTAATCCCCACGCAGGTTCTGGGAGCACCCTCAGAAGCCCACACACCTCTGCATGTCCCCAGCACCAGTGGCTGCTGCAGCTTCATCCTGCAGTGGTTTGCAGCATAGCAGGGTCATCATTCCTTATTTCTGCAGTGGAGCTCATTAGCTGGTAGTTCACAGTTGATATAAAAATGTGCTACTTCTGGGAAACAGGTTACCCCCAGAGCCTTCCAAACTTCATTCCACGAAAATAAAGCTTACCAGAGCTCCAGGTCAGCTCTGCAGGATTCACTGCCAGAGCCTTCCAAGCTCAGCCACAGCAGCCACCTTCCCTTTTCCTTTCTCCTGGTTTTGTTGTGTTATTTTAACATCACAAACCAGATGGGAAAAGAATTCCCTGTGTTTTCAAAGAAACATAAAATGGTTTGGGTTGGAGGGGGCCTTAAAGATCATTCCATCCCATGCCCTGACATGGGCAGCGACACCTTCCATTATCTCAGGTTGCTCCAAGCCTTGTCTTGGACATTTCCAGGGATGGGGCAGCTACAGCTTCTCTGGGCAGCCTGTGCCAGGGCCTCCCCACCCTCACAGGGAAGAATTTCTTCCCAATATCTGACCCTGCAGATCAGAGGAAGAACCTCAACACTGTCCACAACAGTCTGACTGTGCAGGGATTTCACACACACCTGACCCTCTGCATCAGCACAGCAGCACGGCTTATCCATGAGTTATAGCTTGGGACACAGGCACCAAAACATCCTTCCTAAGGCTGTTCCCAGCACTAAACAGAACAGGAATCTGAGGCAAAAGCATTTGAGACATTTCAGACAAATAGTGAAGTCTGGAGAAGATGGGAGGTACCTGAAACCAGCCCTGCTGACACAACTTGATCACAGGCACCAGCACATGGACCACAATCTTCTTCACCAAAGGGAATTGCAGAGGCAACCAGTTAAAGGCCAGAGGGTTTGGACTGGCCTGAGAGGGAAGGTCTTGCTTGCCTTGACCTAATGTGGTTTGAGCTTCTCTCAGCTGTGACTGTCTCACAGCCAGGCTCCTGCTGCCTGCCCCGCTCCATCCTGGCTGTCAGGCGCAGTCAGAGCACGGCGCTGTCCTGGACAGACTGATCTGTCCCCAGAACCAAAATATGGCAGAATCTCAGACTCTGCACACAGGAGTGCAATCCCGTGAAGCAGGAGGAGAGCTTCAAAGTAAGGAGGGACAGAAAGACTGAACAACTGGGAATAACTGGGAACCAACGAAGAAAAAGATCATGGAAACAGACTGTGTTGAGGAAAGATTTTTTAAAGGTGTTATCGGAAATGGATTAATCATAGCTGTTTGATGAATTTTGATGAGATTATTAGCAATAAATTCTGGGCTCCACATATAAAGTGTGCTTTCAGCTCAGTAACCTTTGTGCTGTGCTTCAGGAATCATCTTTATCTGCCCTCAAACCAGAGCTTTAAACCTCCCCCGGACACCAATCCCTTCAGTCCCAGGGTGGAGAGGATGGATTAACACACACTTACAGAGGTGACCTCTCCTTTGGGGAATCCAAATATTTCAATCTGGGTCTCCAAGGAGCTCCCCAGTAACCAGACCCAGCCCTGGGGCAGAAGGTGCTGATCCCCTGGCCAGACCCTGCAGGTCAGTGCCCCTGCCAGCCCCTCACCGTGCCCAAGGAGACACAGCTCTGCTTTTTGTCCAGCAGGGAAGAGGTTTGTTTTGACTGACTGTTCCCCATCCAGCAGAACATCTGGAATACCAGGCTGGTTTTCTCCTCCCTGGGACTATCTCCCTGAGGCAGCAGGCCTGTGGCAGGATGGAAGTAGGTGAGAGGGAGAGGAGAGCTGGTGGGCTCTGGTATTACCTTGCTGTGGTGATAGAGAGAAATAAGTCTTAAACATCCTTAAAGGTAAAGAAAATGCCATTCCACAGGAATTGTGTCAGCCCAGAGCCAAGCCCGTGCTGGGGGGACTGAGCAAGGGCTTTGTGTCTCTGGTGGCCCCAGCACTCCAGCCATGGCTCACACATTAAATCAGCTCATTATGTATTTTTGTATTTTTGATGCCATCTTTAGGCTCATTAGCACATGAGCCTGGTTCAAACTCGATGCATCATTAAGGCTGCCCAGCTAAGGTACTTCAGAACCTCATTAAATGCAAAAATTATTACAGAACTGTCCTGGCCTGACTGAACATGGTGCAGTAAATTTATTCCCACTCTCAGAAAATACTTGGTATTAGACATGTTTTTTACACTGTTAAAGGTGTCATTGGAATAGAGGATTTTCTTTATAAAATTATCTTGAAATTAAAGCCATACTTATTAAAAGAGAGAAAATATTTTGGCCTGTTACAAAGAAGTGGGAGGAAGAACCAGAACAGAAAAATGTCATTACCAGCCTCACAATATTTACAGAGAGGATCCTATACTATAAATGCTGAAAATTAAGTGATATTAATCCTGCCTCCAAAATTAAATCTGTGAAGTCCAGAAAAACACTGATGTAATGAGAATCTCAGCTTTCAGCCACAAGAAGAGGAGGAAAATAAAGATAATTTTTGGGAGAAAAATCTTGAAAATTCTCAAAACACCAAGAAAACAGAAGACTGAAGAAAAAAAGACCCTCAGTGTTTGTCATACAAGGGAAACCTGATTTTGTGGTGAGCTCAGCAATCTCTGTAAGCTTGCATGCGAAATGCTGTTTGTTCTAAATAGTAATAATAATGATAATGATAATAATAATAATAGTACCACTAGTGATGCCTTAAGATTTTAGCTTTTCATACATTTTTCACATATTCATAGCTCTGTAGACTACTGTCAGTACTTTTCCTACCTTTTCTCTTAGATTTTAGAACAGTAAGCTAAACTTCTAACACATTCCTGAAATATTGTTTGGTCCAACTGCCAAGGAGAGAACATTTTCTTTTTGTAACCAGATTCTGAGAAGACAGAACAAGAAATAAGGCAAAGAAGCCCTCTGGACTGAGGTCAATGGAGCAGAACCCGGGGGCTGGATGACCTAATTGATGCTCTTTTAATTGGACAATATTTGATTGAGATGTTCATTTGTTAAACTTACAAAAACTGTAGAAACCCGATTCCAATCGTGCATATTGCCACATCATGCACCTTGAAAGCTTTCAATAAAGGACCTGCTTTTTATGTTATTATTCCAATACCATTGCAAAGTTTTCTTTCCTTGTTTTAGGCATCCCTAGTAGCAATAATAACGATGCTAACGATGATTTGTAGTTGCTCCCAGGGTAAACCCCCAGGTTTCACCTTCAGCTCCTCCAGGTCAGGCCTCTCTGTGCGCACCACGGCCGCCAGCAGCTGCTCCTCCAGGCCGTCCCGTGTGACTGAGAAGTTGATGAGGGTGCACTGAGCCTGCAGCTCAGGCTGGAAGTGGGGGTTTGCCAGCTTGGTGTGCAGGATGAGACGGAAGGCAGGGTTGAAGGCACACTCCTTGTCCCCAATCTTAATGTACCTGGAATTGGAGCAAAAGGAGCATCAGCCAGGAGTCTGTGCCAGGACCTTCTACCACAGGACAAGGGGTGCTCTCAGTCCATGGCAGGTACCGGGTCCTTGGCACTTCACAGAGAAATCACTATTAAAGCAAAGTGTTTCATATTGGGCACTCTTGAATCACTTCTGATTTAGCATAAAAACCCCAGAGAGTCTCCCTTGAATTTTGGATCCTGTTTAAGAAGGCTCACAGTTTTCAGCAGCAGCATGGCAGTCCAACCATGAAACCTCCTGACTTTTGACAGAGGCTGAATTCTGCCTAAAACTGGAGTTATGGGCAGGAAAAGCCTCTCAGCATCGAGTTTTGCATTAATCACAGCTAAAATTGCCCAGTGTTGGCTCTGACCAGGCCAGCTCTGCACTTGCACTGAGCTTGGGCATTGAAGCTACATTTGGAGAGCAGTGGCTGCCATTCCCAGGAGCTTTCATCACCCAGGAAAACTCAGCATCCTCCTGGTCTGCATTGCTGACATGAAGTCTAAAGCTCAAAGAGATCCCAGGAATCAACATTCTCTGAACCCAAGTTCAAGGCAGCCCAGAGACCCAGCCATGCCCTGGGCTGCATCCAAAGCTCTGTGGGCAGCAGGTCCAGGGAGGGGATTCTGCTCTGCTCTGGTGAGATCCCCACCTGGAGCACTGTGTCCAGTTCTGGTGTCCCCAACATGAGAAGGACCTGGAACTATTGGAGTGGGTCCAGAGGGGAGCAGGAAGGTGAGAAGGGGACTACAGCACCTCCGCTATGGAGACAGGCTGGGAGTGCTGGGAATGTTCAGCCTGGAGGAGAGAAGGTTGTGTGGAGACTTCAGAGAACCTTCCAGAATCTGAAGGGGCTACAGGGAACTGTAGAGGGATTGTTCATCAGGAACTGGAGTGATAGGACAAGGGGAATGGGTTCAGACTGAAAGAGGGGAAATTTAGGTTGTGTATGTGGAAGAAATTCCTCCCTGTAAAGGTGCTGAGGCCCTGGCACAGGGTGCCCACAGAAGCTGTGGCTGCCCCACCCCTGGAAGTGTCCAAGGCCAGGCTGGGCAAGACTTGGGGCAACCTAGGACAGTGGAAGGTGTCCCTGCTCATGGCAGAGGGTGGAACAAGATTATGTTTAAGGTCCCTTCCAACCCAAACCATTTTATGATTCTATAGCAACAAAGCACATGGGAAGCAGACAAAGAGAAACTGGAAGAGCTTTCAGGGATGCGCTGGGACTTTTGTGGGAATGGTGATGTTCTCAAAGGAGTTTGAATACACTTCCCAGGTAAACATCACTCACTTGGTGTCTTCTTGGGCCTCTCAATTTCTTTTACAGCTGTAAATCCCCTAGTACAGGCAGCTCACAGCAGCACCAGAGACCCTGCCAGAGCCCCTACAGCAAAACCCTTCCTGCTCTGAGACTCACAGAGTCTGTCCCAGGATCTGGGCTTAGGGCCTGGAAACACAAAACCCAGGGATTTTCTAGGTGATTTATTACTTATTTTCCCTTTCTTAGGAAACACGAGCTCCCAGGGAGTTCTGAGAGCAGAGATGTACAGCACCAAAAGGGGATGACTGAGTGTTCCACTGGAGGGGGGCTCAGGATTGCACCCCCATCTCAACACTCTCCAAACATTTCAGTTCTTCACCGGGACCAATCCTCCCCCTCCATCCTTCAGCCAAACCCATGCTCAGACACCCTTCCCATGATGTTTTCCCCTGCAAACTTTGCAGAGAGCTTGCCTTGCCCACCAGTTCAAAACTGATCTCCTGGCCTCCTCTCTCTGGAGGTGACCAGCAGCTGCCATGAAGAACGTGACCTCATTAAGAAACACTTGATATCCTTGATGCTGAAACCTGTAGCTGTGTTCCTAAATGCCGTGCAGGGTTTGCTAAAATTCAAGGCTACTTTTACTTCACAACAGCAGTACCTATTTTGGTAATAATTCAGTGTCAGAACAGCCAGTTACAGACCCCAAGGTCACTGTACAATGGGAGAGTTATGGGTCTCTTTTACATGAGCTTTGAATGACACTGTGAAATGAAATGAGAAACCCAGGTTGATTTCCAAGCTACCCTACAGCTGAATTACCTGTGATTGCCTGATTTCAAATGCTCTCCCTTCTGAAGGCAGGATGTTCATGCTGCTGGATGTGAATACCCATGATCTGGGGTCAGGAACAGAGAGCACAGGAGCCTCCAGTCCCCATGCACAGGTGCCCCCAAACCTCCCCCAAGCTCACCTGCCTTTCTTGATTGTCTCTCGCCCCAGTAACGGCCCCAGCACTGGATCCACAGATTCCTCCAGGTTTTCAATCAAAACCAGCTCTCCTGCAGCCAGGGCTTGTTCCAGTGTGTCCAGATACCTGTGGGAAACAGCACTGGTACCTCCTGCAGCAGAGCAGGGTGTGAGACCGTCGGTGGGGAGGCTGTGAGGGGACAGAGGGGGCTTGGCACTGTGGTGGCAGCTCCAGGCACATGCCAGCATTTGGACAGACAAAAAGGGGTAAGGTGGTACCAATGTCTGGTGCAGAGCCCTGGCTGTCCAACAAAGAGAATGAGGTCTCAGACCTTCCAAAGGCCAGCAACGATCACCAAGTCCGTCCCAAGAACAGCCTGGGCAGCAGTGAGCAAAGCTGGAGCAGCCCGTAGCTGCTTTCAGCAAATACATTGTTTCCTCCAGAAACCACCGGTGCAGTTCATCTGGCATAAAGGCAAGGATGAAGAGCAGGTTTCAGCTCCATTTTCCCCAGGCTTTAGGGTCATGCTTAGCACAACTTCTTTCCTCACAAGGAAATGGAACCCTTTACCCCATGCCTAACTGCAGAAGAGGGATGCTCTGCTTTGGGATGTCTTGTACCAGCAAGGGCAGGGTCAGGTGCCTGGACCCCCTCCTCCAGGGCTGCTCTGCACTTCACACAGCTCCTCTGCCACGAGGAGAGCAGGACCTGGCCAGGAGGGGAGGATGCTAGGGGCACTTCTCCACCATCACTGTTACACTGAATCACCCCAACAACATCCACTGCTCAAAATTCATCCTCCTCATCTAGGCCAGAGAGCATGGAATCTCTAGAGGTGACAGGAAGAGCTGAGACAAGAAGCTTAGAGTGACCTTTAGTGCCGCGGGTAGAAAGCGCGAGTAACTCGAAGCCTTTTGCAACAGTCCCGTTTGCCTAAATAACACGACTCAGGCCTTATCTAGTCTCCAATCAGAGGCGAGCCGGGCATCAGAACTCCCGCAGAATCTTGGCTTAGCTCACGCACAGTGGTTTAATTTATGCAGGGAAATAAAGAGAACGAGAAAGGGCTCTTTCTGCTTATCGCCAGCAGGTTTATTCCTGGAACATGGTGCGAAGAAGACGGACAAAATGGCGACCGGGGCGTGTTATAAAACCAGGGCGAGGGGAGGGCAGTCGGGAGAGCCAATCACTGTGGAGGAGCACAATGATTGACAGGGGCACCGGCCAGTGAGCCAGCTGTCCGTAGCCGGCATGGGAACCAATGAGCTGTTCC
>VZRZ01007001.1:0-108629 GCA_013398175.1 Climacteris rufus
CCCGGCCCCGGGGGGCTCCCGCCGGGCCTCGGGGGAATGAGGGGGACCAGAGCAGCGGCACGGGTCAGGGGACAGCCAGGTCAGAGCGGGTTATGTTTTTATTTCAGCTTTACTGTCTTCCAGAGGAGCCCCGCTGCTCCCCCGGCTAGCTCAGAGCCCCCTGCCAGGGGCGGGGGATGGTTTCCCCAGGCTGTCCAGCCCCAGAGCTGGAGCAGCACAGTGAGAGGCCAGAGGCGCCAAGCAGTGAGGCCACTGTGCCAGGAGCAGAGCCAAGTGACAGCTGCCCCTCCTCCCCCAACCATAATAATACCCAGGGGCTTTTCAGTTTTGGTTTATCTTTATTTTACAGTTTATAAAAAGCTTTTCCCAGTGTGTGTGCTCTGTTAAACTTCTGTGCCGTCGTGCAAATTGCTGTGGACTTTGACTTCCAAGTTCACCTGCTTCACTTTCCTGCCTTTCCCCTGGCAGACGTTTTCCCTCGGTGGATGAACGTTCCTGACAGTGCAACACCGGCTGCCCACGACCTTTGGGGTGCCCCGGGGCAGCTCCACCTTGGTGTTCAAGGGGTGCTCCTCGGGGGCGCCCCTGGCAGCCTCCCGCTTCCTCCGCAGCCTCCGGCACTTCCTGGCAAGGAGGCAAACTCCGGACAGCACCAGCAGCAGCAGGGTGAGGGCAGCAAAGGCACTGCCCAGGGAAGCGCCCGTTTGGGATAAGGAGGCCGCAATGGCAGCTTCCTCCCTCTCCAAGAGCAGCGACTTCATGTTGGTGCCGTTCTTCAGCTGGTCGCCCTCGTTGTCGTAGATCAGGGAGTCGTCCAGCCCCGGCCTCCCGGCGCCCTCGGCCAGGTCCCTGCGGCCGCGCTGCCAGCGGCGAGCCAGGGAGCGCTGGACACGGGGCCCGGCCGTGCCCTCCGGCCCGATCACGTAGATCACTTGGAGGTACCACTGGTGTCCAGCTTCCACCTTTCCCAAAGGGAAGACGTGGACAGAGGGAATGTTAACGATGGCTTTGGATCAAGTGATTCTGTTCTGGTGTGTTTTGTGTGCTGTCTCTGCAATTGGCCACCAAGTGAGGTGTTCAGCCTCTGCCAACTGCAGCAATTCATTCAGAATGTGAATAATATGTTTTTAAAGAGCTTTTTCCTGAGTGCTTCAGGGAAAAAAAATAATCTTAAAATGACCGGAATAATGTCCTAATCTCTGTTTCCTGTGTCAGCGTTGGCTTCTGAGGGCTCATTCACCAAGTGTTTGGGAGATCCTGGGCAGAGAAGTTAATTTTGGGCTACCAAAAGCACTGAGTACGTACCTTGTAGAGAGCATCCACCTTGAGAGTAAATCCATCGACTCCGGGCATGCTGCTCACCGAGTGGAACTCGGACAGCTCGGAAGCAAAGTGGGCATCAAAAGGCACATCATGGAAATACTTATCCGTCACTTCTGGCTGGTTCCGGTCCTGGAAATCAGAGAGGGTGTATGAAGGATGCTGTCTGCTTCCCAAAGAGAGGCCAGAAGCCAGGGCACTACCCAACACCTGCGTAAGGAATCAAATCCAAACGCCCCATCTCCACAGGGATTAAGAAACACCCATGGACAAAGACTTGGGGAAAAACTGATCTCGTGTTCGTGGTTTGCGCCAGCATTGCGAAAAATCCACCGCGTCCCTTTCCTCATCCCTTTGCAGTCACGGTCTGCTCATGGCCAGAGGAAATCCCGAAGGGGAAGCAGGAGCAGAGGACTCACCAGGAGGAGGAACCGGTGTTTCAGATACTTGTTGGGTTGGATGCAGCCGTACTGGGGCCCCTCGTTGTAGACGGTGCCCGTGGGGTCGAAGAAGGGCACGTAGCCATCCCTGCCTGTGCACAGGTAGACCTTCTCCAGCTGCAGCTTGTAGGCGGCGTTGAGGTTCTGCTCCGGGTGCCAGAGCACGCGCCCGTACAGGATTTGCCCTGGGAGAAAGAGGGGCAGGTGAAATTCCCCAACGAGGGAAACATGGCTAGAGCCACTTGTGGCTCTGGGTTTAGAAGGATTGGGGCTGTTTGGGAAGGAGTTGGTGCGTATGTGTGACAAAACACAGCTCAGAAAGTCTTTTGTTGCTGTGGAGGAGGCAAAGCCAAGTGTGGGTTTTACCCTTCTCTCCAGGAAATGGGAGCTGTGAAGGCAGAAAAGCTGGGCACAGGCAGAACAGGAGAGGTAAATCCTACCCTTGGAAAAAGCCCCTTTGTAATCCATTTCTGCCAGAGACATTTCGGATTTGGTGGGGTCCATTAGAAACACCTTCTCGTTGTTACAGAGCTGAAACTCCGTGTTCAGGGAGTAAACCACTGGAACTGGGCGGTTTGTCTGCTGGAACGCAATCGGGATCAAAAACCTGGAATTGGGATAAGGAAGGAAACAAAGGAGAGATGAGGTTTGGAGACAGGTGCACCCCAAGCCCAGCGATCTTCCACCGCCCTGAGCGCGTGGATGCTCTCACACAGGGAGTGGGTTCTCAGAGCAGGGAGGCCCCTGAGCCAAAGAGGAGGTTCCAGCCCTCCCCTTTTCCCTTCCCTTGGCTGCTGTGGTGTCCCACACTCCTGCTGGGAGCCCACCAACACCCCGAAGGGGCTGACCCTGCCCTGCTGCCTCCTTACCGCTCTGGAGCGTGAGCCGTGCAGGGCAGGGGCTTGT
The DNA here is from genome assembly GCA_013398175.1 of Climacteris rufus. Lineage (NCBI taxonomy): Eukaryota > Metazoa > Chordata > Aves > Passeriformes > Climacteridae > Climacteris > Climacteris rufus. The sequence goes on from VZRZ01007001.1 coordinate 2,667, forward strand.
CTCCAGGCTCTGCCCACGACTGCGTGGGCTGCACCGTGCAGGGGATCAGGAAGATGGTGTATTCTCCAGAGTAATCCTTCCTGGGAACAGACAGGAGACCCTGTCACCAAACAGCCCCGAGCTGTTCACCCAGAGCAACACCTCTCCCTTGCCCCAGCCATGTCCATCCAGCAGTTCCTGAGGGACAAATGTGACACTCCAAAATACACTGTCACCTCTGGCATCGATGGTTTCATTGCTGGAAAAATGCCTTCAAAAGCAGCCAAGCTGATTTTTCCCTCAGCAGAGCAGTGTTTCCAGCCCTGACAGGGACGCCCCATGTGCTGCAGCTCTGACCAAGGCTGGCTCCTGAGCATTCCACACTACTGCTGTGGCTGCTGGAAGGGCAGCAGGGAAAACAGGGTGCTGTGGGAAGCTGCTGAAGGGAACTGGACCCCCAAGTCTCACCTGTTGTAGGAGCTGGTGGCTCTCCAGAGCTGGTAGGGAGAGTCGAAAGTCTGAGCGCTCCACAGCAGCTGCAGGTCAAATTCTATCCCTCCCAGGTGCTCTGGAGTCATCAGAAAAGACCTGACATCTGGCAGGCTGTGGTGCTCCATGACAAACAGCCCTGGGGGGAGGACAAGGAGGTGACACGAGGCAGAGTAGGGAGAGGCCCCACACCGTGCACCTCAGCACGGAGCAGCTTCTGGCGGGGAGAGGGACTTGTTCTGCTGCCTGTATTGTCAGAGTTGTGTCTGACACTGATTCATGTCCCTGCCAGGATCACTGCCCTCACCTCTGAACTTGGCCTGTGTCTTGAACTCGATGACCAGGCGGCCATCCTCGCGGATGTAGATGCGGATGATCTGCAGGCGGGCCGAGAGCACGCTGTCCGTCTGGATCCCTGCAAGGACAGCGTCACCGCGGAGCCCACACGGCACACTCGCTCCTCAGCTGGGCTCTGCCAGCCCCAGGAGCACTGGGGAGATCTCCAAAAGGCAGGGTTTGATCGGCATCATCCTCCAGTGAGCCAGCCAGACCCTTCCTCTGTTATCCATGGGCTGCCTAAGCCCCCCGCAAGCCTAAGGGAGGTAAATATTCAGAGTTCCCCCCTCCCTCAGGACTCTGGTGGCAGTGCAGAAACAGAAAAAGGAAAATACCATGAAGGAACAAACTCTGCTGCATCCCTGCAGTGCCTCAGGCTCACCTGTCCTCCAGAGAACGGTGTCATAGAAGAAGGAGAACTCCATCTCCGTGTGGTGCTCCAGGGAAGCCCAGCCCCTCGGCGCCGTCACGTAGATGTAGGACACGTAGAGAGGGACGTGGACTGTCAGGAAGGACTGGGCAGAGTCCCGTACCTGGCAACAGAACCCCACAGAGGGGGTTATGCACCTCCCAAACAAAGCCACATGGGACTCTCTGGACATTCTTTACATGGAGGCATCTCAGACAAACCCCGGTTTTAATTCAGGGGCGATGCAAGGGCTCGGTGGGGCCATGGGATAAAGGAACTCTGGGCACAGTTTCACCTTAAACTCTCCCAGTTTGCAAGGCTGTGAATTAAAAATCAGCAGTTCTGCTTGCTCAGGCCTCCCACAGCTCTCCATTTATTATCTGCAGAGTGCAGCTGTACTTTGCAAGCCCCGGAGAGTTCAGGGAGACATTCCAGCCTGGCTGGTGCCAGGCTCCACATGCTCCACTGGGCAGTTGTTCAGGCCAAGTAGCTCCTCTGGATTTGTGCAAACAATTGGAGCTATAAAAGGAAAGTTAATGAAGTATTCCAGGCTGGCAGGAATTAAAAGAGATAATGCTGGCTAGAGCATTGTGACTGGGAATTTAATGGAAGAACATAAGGGAGATGAAGTGGGATGCACATGGATAATGCAGCCATGAGAGGGCAGTGATACACCTCGAATAGTGAAAGCCACTAATTTATAGAAGAACATTTCTGGCTTTTGGTTTGCCAGTCTGTTAATTAAGAAATGAGTTAAAACATCCCGTGACCTTGCTCTGTTGTGGAGCACAGATTGAGCTGCCTCTGCTCTGTCCTTTGCTCATTTCTATTGGCTGAGAACATGGTCAAAATTGTAACAGGAAAGCCCAGCTGTTTCGTATTTGCAGTATGGCTTTAAATAAAAAAAAAATGTATTTTCCCGGTGTTCTGAAAACTATGTTACTTTATAACTATGTTACAAATGAAACAAGGGCACACAGCACTGTTCTTTTCCAGGTGAAAGGGGGGAAAAGCCACGATCCACTTGTCCAGAGCAGGCACATGAGGGCAATGCAGAGCTGTGCCTAAGAACTGGGAGACCTGGGACACATGGGAAAGCTCTGGATGGGCCTCTCACCTGGAAGTCAGCAGTGACAGAGCCTCCACAGACATCAATCAGTTCAGTCATGTCATAATAAGCATCAAAGGTCCAGATGCAGCTCTTGAGGTTGAGGTGCTGGTACAGCTGGATGCTCTTGGGCTCCCTCACCGTGGGGTCCAGCTGGTAGGGGCGGTCATAGCCCGGGCCCAGCACGAAGCTGTCATGGGTCACTTCATTCAGGAACCCTGCCTCTGGAGTGAGAGACATCAGGACACTGATCCCTTCATTCAGGAACCCTGCCTCTGGAGTGAGAGACATCAGGACACTGATCCCTTCATTCAGGAACCCTGCCTCTGGAGTGAGAGACATCAGGACACTGACCCCTTCATTCAGGAACCCTGCCTCTGGAGTGAGAGACATCAGGACACTGATCCCCTCGATTTTAAACAGCCTGAGGCCAAGTACAGAGGTCTGGTTTTACTCTTGAATCATGGGAGCTCCTCTCCCTTCCTTATCCTGCAAGTACACAGGTCTTCACAGGGGAAAATGTTATAGGAGTGGGGTAAGAATCCTGAAATTCAAACGTGTGGACCTATTAATTCAAGGTTGAAATCAATCTTTAAGAAATGAGGAACAGGTTGAGTATGGATTTATCAGCATGAAGCACAACCTGCTGCCCACTATGGGTCAAGCATGGATCTCATTCCCTGGAGTGTCAGAGACACATCTGCGTGTTCTTATCAGCTCTGACATTTCCTTCAGCAGTGAATTGATTCTGCTGGTTCTTGTTGCCTCGTGGAAGACCTCAGTGATCCAGACACAGCAATCCAGCCCTGTGGATCCCTCTCTAACTGTGTGGATAACACAAGAGAGATTTGAAAAGCAGAAAATCACCATCACAGTGTGAACCTACAAGCTACAATATCCTCAAACATTCCCATGCCTGGAATCTCATCTCCAACGGGGCAACTCTGGTCACTGCTGGTAGACCAGGAAGATTAATTGTTATTTACATCATGTCAAGAGAGCCCAGAGGAAGACAAAGCTGCTCTCTCTGCATTTCTTTCCAGGCTTCCATGTTCAGGAAGCAAAGGCTGTCCCTGAAGGTTACCTGAGAGGCCTCTGAGGTCTCTGACAGTGACCAGGTTGGAGCAGACGTGCTGGTGCCTGTAGATGGACTCGGAGAGGAGGAAATGCAGGTTGTGCAGGGGCAGGGTGGAGATGAGGGGCAGCATCCCATCCTGGTGGGGGATCTGCACCGAGATGTGGATCCTGGAACAAACAGCATGTGAGAGAGCAGAAGAGAGCGGCCTGGCAGGCATGGGATCCCCAGAGCAGCACAGCCCAGCTGATGTTTAGTTTCAGCTGCATTTCCCCAGCTACACATTTGCTCCTGCAGCTGTCCCACCAAGTCCCAGTTCCAGCAGAGCTAGGTGCAAGGAAGAGAGTGGGAGCACTAACAGCAGCACCCCACGCTGCAGCAGGGATGTGGTTACACACACACATTGGCACCTCTGTCACCCCGGGGGGCTGCTGAGGGCTGCTCTCCCCGCTTCTCCAGGCTCGTACCTGTTGGGATGCTCCTTGTGCTTGACATCCAGGTACTTGAGCGTGGCGATGAACGACTGTGCCTGGAACCCTCGGGCTGTCCCCGCCACCACAGGCGTGTGACAGATGGCACTGTCCGTGCCGATGGTCACCACGTTGCTCCTCAGGGGGGTGCCCACGTGGCCAGCCTTGTCCACAGCCTTGGCCACGCAGCGCACGTGGAACCGCCGGCTGAAGTAGATGCTGTCCAGCACCTGAGGGAACGAGGAGGGGGAAACCGGTGGTGCTCCCAGCAGGAAGAACAGCGCTACATTTTCTGAACCCAAAAAAATCTGGGCTTCACGCCAAGCCCCAAATCCGAGGGGATTTTAGGCTGGAATCTCAGTGCCCCCGCCACGGACCTTGTGGTTGACGCTGGTGAAGGGGGTGTTGTCCGTGATGGTCTCGAACGGCGACCGGGCTCCGTTCCCGTCCGTGGGGGCTGCGACTTCCCAGCTGAACTGGATGGAAGACTGGTTGATGCCGGCCTCGCCGCAGCGCTCCTTCATGAGGGCGTACTTGGGGAAGTGAGGGTCACAGGGGGTGACACAGATGAGGGGGTAGCCTGGGGAAGGGGACTTCTTAGCGCCGTCCTTGGTCACTTCTTCCACGCGGTCGTAGTCAGCCAGGGTGACGACCTGTGTGGGTGCAGGATGGCAGCGCTCAGCTGGGGCTGAGGGAAGGGATGGACAAGGCCATCCTTCCCTCCCGCCCCGTCACTGCAGCTCTGCATTTTAGTTCAGAAACCCCACTGCGCCTTCCAGTCTGTACTTGAAGGGCACCGAATCACATCCACTCACCACGGGAGGTGCTGGGAGAATGAGGCTCCCTGCTGCCTCCTGGTCCAAAATAGTCACTGTTGCGGTGCTGGTGTCTCCAAGGACTGCCTCCACCGGATCATCTGGGCCCAGCACCAGAGAAAAGGACTCGTGCCATTCCCGGTCTTCGTTGGACATGATCTCCACCTTAAACATGATGTGGGTCACACCTGTGCGAGTGAGTGCAAGAAAAACAGAGAACTCCATTCATCACCACAGACTGCTCTGAAGTTCCCGTAAAAACCCTCCACAGCTGCTCCAGGCTGTGACCACAGAGACATTATGATAAAATACGCATTATAAATTTTATTTCCACTCATTGCTGCTAATAATTTACCCACAGGAGTCTACTCGAAAGATAAAACTCCAGCTATGACAACTGATCCAATCGATCCAGTGATAGATTTACTAGCAGATGCCATCTGAGGATTCATAATGACTGTCTTGTATTAGCTGTCTGGAGGAAAAAATCTAGGATGCAGAGCACATTCCCATCCCTGCTCTCCCTCAGACCGGTGTGCAGAGCTGTTTGGTGAGGGCTTCTTGGTCCAGCAGCACGGTCTGAGCTGTTCACAGCCCTACATCCCCTGAGGATGACTTTACTCTGCCAGGTGCCAGTGCTTCTTCCTGTGGTCTGATCACCCTCCGTTTAATGCAGCAGCTTTTTTGCATAATAAAATCACAGCAAACCTCACGGGAAAAGTGGCTTTTCCCAAATCCTCTGGATGTTCTGACACACACAAAATGTCCCTGGTAACGCCCCCAACCTCAACCCCTCCCTGCAAGGCCCCTTTACCTGGGCTGAACTTGAGCATCCGACTCTTGGGATAGTAATCCACGCCAGCCTGGGCCGAGCCGTCGCGGGTGCTGCAGCGCACCTTGGAGGTCCTGTTCTGGTCCCCCCTGCGCACCACCGGGATGCTCAGCACGGCCACTCCCTCCGGGCCCGGCGGCTCCCGCACCTGGTACGCGGCCTCTTCGAACTCGATGGTGGGGGCTGCAGCGAGGAAAATGCCCCGGGGTTGCACCCCTGACTCAGCTCAGCTCCTTTCAGACTCATCCAAACACATTCAGAGCAAGGGGCTCCTCAAAGCAGGGCCCAGAAAAGTTTGGTTGTGAATTGGGGCAAAACCCAGCGAGTGTGCTGGGATACAGAGGATGGCAAGTGATTCTCCCACCCCTGCCTCCCACACACCCTCCAAGCCTTGCCATATGCTGGTGTTCCAGCCCCCACTGGCCATCACACCAGAAGGACCTGGCATCCCCCTTCTCCCCCACAGATGTCTCCAGGCTGTGACACTGTGGAGGGAAGGGAACATTTCCCAGGGGAAGCACAGCAACTCCCCATGGAACTGCAGGGGATGGGAAACAGGAGAGAGTATTCAACCCCTCCCTTCAGCCCAGCCCAGTGCACACCAGTGACCTGCACCCAGGGCTGTGACCGTGGCACTGAAGGCATCCACGTGGCCTGAACTGGTGGGGTTGTGCTGGCTCCCTTGGAACCAGAGTGACATCCTTGCTGAGCATCCTCACTCACCATCTTCATCATTGGTGACAGTTATGGTTGCCATGTCCATCCTGCCAATCCTAGCTCCGCTCCAATGGTTTCCGAGCGGGCTACCAAGGTAGACCCGGAACTGCTCTTCTGGTTCAAAGGCAGAGTCATCACTGATGTGAACACTGCAGTTCTTCACCTAAAGCCAAGAGAAGAGTACAGCAAACATGGATAAATCTGATAAAGCCACGTAAAGGCCAGGCTGTACTTCCCCACCCAGGGTTTCACAGTTGAGTGCTGTCCATCCTGAAGAAACCCTTCTATTTTTAGGGCTGCTGCTTCAGTGTGGACAAACCACGCTCTTACGTGTTGAGACACAGCAGCAAAAGCATCTCCTTCCACAAACCCACAGCTCTCTGATGCCACAACTCCGAGTCCTCCTGGCACATCAGATTTGTATTTCACAGTTTAAACAGTTTAATCCTGAGACACACATCCCCTTCAGAGCCAGGTCATATTGCCAGGACAAGAATTTGTGTCATCTATGAAACCAGTCTGGACAACTCTGTCAGCTCCCTCTGACAACGCAGAGCTGTGGAGGAGATCAGAACCTCTCCCAGCAATGGTTCTTGGTTCCCCCACAAGGCAGGTCCAGCTCACCTTCTCCCCTTTCAGGAAAGTGATGCGAGACTCCTCTGCATCCCTCCTCTCCATGAAATCCTCCATGACCTGTGCTGTCTGGCTGCGGGTGTAGCACCTGACCGAGGACTCGTAGCTCAGGTCCCCGGTGCGGAAGATGGGGATGTGCAGGGTGCCCTCCTTCTCCTTGGCCGTGTAGGTGTCCTTGGTGAACTGCATGCTGGGCACTGCAGGGGGGCAGAAACAGAACCAAGCAGTGCTGAGGCTCCACAGGGAGCCAAGAGGCCAAGGATGGACTGGACAGAGCTGCCAGGGATAACTCACCATCTTGGAAGATGTCATTAATGGCCACAATGGCTTGGAAGGGCTTTGCCAGCTCGGCTCCCTGGGGGGAGCTGAGATAAACAACAAATGTCTCCAGCCCTTCTATCACTGGGTACTGAGCATCATCCAGGATTGTCAGGGAGCAGAACTGGGAGGAAAGGAAAGTCCTGCTGTTAGAGGTGCAAAGATTTCATCCTTCCTGGCACTCACATTTGGAAATCTAATGTAAAGCCATTATGCCATTATGTTTTCTGAATCCATTAATCAGTGGAAAGAACATTCTGGATAAATCCAGCCTATCATTTCAGAGAACAGGCAGCCATCCTTGGGAAGAGGTGGCATGACCAAATCTCCTCTGGCTGGGGTGCTGGTGGGATGGGAGTCTATGCCGAGCAGACTCATTAGCAGTTCTCAGGTGACCCTGAGAGGATTTTCAAACCAAATGGCAGATAGGCAGAGAAACACAAGGAAGTGTCACCAGGCAGAGCAGACCCAGCAGGAATCCAAGTGGCTCCTCACCTCTTCTGTCTTGCCTGGCCTGAACTCTATTTTCCTGGAGCTGGGGACATAGTCGACTCCCGGGCTGGCAGAGGGAGGGTCTGATGTCCGAGTGGCACACCACACCGATGTGGGCGTGGAGAGGTCAGGTCCCTGCCGGAGCACTGGAATCTCAATGTTTCCTGCATCACCGGTGGCACATGAGAGAGAACAAGGTGAGAAAGCAGCTCTGTACCACGAATGTGAACGAGCTATGTATCCCTTCCCTTCAGCACACCCTGCTCCCTTCACCGCTGCTCCTGCCTACCCCCAGTCTTCCCCTCGGAGCATGAGGGAACTACAGAACTCTGCACATCTTTGACAGTTGTGCTGCTGTGCCCTGAGTTGCTCCTTCCGACACCTCTCCCTGCTGACAGCTTCCACAGCGTCCAGCCCAACACAAGCCCCCGGCCCTCACCCGCAGCCTCGCTGACGGCGAAGGTGGCGTTGCCCAGGAACACCGTGGAGGCGTCGTTGGGCCCGGCGATGACCACGTTGGCCGAGGCGCGGCCGCCGATGCGGGCGTTGGCCGAGGCGTCGGCCAGCACCACCTCGAACTCCTCGTCCTCTTCGTACTCGCTGTCGTCGACCAGCGCCACGTCGCAGCTCACCGCGCTCACGCCCGGCCCCAACACCAGGCGGCTCTCGTCCGCCAGCCCCCGGGACTTGAAGTCGGAGCCGGATTCCAGCATGTAAAGGCTGCTCCCCCTGGCTGATTTGGGGACGGTGTAGCAGATGGCGGATACGGTGCTGCTGGCATCCCCTAGGAAGCAACAGGAAAACCCCATCATCCTATGGAAATACTTTTCATCTGTTTTCGTTTGTTCACTTGAATAATAAAGCAGCATTCACAAAAAAGGGTGAGGAGTGAAAAAGAACACTATCCCTGCTCCTGAACTTGCACAGCAGCTGGCTTAGACCTGATTTCCAGGCATGTTCCTAATCCACGCTCAGGAAACCGGTGGCACTTGCCTACTAAAGAACACACAGCCCCCCAGTGATAGGGTCCACATGAAACGTTGTCTAGATCGCACAGAAGCAGCAAATGAATACCAGGGTTTGCTCCTGCTAGTGCTGGGAGGTGAAACAAATCCAAAACCAAGAAGCTTTTACAGGAGAGGTAGGAAAACTTAAAAAAAATAAACAACACTGCCCTGTGTATTGCTTGTCATTGCAGCTGTGCCACAGAACCTCTTCCAAAACATCAGAGAACACCCCAAAACCATGAGCAGGCAAACCCCAAGGGCTCCCTCTCTGCCACGGGTGTTCCCTCTGCACGTGTCCCTCCCGTGGGGCTCAGCAAGGCGCCCTGCCCGGCTCGACCCACCCTTCCTTTCCACCGGAGCCGAGAGAAAGCCGGCGCTCTCGCTGACGCGGAACGCGCTCCGGTCGAACTGCAGCGTGGGCTCGTCCTCGGGGTCGGCGATGGTGACGGTGGCGCGGGTGGTGGCGCCCAGCAGGGCGTAGGCCGGCATGCTGAGCTCCACGGAGAAGCTCTCCGCGCCCTCGAACACATCGTCGTCGTTGATGGCGATGGTGCAGGCCTTGGTGTCCTCCCGCTCCTCGAACTGCACCTGGAAGGCAGCAAGCAGACTGTTCTCCTTGGAGTGGAGGCTGGAGCTTCCTGTCCCTCCTGCCTCACCCTGGCCTGAGTCGCTCCCTTTTCTGGCAGCAAATAACCCATATGATTTTACAAACAAAATACACCCTCCTTGGTGTTTTTATCGCTGTTCATCTGTTCTTTCCTCCAGGCTTGGTGGCAGGTAAGGCCAGGCCGTCCCTTTCCTGGTGTCCCCACCTACCTGCCCCGCATACTCCACGTAGTCCTGCTCTCCTGGCTGTGATCCAGAGCCAGCAGTGGCTGTTCCCTGCTCGCTGCGGCACAGGACAATGCTGTACTGGTTGAGATTCCCGACCCGCCTCACGGTGACGCTCACGGAGCCGGCGCTCTCCCTGACCTTGTAGCTGCAAAGGGATCAAGCAGACTCAAGTAACGGGCTGGGGAGCAAACCCCCTGTGTTTGTGTGACACGGAGCACCACAGGCTCAGGCTGAGCGTGGCCTCCGTGGAAAATCCAAGGGACAATAATAACCAAGGACTTGGGCATAGGGCAGCTGCTCCATGGTTTAGCCCAGCAGGTTTCTCTCCTCACTAACAGAATTTCATCCCCATAATGTAGGACCCATCACCAGAGCTCAGTTAAGAGCCCACCTCCCAGGCAGGTGCTGTGACCCCAGTGCCGCTTACCTGGTGTGTGTAAAGCTGAGGAGGGACCACTGGATGTGGAAGATGTTGCCACTGACTACGTTGGGTTTGCTGTCCTTCACTAGGAATTGAAAGCTGTCCATGGTCTCCTGCACCTTCTCCTCGTGCATCACGTACCGAATGAGGCCCTGGTTCACATCCTCTGCCAGGAGGAGACATCCAGTGAGCCAACACAGAAATCCAAAGGCAGTTTTATAGATGAGGAGTGTGGGACACGGATCCACAAGGCCTCAGGGACTGGGGATCACAGTGGCACAGGAAGCAGTTCCCCCTCACCTTCCCTTCCCTCAGCCCTGCAAGACTGAACTTTCCCCACATGGCTGCTTCTGCACTGCTGGCTACACATCTACCAGACCCTGTGAAGATTAGATGCACTTGCAACATCTACAACTCCTCTCTGCTGCCCCAAGTCACATCTGCAGTTCTAACAAATCTGGCGAACCTGGGTGTGCTAAAGGACACAGGCTGGCATCTGTGAGGAAGTACAGGATTTCTGCAACTGACAGCGAAGTTCAGTGCTTATTTCTGACACACTTTGGAGATCTGCCCCTTGTCTTCTCCCCTCCCACCTATTTTTTCTTTATCTCAACGAACTGAAGCAGCTGAAGGAAAAAAGCAGCAGGACACAGCCCAGCTCCATACCCTGTGTAAAGGTGCTCACAGCTGTCCCTGGTTTCAGCTTGTTCTCCACATGACCATTTCTGGGACCGGTTGTTATCTCATAGATCAGCTGTTTGTCCTCTGTGTCGGGATCTGTCGTCAGTAATTCCTTCTTGGTGATGAGATTGGTGGCCTGGAGTAAGCCAAACCAAGGGAGTAAAAGTGAAGCTCCAGCAGTGCAAACCTGATTGACTGCTCACACAAAAAGCCCGACCATCCCTCTGGCAAACAGTTCTACATGAGGGAAAACCCAGGGATGTGAAAGCACAGAGCAGCCTTGAACAGAGAGACACCCCACAAGGTGTTTGACAACACAAGGAGGATTCAAATTTTGCCTCACGTCTGGTTTGTTTAATTTAAAAACCGAATGTGACTCAAAGAAAAGCAAATTCCCAAGCAGCTGCCCAGCCCTATCTAGCTGGGGCTAAAAGCTAGGACAAAGCTTTTGGTTTCACCTGGAGACCTCTATTCCATGAGCTGTGCTGATGCTCAGGTGAGGCCCTGCTTTGCAAAAAAACATTTGCAAACAGCCTCAGGCTGAAGGACTCACTAAGGACAGTTCACACTGCCCTGGTGAGCCTGCACTAGAGCCTCTTTCAAATTCCCTCACACAGGTCTGACTCAGTTCCACCACATTTTGCTTTCTCTTCAAAAACAAAATGCTTTTAACAGCAGGAGAAAGAGAGAGAACTGAACTGCCCAAGGCTGCAGGAGTGCTTTTCCCAAAGTCAGGAATTTGAGCTGAGATAGCCAGTTCTTAATACAATTTCTTACTGCAGTGTCTTCCACTCATTGTTTCCTGGGAAGAACCAAAGTGTTTCTTTGCAATTAATGTTGGATTCTCAAAAACAAGCCAAGAGAGACAGTTTCCTGGGGTTTTGTTTGGACTTCAGCAAAACAAAGGCATATCACAGCAAGAAATTCCTACACCGTGTCCTTGGAAAGTTGTGTATCTCTGCCATGGCTACTGCAGCACATCATCAAGACGTCTCCACCATCAGCAAAGCTAAAAATGTACCCTGGGGTGGGTATTACCTATCACAAAAATAAAAATGCTGAAGGATCAGGATGTTTTCCTGAAGCCCCTTCTCCTGGAACAGCCGGAGAAACAACCCGAGCTGAGCCCAGGCCTGGTGGTTACCTTGCCATCCGTGTACTCCAGCCACTGCAAGCCCAGGTTGGTGACGACCCTGGGTGTCCCATCATCCACGGGGAGAATGTCCACCTGGAAGCGCTGCGGTGCTGCTGTCACAACCTGACAAAAGTTCAGAGAGATGGACGTTACCTGGGGAGTCAGAGCCCCACCCATCTCACCACCTCGGCTCCTTTCAGCTCTGCTGCGACCCAGGTCCTGGGGCGAGTTTGCACACACAGAGGGTGAGGAGGGGAAGAAAGGGAGAAGCAAAGGCATCACGTGAGAGCGCTCAGCCCTCGCCTTCAGTGTGGCCACAGCGGCTCAGCCCTCCTGCTCTGAGAGGAGGCAGCTCCCCGTGAGCTCACAAGGCTGCCCCTGCCATCCCTTCTCCTCCCTGACCTTCTTGGCGCCGTCCTGCACCACGAAGCGGGCGTTGGTGCCGTCGGACACGGTGAAGGTGAAGCGGTCCCTGAGCGCGCCGCCGCCGCCGCCGTGGCTGTAGGAGACGCGGTGCTGGTAGATGTCCTCCATGGTGAAGGTGCTGGCCTGCCGGGGACGCTGCCCGCGGCCGCCGCGCTCCAGCAGCCCGTGCCGGGGCGGCTGCACCACCCGGAACGTCAGGGACTCCACCTGCAGCAGCACACCGAGGGGCACAGCTGGGGACAGCGCCTCAGGACCGGCACACGCGTGTCCTTCCAGCTCTAGATGCCTGTGTTTCCAGCCAGGACTAATGCAGCACCACACACCAAACTGATTCTCCCTGAGCCCTGTCTTTGTTCCTCTCCCGGTTTGGGTCCCTACAAAACAAGGCATGTCACACCAAACTACTGGTTCAGCTGGTCTGAGACAGCTCCCACCCCTGTGACAGCTCCGTGAACACAAGAGCAGCCCCCAGTCCTGCAGCCATTCTGGGCAACGTGTCCCTTGCCACTCCTGCCAGAAACCTTAGGGGCAGGATTCTGGCTCAGGGCAATAACAGGCAGCCAGGAGAGCTCTTGCTGCAGGGAAGCAGCAGTGAGGTAAAGCCAATATTAGACAGCTCAGCCTCTGGACAGACCCAGGAAGAAAAGGAAATGCCATTTTCATGCGTGCTACACGTAAACTCAGTGTCACAACCGTAAGTCTTTAAACACAAGCCCATTTTCTTGACAGCCCAAGTGTGCAGCAGAAGGCGGGGGGAGGAGGCAAGGGGGAGTCCTGCCTTACCTCTGTGTCAGCATCTGTTGCTTTGAGCTCAAACTCGGTGATGGTTTTTCTCACCCCTTCCTGAACTGTCATCCCGAGGCTTTGCACGACGGGTAAGGAGTCATCCACAGGGTTTATGGTGATGTCAAACGTATGGCTCACCTGGGACAGGAGCAAAAGTCTCTCCTGATGAATTCAGCCTTCCAAAAGTGTGACTTCATTGCAAGACCACAGCGATCCCCAGTTTGGATCACTTCATCTCAGCCTTATCTAGTGAGTAAATCTGATCTTCTAAGCCCCGGTCATGTGAACATGACCTTTTCTACCCCTCCCCACTAATTTATTTTCCCTCTTTCTGTGGTATTTATGGACATGCACTTTTTCTCCCTCTCTCCTTCTATTCTGGGCCTCTTCCTCTACGTGCAGCTATGATTTTTCTCTTTCAGAAAGCAGGAAGGAGGCATTTCTCCAGGGCCTGGCTGTCGTCACTGCGCTGTCAGTGCACCAGATCAAAGCTGAGCTCCAAGAGCAGTTGGCAAGCAGCTGAAAGCCAGACACTCAGATCTTGGTGAACCAGTCCCCCGAGGCCACATGGCAGGTGGCTCCCTGTTCCCTGCACAGGGCTTGCTCCCTGCCTCCCTCTCACAGCAGGAGAAGGAAGAGCAGCCACCTCTGCCCATGCCATGCTCCTCCTCATGGTAAAAGCCATGCTGGGACTCACCTCATTTGTCCCATCAGACACAGAAAAGGTGAAGGCATCCACGTGCTTTTCCATGTCACTGGTGTGGACATACTGGATGCTGCCAGAGGCCAAGTCTGCTTGGCTGAAGGAACTAATTCTTGTCCCTAGGAAATGAACAATAGGGGAAAATGTGCAACAGAAAGAGCAAGGCAGGGAAAAGCTACAGGAAGCAAGACATATCTAGCCATAAGGGCTCAGTTTTGGCTTGTTCTGCTCCAAGTCAGGCTCTCCCATGAACCTCAGCTGAGCCAGGGCTTTATAGCTGGCACAGAGCCTCCTGAAAATGCCTTCTGCAAAAAGAAGTCCAGATTTTTCTGACCTCACAGCGCTGGGACACTCCACTGGGAATGGGTGCCCCGGGGCAGAGCGGAAGAGAAGCTGGGAGAGAAATGGTTGATGCAACCCTTGGATTGTCACTGCTGGGCAGGACCAACCCAACCATGGCATCACTGAGGATGAGCTAAAGGTCTTCTGGCCTCACAGCAGTTTCCCAAAATGCCTTCCAAGTGTCTGCATTCTGCCCCTCCTTGTACCCCTGCATTTGGAACATGCTAAGTCCCTTTTTCAGCACTGATTTATAGTGACATCTTTAAAGGCCATTAGGTGTGACACAGCCACAGAAAGGTACCCGACAAGCATTTTAAAAAGCCCTTGAGCTTTTTAAATCTTGTTGCTGCATTCAACAGTTTTACTGCTGTTATCAACAAACACCCTGACAAAAAGTTTGCCACCAATATATCACACTAAATGGCTACTGACAAGTATTGGCCACACTGCAAAAGATACCAGGATCTGATTTAAATAAATGAGCCAAAATGGAATGATCAGCTAAGATTTCCTCGGAGCTCATTAGCTGTAAAGGTTTAGGTTCTCTTTTGAACACTTCAACACCCTCTCCTTAGGTTTAGGTCATTTAAATAATTATTAAAGCTCATTCCCAGTCTGTGACTCTGTATCTTCCTCAGTCCATCACAGACTTGAAAAAGCACAGAAATCAGAATCATCATCACATTTTAAATAACAGGAGGAATAAAATCCTTAACTCAAGTCTCCAAAGCACAAGATTCACAGTTTAGTCTGCAATTTAGACAAAAATATTGCAAGTTTTTAATTTACTCTCAGCAGGGGGTTTTGCTTATTATAACTCATTCATTATTCTTGCCCTTTCAACATGTTTTTGGGGAGAAGATGAGACAAACCACACACTAAAACTGAGCTGCACAGGGACTGTCTGCATCCTGAAGACACACAGCAGATATTTCCACTTTAATCTTGTGTTAATGAGAAATCTAATGCTAAGAAGAAATATAATCTTAGATGAGTATAATAAAATCAGAAGAGCATATTATATGACAGAATAGATTTAGATCAATTCATCTGAGAGGGGCAGCACACTCACAGTCAGCAGGCACGGAAGGCAGCTCTGAAATTCAGATCACAAGTGCAGGTAATTATTTGCTGAGTTCCACAGGACTGACAACCGCCCCCTCCCTGACTGACCAGAATTCATCATCCAGCACATCCAGCTTCCTTTTAAACTTTCACTCTCCAGAGCACAGCTAGGGAAAGAGGCTGTTTTTTAGGGATCAAGGGACACACTGGCCAAGAGGGGGACAGAAAGCAAGTTGTGTGTTCACCAAGATGGGCTGTTTCCATGGACGTTAAGGGATGGATTCTTTGGGGCGCCGTGCTGTTCACAGCAAAGGCCAAAGGTTTTCTTGTCATGCAGGAGCAGCAATAGGGCCACAAAGCCATCCAGAGGCTGAATAAACCCTCAGCTGTGATTACAGGGCTGCTCTGCCTCCACACACCTTATTCTCCAACTCTCTGATCTAACAGCCATGTCATTTCTAACTGGAAACAGAATCCTGTGCTGCTGCCTCCGAGCACATTTTTCCCGCAATGAATCTTTAGGGCCCAAAAGTCTCCCAAATGTTTTGCTGCTCCAAGGGCCCAACACCTCCCTGCTCACCTGGGGAGGCCACATGCTCCAGGTGGCCCAGCTGTGGCTGCTGGGTGACCTTGTACTGGAGCTGGGAGGCCTCACTGTCCTGGTCAGTGGCCGAGAGCTGCAGGGTTGTGATTGCCTTTGCCGAGTTCTCATCCAACACCAGCCCTTTGTTAGCAATGATGGAGGGGGGAAATCTGTCCTCTGGAAGGGTTAAATACAAAGCTAAATTAGGAGACAGTTGCATTCCTTCCCTAGGGTGCTTGTGTTCAAGCAAAAGATAACAGACACACAAACATTTTGCTAATTCCAAAACAGGAACTTTGGGTCTTGCCATTAATCGGGGATGGTAATGATAGAATGTCTTAAAGACAACCTAAACAGCACAAAGGTATCAAAGGGAATTTTTCTACCTTTTCAGTGAGTTTATCAGAAGTCAGAGAACTAACCCTTACATCTGCAAAATCTCCCTCTGCCCCTCACTTCAAAGGCCTTTGAATTGACAGCGCATCAAAACTGCATCTCAAGAATTACATTTTCACTGCAATACACGTGGGATGGGGATCTGTGAAGGCCTGGGCTCTGCAGCAAAGAAAACACAACTTCAGCACTACTTTTTACCTAATACATGGATATAAAAGACCTGGTCCATCAGTTTGTTGCCGTCTGCATCCATCACATCAAAGGTGAAGGGGAAATTTCCACCGGGATCCCCTTTCCTGTGGATGTACACCACATGTCCTGGAGAGAGGGACAGGAGAAAAGACATGCTTTTATTGCAGGCTGCAGCATTTAATTCTTAGTTTGGAAGCAGGTTGGCACCATCAGCAGAGGAACCTGGGGCTTGACAGAGCTCCTGGATTTGGGTTTCATTACTTTCTCTCTTTATTCTCTTTCTCCTGCTGAGAGAGCCTTTTTAACATACGTTTAATGATACATGGTTCTGCTCTAACATAACAACCCACTCTCTTCTTTCCCTCTTGCTTCCCCTACTTCAGGTCATCCTCCCCCTCTCATAAAGATCACAGAATCTCCTTAATTGGAAGGGACTAATAAGGACCATGGGGTCCAACTCCCTGCTCCTCACAGGACTACCTAAACCAGCCACATACTTGCTGTGTTTACCTAAAATCCAGCACTCTCACCTTTGTTTATATCAGCCTGGGTGAAACTTTTGAGGGGTCCTTTGGCAGAGATCTGGACTGGACTATCAGTTGTGGTCAGCTGCAGATGGCCCCTGCTGGGGTCTCTCCTCAGGACAAACCTAATCGTGCTGTCCCCTGAATCACCAGCTGCTGCTTTCAGGTGCTGAGCTGTGAGTGGAGCTGCAGAGCCTGCACCAGAGACAGGAAAGCCAGAGTTGGCCTCAGCCAGCCCAGCAAAGAGACTGGTTTAGACTGGGCCATCCAGCAGCACCAAGCAATGCCATTCCCATCCCTTTCCCCATACCAGCTGGGAGCTGCAGGTCCCTGTTGACTGCTACCGTGGGTGGCTGCTTCCTTGGCAGCTCCATGGAGAATTCCAGCCTCCCTGCCTGCGTGTGGAGCCCATCCGTGAGGGAGAAGCCAAACTCATCTGTTTGAGCTGCTGCACCTCTCTGAGTATAAACAATCAGCTCATCCAGAATGTCCTGGTAGGTGAAGGATGAGCCCCTGGACAGCACCCGGCCCTGCTCCGGGGGCTCCGCCGCGCTCTGTCTCCTGCGGAGGTGACCTGGGAACAACAGAGGGATGAATGTCGTGGGGAGCAAGGCTGCAGGGCACAGAGCTGCTGGGAGCAAGCCTGCAGGGCACAGAGCCTCCACCCAACACCCTGCCTGGCTGCAGCACTGCACAGAGATGCCACCTGCCAGCAGGGGCTGGGGGAACACACCAGGGAACTGCCCAGGGAAATGCATGCAGGCCCGCTTTCTCCTCTCCCACAAAGAGCAAGGGACAGCTCTCCAAGAACAGGAAGCACACTCCTGGTCCCCACTGTGCTTTATGCAACGTGCCAGGCTCCTCTCTGACATAGGGGCTGTTACACACACACAGGAAGGCACACAGACACCAACACAGACAGGCTCCCTGTGCCTCACACCCCCAGCCTGTCAGGACGTACCATGCTCAGGACTTCTGCTCACCACGATGACCAGCTCACTGTTCTGGGTGTCCAAGTCCTGCAGGCTGAGGGAGGCGTTGGTAACAACCACAGCTGAGCCCTCCTGCACCCGGACAGGCTCCAGCACCATCGTCGGGGGCTCGTCGTTCTGCCGCTGCACAGAGGCACGCAGCCAAAAGAGGGAGAATGAACAGAGGGAAAAGACCTACCTGAATGAAATACAGCCTCCCAAATGACAGCACTGGTGCTGATATCACCAGTCTCCCCAGATCTATCCAGCATCATGGCTGCTTCCAAGAGGGAGGAGACACCAGAGTAGTAGGCCTTGGGGAAGAGGCTGCAATGCACAGTTGTGCTCGGGTGTCACAGGCAAAATATGAGCCTGTGCCCGGGGAAGGAAACTCCCTTTAATCTCCTTCCCAGGTACAAAAAAAGAAGGAGCAAAGCTTGCACTTGCAAAGTGTTTGTGTGAAAGGAGAGGGCTCTGGAAGCCAGCATACCTGGATTGTGATGTTGACGCTCTGCACCTCTGACTGGCTAAAGCCATCGCTCACGTAGAAGCTGAAAACATCACTTGTGGGCTCAATGCTTTCATGGACACTCTGGAAGTAGTAAATGCTGTTCTCCAGAACATCTTGAAAGGAGAAGGAGGCGTCTGTGGTCCCAGCAAACTCAGTCTGTGGGCCAAAACTCTCACCTGCAAACCAGAATACCACCAGCGAAAGGATGTTCAAGTCAATGATAAACTAAACAAACCCAGCAGGATGAGGGGAAGAAGAGCACATTGTGAGGGCTGCAGAGGGAGGGATGTTCCTTCCTACAACATGGCTTTCCACATGCTGTGACCTCTGAGGGAACCAACACCTGCTGTGTTAGAGTGGGCATTGGGGAAGCTGCAGCTTTAGAGGCAGCACAAGCAATCCCCTCCGTGGGATTGGACTGATGTGATCCTGTTAGGAGCACAAAGCAGGCAGGAGGAAGAAGTGAGCCAAGCAGTTTACCTGTCCTGGTGTTTTCAATGAAGCCATACACAGGCAGAGTGACAACTGTGACCCTCAGGTCCTCCTTGACAGCAGTGTCATAGTCAGCACTGAAGTGGTGATGAGCCAGCAGAGGGACCCTGCCCCCCTCATCCACCTGGAAAGCAACAGCAGAGGACACAAATCCTTACTGAACAAGGCTGCCTCCATGGAAGAGGCTTGCTCGGGCTGTGGAGTGCTGTCCCATCCTCCCCTGTTAAGCAGGAATTTAGCTGGGAGGTGAGGTGGGATGGGAAGAACAAAGCCTGCCCGGCCTCCAAGAGGAGCCTGTGAGTTCTTTATCAGGGCAAGAAGAGAGCTGGCAGAGTCATGCTGACGTCTTGGAAGGCAACACCTGCATTTCTGCTTGGGCAGAGCCTTTTGAAGGCAAGGGAGGGGGAATGCAAAGCTGGAAAGGAGGGAGGTGACTTCCAAAGGCTTTGGTAGGGAGCCTGAAATGATCAGTCAGTCCAAAGCACCAGGTGTCTTCAGACTTGTGTTCTGCTCATCTGTTACACGTAAACTGGTGAAATTAGGGATAAAATCCTGAATAGAGATAAGTCTGACTAGTTCCAGTGATGTGAAGAAGACACCCTAGGGAGAACCAGCTCCTGACTAGAACAGATATAAACAGATGAGGTTCAGGGATGCAGGTGGACTGTCAGCCTCCTCTGGCCTCCGAGTGATCTGCTAACCCTTTGCACTCAGCATTGCACAAGCAACACCCTGTTGTGTCCTGGACTGACTTCCCCTCAGTCCAGGAAAACTGTTCAGTTCCTCCCACCTCAGCCATTCCTGTCTCTGTTCCCAGTATGCTGGGCAGCCACTCACGGTGATGTGGTCAGCAAAGGCGATGAGAGACGGCAGTGCCTGGGCAGATGTGATAGTGATGGTGAACATCTGCCTGTCCAGCCGGTTGTTGTCAACATCCAGGACAGAGAAGTGGAAGATGTCTGTGATGGGCTGATTGCTGGTCTCAAACGTGGTGGAGTAGCTATGGAATCAGGACACAGGGAGTCAGGGAGTCTCACTGACCCCCAGGCAAATGCATCCTGCAGTCAGAGGTGAGGGCAATTCTCTTGGAAGAGAGGTGGTGTCCTCATTCCTAACCCTCTTTCACATTCATTCCCTGGATTCTTTTAAATCACTGGTTTAGGTGTTGCCTACCTAAAGTGTCACCATGACATCACATATACAGAAAATTCCCCATAATCTGAATCTACACCAACTACTGCCATTTCAGACAAGCAAAAACACAGACAGTGCTCTTTTCCATAATCCCAGAGGATACAAGAGCCAAGAAAGGAAAAAACATCTTTGAAGCACTGCACTAACATAACACAGCCCAGAGATCCCTGGGGAAAGCCCACTGAGCTTTTAACTGGCATGGCTTGAAGGAGAATAGTGCTCTCTGCTACCTGATCCTCCGGCTGTTGATGTCTTCCATGGTGAAATTATACACCTTGGAAAGCTCTTCGTCATGGGAGCCTGACATCCTTAAGAGGGTTCCATATGCAGGCAGAGATATCAACTGGATTCTTATCTCTGAGTCAGGAGAATTGTTGTCCTAAAGAGGAACAAAAAAACCAAATCAAAACAGGACAAAATCAGCCATTCCTTTGCTCCACTAAAAATGGAAGGAGGAGTAAGTGTTTTATAGGGAATTACACCTGCCCAGCTGGGTCAGACTCACAGATGAATATTAAATGAAGCTCTGCTGGTGAGAAGAGAGTCAAGTGGGTTGCCATCTTCAAAATGTATCACAAAATGTATTTTCATTTTCTCTCAGCTCAGCTTCCTTGTATCACCTTACACAGGCTCCCACACATAAACCTGGGATTTCCATTTTCAAATTACTTCACAGTAAAGTGAAAGCTGATTTTGTCTATTTTCAACCACATTAAGTATGACCACCCCTATGGTACCACAACCCAGATGCCATTTTTCTTAGAAAAGTTTTGGTTGGTTGGTTGAAAAGTAAGACCCAAAGCAGAAATCACCATATCCTCAGCATATGGGTCAGGAATGAAATCCTCTTTTTCCTACCCGTCCTCTTACTCAGATTAAACCTGAGCAGTTGCCTTGTCAGCCTTTCTCCTCAAGAGGAGGACAGGACAGATTCCAGACTTGTATCCAGACTGATCCCTTGTAAAAAAAATTCCCCATCATCTCTCTGACAGCCAGCCTCTCTCAGCTCAGGTCTCTCCAGCCTTATAACTGCACTGCAATCTCTCCTCCCTCAGGAGGTTGCTAAATCATCTGCAAGGAGTAAAGCAGCTTTCTTGGGAATGTCACAAGCAGGGTGACTCTTGCACAGCACACAACCAACTGAAGGTACCAAGCAGTGCAGCATCTTGGGATTGCTTAATCCTTCCCCCTTCAAATCTGCCCAGAAAAAGAACCAGGCAATTTTGGAAGGTGGGAGGGGGGGCTGAAATGTGCATCAGATTAACACTTAGCAAATTCATGTGCTTTATTAGCAAGTCTGTTTGATAGAAAAATCTGGGATTAACTAGGTTCTCATGTTTAGCATGGCAGTTCACCTCTCTAACAGTCAAATGGGGATAACCTCAAATCCCTGTGGGATCAAAGAGCCTGTTATCCCCTTTTTGGCAGGAGTCAAAACTCGAGCTCACTACCCAGAATCCATGCTGACAGCAGAGAGGTGTGAGGGGAAGGGGCTGTGGGGGATAAAGAAAGGGAGGCTGGCAGCATTCCCTGGGCTAACAAACAGATGAAAACCCACCGTGTAGGCGAGGTGCAGTCGGGACAGAGTCACAGAGCTTTTACTGGCCACGGTGGCGGCCAGCAGGCAGCCCGGGGCCAGCTGTGGGCCGTGGGTGTCCAGCTGGGACACTTCCACCCTCAGCAGCGTGGTGACTGTGGTGACACCGTCAGTGACAGAGATTTCCATGCTGTCCTCTGCTGCTGCGGAGCCGTCGTGCACGTACTGCAGAGCGTTCCGGGTGACGTCCTCGTAGGTGAAGGTGTCGCCTTCCCAGAGAGGAAAACACACAGGTCAGAAGGGCTCTGTTCAGAGCAGGAGTCCCATTCAAATGGCCTAAGGCTTAATCAAGTACTACACTGGCATTTAATCCCGTCCTCATGGAGCTGTGAGTTATGAGGACATTCATTAGGGAGCTGCCAGGGCAGAGGAAAAGCTGTGACCTTCCAAATTCCACGGACACGGTGACTCCTCGCCATTCTCAAGGAGCGCACCAATCCTCCTTTCTTCCCAGCTCACAGCAAGATAAGGCTTCCCTATGGATGCATCCATATCTGCCAGGGGAATCTGTCTCTTTCTGGTCCCTCTCCTGCTCCACTCACCTGCTCTCATGAGCTCCTGCACATCTGCACTGTACTTGAGCACAATGCCATGATGGGGAGGTTTCACCAGCTCGAAGAAAAGACCCTCGGGAGCTGTATCTGTGTCACTCACAGCCAACTGGATCCCTGTGCCAGGGAAAGAGAACATGGCTTCAGTACCCTCAGACACCACACTGGGGATATCCCTGAGGCTCTGTGATGTGCTCTTGTGAATGGAGCCAAAATAATGGGAACTTGGTCAGTACATGAAAAGTAAAGTCATTCTGAAGCTGCCCCAGTTCAAGAGCTGCTGGTTTCTTTGAAATAATTTGTCCCCTGATGATGCCCAGGCTGTATCAGGGATTTCACTCACAAGTGACCCCTGTGCAGGTCAGCCTGAGCCCCACACCCTGCCCCACGCACCCCACTCACCGATGGTGGCTCTGCCCCCCTGGCTGACCTCCAGGAACGGAGCAGCGATCTGGAAGACCGGAGGCTGCTTCTCAGCGGAGAGCAGGTGGATGACAAACACCATCTCCGGGGTCGTGTGCTCCCCACCAGACACTAGGCACAGACAGAAAGCACACAGGGAGCACAGGGATGGGTGTTCAGGGACTCTCCACCTGGGAAATTCACCTGTCTCTACAAAAGCCACCGTCCCACATCGCTGACTTCTCTCCCCCCTTTCCAGGCCACACCTTTGTCTGTGATCACACACCAGCCAAGAGCATTTATCTTTGCCCCTGACTGAGAGCATGGACTTCTCCTTGCTGGTGCAAGCTAGGAAGCACACGGAAGGGAAGGATGTGTTAAACAAGCAAGCAGCTTATCTGTGGCAATTTAATTGAAGAAATGTCTCCATGCTGTATTAAAAAACACGACAGCGTAAAACTCCTTGTTCATGCTGGGGATAAAACAGGAAAGAATCAGGCTTTTAGGACTGGAAAAAGATGTCTCTAGCAAGCTGCAGCTCTGCTTATATAAAACACTGTGGGGACTCAGATGAATTAATATTCCCCAGGCATGCGCATTTCCAGAAATTCTGACTTGGTGGCCACAGGTGTGCCTGCAGCAGAACAAAGGCCAGGGAATAACAGGCAATGGGAAGGGCAAAAGAAAGATAAAAATTGCTTTGGCCAGGAAAGGGCAAATGGTTCACATACCTGTGAATCGGAAGTTCACGGACTCTGGGAGACCTGGCGGGACAAACACAGGCACAGAGTGATTGTGGTCAGGGCAGGAAAGGATGGAGTGGTGTGGATTTGGAGATTTTGGCAGAAAGCAAGTGCTGACATTTAACTGGACAGGGGTCTTTCCTCAGCCAGGAGGGACACCAGCAGTGCAGCTGCCTGTGCAAGGAGCACTGGGACGCTCACCTGCGAAGGAGAAGGCCATGATCTCTCTGAGGTGGGGAGCTGCGGTCGGAGGGCGATAAGCAATCCTGCCATGGTTTATGTCTGCCTGGGTGAAGTACCTGGCTGGGGAGAGAGGCCTGTCCCTGTGCTCCACAGTACCTATGGAGGCAGAAACACCAGCATTAACAGGGGGGTTAATTAATCCATCTGATTCCACAGCTTCTTTTTCCTTCCCCAGGTACTTCTTTGTGCCAGTGCCAGAACAAGTCACACGGCTGCAGCTGCATCAAGGTTGCTAGGGACATGAGAAACTACACAGAGATTCCTCACTTAGGCATTTCTTCAAAGACCTCTCACTGGAGAGGTGGGAAGCAGAAAGCCATGGGGTACAACACTCAGTATTATTCAGACAACAGTAAAAAGTGCCTGAGCTCTGTGGCGCTCTCCTTAAGAAGGCAAAGAAATGGGAAAATAAGATGTGCTCAGAAAACATGGCAATTCATGCAGCAGCAAACTGCCACATTCTGAACAGCTTCACTTGCCTTGCCCAGGAAGGAGAGGCACAGTCACGTTGTACAGGATTTTCTCACTGGGAATCTCCGGGTCTACAAAGGAGAGGTGATGGGGCTCAATCACTGTCACACGGTCCTCCAGCACCTCAATAAACACATTAGACCATGAGCATCAAGGCCAGAGACATGGGAAGGTTCACCCAAAAATGCATTGAAAGAGAACTTGCTTTGCTCTAGTCAAATATGAAACAGTCTTCGAATGCAAAGGCCCAGTTCTTAAACCTAAACCTGACACCCTGTCCCCTGCAGATGCACAGCCTCCAGGTGGTCAGGTTTCTCTTTTACCCACAGCAACTAAAGAGAAAGAAAGGAAAATCTAGTTTGATCAAAAACTCCCTGGATGAACAGATAATTCATTGCCCGTGTAGCTTTCTGGTATAGTCTGATGTGGCTGGACTGGATTTTCTTTTAAAAGAAACCCTGAAAATTACTCAGCCCTTTCCATTAGAACATAGAGGAACCAAAGCTTTGCCTTTTGTTTTAAACCTGTCTAAAATTGCTCTGATCCCTCCATAACAGGAATTACAGGGATTACAGGAATTACGGTGCTGCATGAAGAGACTTAAGTGCCCAAAACCAGTTAATTTCCACATGTTCATGAACCTTAATCCTGCAGAATTAACAGCCCACCAAATTAAACAGCTTGGCTGGGTATGAAAAGCATCCAGCTCATTTCATAATCTTGAGTAAAAAAAGGGAGAGAATGAGCTAAATTAAGGATATGGGCACTTAATTAACCTGCTTTGGAATATGAAAGGTTACCAATACGGGGGGAACAGGTAGCTTGATTGAAGAAAAAACAATATAGATGTTATGTCCAGTTTAACCATCAGAGAGTCCTTTGACCTTTCTCAGCAGCACAAATCAAAGTCAGACTAGAGGGATGGGAAGACTTGAAGTATTGTGCTTTCCTTCAGCTTCAGAAGTGCAATTCTGAAGGAGTCTGAAGACAAATGAACAGAACTCAATCACACTGAGGCAGGGAAGTGCAATTTTATGATGGAAAGATTTAAGGTTATGTTTCTTCCTCGTTGCCTCCAAGGCCCATTTGTCTCTCCCAAAGGTGGGACTCACAGGTGGTGAGGTGTTTTATGACCCTATTGAATTTTGGGGGGTGTATTAGCTATAAAGCCCAGTGCTGCCTGGCTCTGCCAGACACCTCTCCCATCAATTTTGTCAATAGTGACAACAAGAAAAAGTCAGGAGCAGGAAGACACATGGCTCCAAGTAGCAGTCTGACCATGTTTCATTATCATCCAGGAAAGGTTGCCACTGTTTTAAACCCTGGCCAGGCTGGTGTGCCATGGACTTTTCACTAATGCCTCTCCCATGACTTCCTCTGGCCTCTCCTGGTCCCATGCTGAACAGCAGAAGGAGAGGGGAAAGCTGGACTTCACCCACGCATGATGGGGACACACAGAGATGGCTCACACCAAAGCCTGAGAGCCCACAAAACCAACTTTAGACTTCAAGATCATCTTTTCACTTAACACAGCTGGGGAAGGAACTCCCTTGGAGAGACCACTCTTATCCAAATGGTCATTCCCAGAGCTGATGCTGCAAGAAATGGTAATTCAGTTCCAGTGTCTGACTGTTTTCCATAATCTGTGTTCCTGACATCAGAAAGATGGGTGGGAACTTTCTAACGTGGGTGAGCTACAGTTTGGATTAAGTTTGCTGTGGAAAACATTCATTAGAGTCTAACCCACAGTTTTTCCCTCTTGGTTTCTCAGGAAAGGGTAAGAATTCCATAATATGTTAGTTTTCCTCCTCTCTCCCTCTCTCCTTTACAGTCTATACATTCATCACTTGTGATACTGAGCTTTTCAATTTTCATGAGTATTTTTCTGCACCCCTCACCCCACTCACTCTGCTAACCAGTCATTTTTTCCCATTCCTACTGCAGCCATCTGCCTTGGTGTGTCACTTACAGCCATGTGCAAGGAGGAGCCCAGGGAAAGCTGAGGTGCTTTGGGTGTCTGGGGCAGCACAGCAACGTTGAACACGTGGCTTTCCAAGCTGCTCTGTGGACTGGCAGAGCTGGACACCTGGGAAGGAAAGATCACATGAATGGGTAAGTGACAGAGAACACCACAGCATTTCAGACACAGTTTCAGACTTTCCCTCTCCTCTCCTCCTGGTCTGGGAAGGCAAAGACCCCCCTTCTCCATTCCTGCTTTCCCAAGTCCCTGCCATAGATCTGCTGAATTTTACTCCAAACTACCTGTGCAGCTTAGTGGGACTTTCCATCCCAGGAACAGAAAAAATAATGGGTTTTTAAACCTTCCTCCCACGCTCAAAATTATCATTGGTTGTACTGACAAGGTGAAAATGACTGTTTTCAATAATGGCATTGCCTTGGCAGTTGCTCCCTGTGATTCCAACAGGTTCCAAGATAGGCTGCACTTGTTTCACAGAGCCATGAATATTTTCCATATGCCACTATAGCACCAAAAATTAAGTCAAGGGTGTCTAACTCCTTGACATATAAAGCAAATTATATTAAATTGGTAAAAATTCAGAGGACCAAATTCCCTAGAGATGAGCCTGCAAATGCTCCCAGCAATCCTGAGGTGAAGTAAACACCCAAAGAAATACAGCTCCATTCTTTGATAGACCCAGTTATGGCTTTATCTTTTAGTAGGGATGGCAGTCCACTCTGGAATTCCACAGAGCACTTTGTGAGCAGGAATGGACTTCATGAAGCGTAATTTCTAGAAAATGCATAAAAATGCAAGGAATGATGCTATTTTAGCCATGTGCTGCACCTGCTCTGTCCTAACATTGAGGAAAACCACGTGTTGGCTCTTTCTGAGATGTCCCAACCCAATGTTCAGGGCTTGGACAGGTGTGCCACAGTCTCCTGATGTGACCAGGTATTCCCAGCTCCCTTCCTTAGTTCTCCATACAACGATTGCAACTGCTCCAAGGTACTGAACCCAAGCATTCAACTCATGCAAAATGCATGGTCTGTAAGAGGAATGCAGCAATTAAGCCAAAGATTAGCTTGTTCAACACTGACGCTCACAAATTCCTCATTATCACTTCTGTTAATT
Source organism: Climacteris rufus (assembly GCA_013398175.1). Classification (NCBI taxonomy): domain Eukaryota; kingdom Metazoa; phylum Chordata; class Aves; order Passeriformes; family Climacteridae; genus Climacteris; species Climacteris rufus. The sequence continues at coordinate 29,704 of VZRZ01007001.1, forward strand.
ACTTTAGAAATTACCTTAATTGCCTCTCCGGTGCTACAGTAATTGCTTCTGCCTTGTAAACCAGATGTAACAAACTCTGTTCACGTAGGCTTAGTTAGGGGAGGCTGTGGAGCCCTCCCAGCAAACAGCAAGGACCTGGCTGAGGAATTTCATGGCTGTTAAACCCATAGGGAGTGGGGATTGATTTCAGTTCCCCATCTGCTGGGGAGTATTTCTACCTTTTCGTCTGTTTGCAAGACGAAAAGGTTCTCTAAAGCCAAAATTAAATTATTAGCTTAGAAACTAAGGGTTGTGTGGCTCTGGGGCTTGCAAAACACACCATTTTAAAAAAGGCACTTGGAACATTTCTCACTGGGTGTAAATACTATAGGTTTTATAAAGGGTTCTCTATTTGCCAGTATGTATTTACACACATATTTATCTCATTTTCAAAACTTGGAATCACAAGACGTAGGGATCAGCAAGGAGTAACCTCAGAGAGCTGCCACGTGATCTTTCCAGGAACAGGATGAGGAATACCTGGAACTGGAAGGAGTCACTCTCCACTTCAGCTCCAGAGTGCCTGTACCACACAATGCCTTGGTTGATGTCCTGCTGGGTGAAGGAGCTCGTGGGTGAGGCTGCTCTGCCATCAGGTAGAACCTGCCACGAGTCTGCCGGGCCGTCCGCCGGCATGGGGACCAGGAGCACCACTTCCCCTGGGAAAAGCAAAGAGGAGCTTGGGAGAACACAAGCAGGAAGAGATGCCTTTGCACCCACTCATGTGCACCCAAGGCAAATGCCCACCCAGTCAGAGCTTCTTCCATCCAGTGTTAAGGGACAGAAATAGCAGCAGAGTTCCCAAAAGCCATCAGTGGACCTTGCGACAGCCTGGAGACGTTGGGAAATCTTGTTAATCAATTCCATCAAACAGACTGATCGTTCTGCTGATTGATCCTTCATCATTCTGTTACATGAAATATCCATCATAAGCTCTCCCATTTCACTTTCCTAAACCACTCTTGAAAAGTTGGAGCAAGAAAAAAAATAATTCAGCAAGATGAAATATCACACTTCCATTCGATCACCAAACTCTGTGCCAATATTCCTTTGTCAGTGCCCTAACTGCATTTCAAATCTTATGGTTTTGCTCATGGGAACTCCCCTAAAAATCAAATTATATATATTTCCTACAGGTATGAATATCTTTCCCATTAGTCACAGACTAAGTTAGGCAGATAAGCCCTCCTGGATTCAGGACCCATTTTCCCCATTTCTCTCTCTTATTTTTCCCCTCCCTTTCTGCAAAACAGTATTTTAGATAAAGTTTTGAAGATCATTGATTTCTGCTACTTATTCCTCACTTGCAGCTACCAACTTGTTTATGTTACTGCAATTAATCACAGCAGAGATAATTATGGTGATACAAACACAGGATTATAAATTTTAGTTAGGGTTAGGCGGCAGGAGACAAGCTCCTCAGGGAAAAATTCCTGTTTTCATGTAAATGCTTATTAAAAATGAGAAGACAGACCTTCATCTGCAGAAAACTAAAGGGGGAATACAAATTAATTACTTCTCTTCTAAACTGCAAAACTCACATAATCTCTGTTTCCATCAGGTGCTGGCAGCTGTTATGGAAACCAGCCCGTCCTCACAGCAAAAGGAAAAAAAAATAAAGCATGCATGTTGCTAGAGGGATCCTCTAATTTTCTCTGGCCCAGCAAATTAAATGTGGTATCATTTCTTAGAAGTGCAAAATATGTTATTTAAAGACATGAAGAGCATAGTGATGCTGAGTAGGAAAAGAACATTTTTCTTATCTCTCCATATTTCCTTTCTCTCCACATGACACCTTCTCTTCTCCATCCAGTTTTTCTGCATTTATAGCTCAGCCACAAATCCCAGAACCCTCCACACTGCTCCTTAGCCTGTGCCCAGAAGATACTCTCTGAGCATGGGGCTGCTGTTGAAAGCCACTGCTCTGAGAGCTGAGCTCAGAGCCTCCCAAAAGGAACCTGGGGACAAGAATTATCTACAGATCCAAGCATCACCAATTCCTGTTTGAGTCAGTAACCCCTTCCTTTGGGATAAATCAAATCAAACCCCATGGAATTTAGGGAATCCTTCAAGGTAAACTTTTGCTCAGCAGTTTCTGCAGGTACTTATTACTCTGTGCTCCTCAAACTAGACATTCACTGTGGAAGATCATCTTTTGCCAGCAAGATTCTGCTCTCTCAGGACTGTGAATACACCAGGATTTCACTGCCACTAGGGAAACACACAAGGCAAAAGTTGCTTTGCGTGCCCATCACAAGTGGAAAAAGATGAGGTTAGCAGCTACACTTATCCAGTGTAGGATAAGTGTTAGGATAAGGAGCTGTTCCCCCCATGCTGCACAAAACACCACGAAAAGCAACACCCTAGAGCTGCTCTTTGGCAGCAGAACTGCAGAGGGATTTACCATGTCTGGGCTGCTCCTTGGTGATGGTGTAGGTGATCTGGGAGTCGCGGGCTCCGGGCAGCTCGGCGTGCAGGATCGTCTTGGAGATCTGCAGCATTCCTCCCTGGGGCACCCACACCAGGGAGTTGGTCACCAGCCGAGGGCTCCTGTCACCCTGCAGGCAGGGGGACAGCAGGAAAGGCATTATTGGAATGGCAGCAGTGCTGTGCAGATGGAAACAGATTTTCAAGGGAGAAGGATCAAGGAGAGTATTCTGGAATTTCTTATACATTCCAGCCTGGTTGTCTGCTTGAAGAAATAGTTATGAGTCCTTCACCTGTATCCCTCAGACCCAGTACCCAGCCTGTAGAACTGACCTTGTCCTCTAATTTCTAATTTCCTGCTGCTGACCCTAAACCTTCCTGAACCAAGTCTCCCTCCATCATTTTGTCTTTTACCACCACCATCCTCGTTCTCTCTGAGCATCCACCAATGTTTTGCTGCTCAGTGGGTTTCCTATCCTTCAAGCTATTCCTGTGGCTATTTTTTTCCCAAATGAATATTTATCCAATATTAACTTAAGCTTCTTGAAGTGTGGATGTCAGGGCTGCATTGCAGTAATGGTTTCACTGCAGTTTCCATTTATTTCAGTAACACTACTCTGGCATTCAGGGATTATATGAGCTCTTTTTGGCTCTAAACTGATTTGTGGGACAGGGCACCAAAATCCCAGTGACCTCCTCTGTGCCATGGTTCCTTCTTATAACCCCAGCTGCTGCAAATGTGACTTCTTTTCTGGGTTTCTGCACATTGACCTTGAAAGGGGCTGTGGTGACTTGCATATTCAGTCAAAAATCCTGACTGCTCCATCTGAGGGACCACCTTCCTCCTGATTTATTACTCCACATAATCATGTGTCACCCCAAAACTGATAAATGACTCATGGCTGTGTTCTTCTGAATTTGCCAGAGAGACAGGAGAGAGAGCTGAAAAGATGTTTGTGAAAAGGAATCACATTAAAGGATGACTTCCCATCTCCTTTTTGACATGTCTGCTGTGCACCCACTCAATTTGTACTCCACTTACACTGTGGGTTTTCTATAAACATGGAAACCTTCAGCTTTTAGGTCACTTAATGACTGAATGTTCCTTCACTGGCCACATCAAACCCATCCAGCACGTTGTAGTGCCATTCCCACATGGCTTTGATGCTGCTTGTTAACAAGAAAAGACTCATGAGACAGCTCCTTTTGCTTGGCAATCTATTTTTAAAATATATTTAACATGAATGAATTCACAGCACAGGAAAAGTGTTTTCAGAGAGCCCAGAGTGGCTCACATGCTCCCTGGTCCATGCTTCAGCTACCTGCTCCCAGGTAGGGCAAGGTCAGCTGCCCTGCAAATATCTTGGAGACCTCCCTTAACTGGATTTCCCTAGAGGTCCAGGGCAGCCCTAAAAATAAACATCTTCTGCTTTTTTCCTGTGTTCCCCCTGGCCTGTCAGAAAAGAAAGGCTTCCAAGCCCCTGTTCAGCCTGCAATAGTTCCAAGGAAGGGTTTGGATGGGAAAAGCAACCAAAGGGACTGGAAAAGCCCTGAAAGCTGCTCCACTTTCACCTCTGTCACCACCTTAATTCTTCTCTGTAGCCAAGTGCTGCACAGAGAAACACGGAATGATAAGGAAAGACAAGGGAGAACAAAATAGGGTAATAAAAGAAACTACTGCCAGCAATTCACCCTCACTGGCATTTACAAGAACCTGCTTAATCGACAGTGGGGGGAAAAAAAGGGTTCCAAACAACACAGAGTGGTGTCCAAGCCTTTTCACAATCCTGATCCTATTCAGGCTCCTTAGGGCCATGGAAGTGATCCGGGTTAAGAAACCACAGGCAGGGCTCCTCTTATTCCAGGAGTCTAATAACAGCACCAGCCTTGAAAGAAATCCCTTTTTCATTCCCAGAGTATGTGAGTCATGGCACTAATTAACATTAATTACTACAGCAGCTTTAGGAGAACCTGCAGGGTCCCAGTGGGATCAGTGCCTCCTTGTGCTGAACTCTGCAGACACACGGAGGGCTTGCAAAGCTCCCTTAAAATTTTCATCCCAAGCTGCTGTGAAAGACATCTCAGACAGCAGAGAGGACAAAAGAGGGGTAATGTCATCTCCTCCTAACTCCTTTCCAAGGGGTGGAACTCAAAGACAGAGCAATTCTCAGATCTCTACATAAAAGACTGCAAACTGTGGCCTTCTCTACTGACAGCTCTAATGACAGCTATATTTTTTATTACTCTTTCACATTAACAAGGGATAAAGACATTTTCAGCTTTTCTTCCTTCTGTTTTATTAAATTTATTACTCTTTATCAAATAACTACGGACTTTGAATCATCAAAGCTGCACAATCTGAGCTGTCGCAAACCAAAAATTCAGGTGACCTCCACAACTCAATCAATCCACTACTTTCTCCTGCCTCCAACTGCAGCATTAGTGACACCTCAGGGGCACAGTGGTGGTTCTATAGACTCTCAATCTGCCTGCCAGGGTTTCTGTCCCAGCACACACCTGGGGAGCAATCCTGATGTGGAGCAGGATGTTCTGGAAGTGGTACCCGTCGCTCACTTGCAGAAGGGCCGCGTCCTCCCGGCTGTCGGAGCCGTCGTGGGCGTAGCGCAGCCGCCCGCCCGCCAGGTCAGCCAGGTGGAAGGTGCCAGAGCCCCCGGGGGGTATGAGCAGCCTCCCGTGGCGTGGAGGCTCCAAAACCATCAGCACCACGTCCTGGGGATTGTCACTGTCCCCCACGCCAAGCACCAGTTCTGTCACGGTCCCGATTTCCCCTCTGCCGACGAGGAGGGGCTCGTTCCTGAACACGTACGGGGCCTGAAACACAAAAGCAGCTCTCAGGTGTCTGCTGAGCCTTGGAGATTGGAGCAGGATCAAAGGCTGGAATTAAAAGTTTGGGGATAAGGAAATCAGTTCACTTCATCCCTGGAAGTCTCCCATTTCTTAACAGCAGAGAATGACTCTCCACACCTTTTCCCCCGGTGGGCAGATCTAATAATATTTAGCATTTAGACTGAATTAGTCACATTAAAAGAAGATTCTCATGCCACAGCAAGCTTAGGACAGGAAAAAACTTAGGACATTTATATAGAAAGCATCAGACTCCAGCTGATCTTCATTAGCCTTTTGAGATGACAGCAAAATTGGGTGTCTTCAGCATCAGTATTTATTTATTTCCAACACTCCACACCGTCTTACTCAACTTAAATCAAAGATCAGCTAGAGGTTATATTTCTGCCAGTTTAAATTAGTTCTCCAGCTCTTTGTCATCAAGAAAGTTTCAATCTGCAGTCTCTATTGATCCCAATAAACATCACTTGCCACAGGTAATGCACTGCCTCAGGAGGGAGGTGATCCTGCAGGGACAGAGTCAAAGCCCTGGGAACGTTCATCAGGGAGCCAACTGCTGCCACCTCACCTGTGCACCACCTCCCAGGCTTATTAGGGATCAACAGGCAAAATTCCTATTGTTAAACCTCACTTATGTATTCTGGGGCAGCCACAGCAGCTCTTCCTTAGGTGAACATCCTACTGAGGTAAACGAGATTAGGCTGAGCAAGGATCTCAGCACCAGCCAGAATCAATACGCGCACGGCAGGATCAAAACCCACAGTTTGTTTTATACTAAAGGACAAACTAGAACACTTCCAATTTCCAGAAGTTATGGGAATGACTAATAGGGAATATAAATTACTCAGGGTGAGGATGGAGGCAGAGCCAGGCCTGTAGGCAGGAAGGATCCAGCACTAGAAGAGTTCTGTCAAGTCATTTGATACCCCTCTGAGGATATAAATGGGCCTTAAGAGTAGCAGAATCTCTTTTGCACTTTAAGGTCTCTATTTGTAAGAATATGCCAAGTAGCCATAACTTCTGATCGAGCTTTCCACACTGGAAAAAGTTCAGTGCAAGCAGCAAAACCTTCCTGCAAACCTGGACCCCATTAAGGTGCTTGTTCCACCTCTGGGGTGAGGCCCCCCACAATATTGTGCCACAGACCTTAAATAACCATAAATACAAGACATGAACACTTGGCAGGACCACCACCTTGCCCAGAAGTGGTGAGCAGTTTGAGAGACACACTTTAAGTAGCTCATGCTGATTTAATCCCCAGCTGTCCCAGAACAGAGCATTGAACCTGAGTGTCAAAGCATTCCTGCCACTGAGATCAATTGTGGCCCAATTGCCCTGCAGCAAGAGGCTGAACCAGAGCATCAGCAGATCCAAAGGATAATTGGAGCAGTAGGATTCTTTAACCCACACTGATAATTGCTCTATGATTGCAGAGCTGCAACTCCCTGCACAAGCAAAATGACACAGGCGAAGTTCTGCAGTCAATTCCCCAAGTCCCTTTCTTCCATGTGACTCTTGGCTGCAGCCCCCAAGGGAGAGTTGAGTCTAATTTGCCTGATCTGAACCCCTGCTCAAGACCTGCCCAGCTCCTTTGTTATCTCTGCAAGAAACCAGGGCTCCAAATGGCACAAAATTTGGGGTTGCTTCCAAGATTTGTTACATTACCTGTGTTGAGAATGCTTGAATGTTGATCACCTCAGGGTGGGAGAAGGATTGTTCATCATCGACCTTCAAGGAAAACTGTCCTTTCCTAAGCAAGTCCCCAGCAAGCCAAAATATAGGATAATATAAATTAATGAAGTGCTCTTCCAGGACTTGATAATGACAAGCATATTATATATTCAGCAAAAATGACTGGCTCAGCGACAGAAGCTTTAGCTCAGCTTTCTTCAATTATGTTTTTGTAGTATTTTTTCCTGAAGATTCACCACAGTCACAACAGGTAATAAAATACCTTTAGCCATGCAATAATGTACCCTCATCTCCCTTTAAGTAATGTTATCCACATCAGATGGCATCTCCAAGATAAAGTGCCAGTTCTAAATGTCAGCCATTGCTGCTAAAGAAAAACATCACTTCTCTGGCTGCAGAGCTTGCCAGGATTTTTCCTTCCCATTTACTTTTCAGTGATGTCACCCAAACACCTTGAAGTTTTAAGCAGGAGTATAAATGCTAGAGTAATATTTAGTAACAAAGTAGCTTTGTTTCTCAAGACAAGACACTGACATTTAATTGTGACTACTGGGTAGACAAAAAAAAAAAAGCAAGATACAGAAAACACGTGCTTGAAGTCTAGTGAACACCAGCTAACCCTTGGCATCAGGACACTCTGAAAGTCTTCTTTAGATCTGATTTAGATCAAAGACCTCCCTGATTATACACAGTGAGAAACTTAGAACAATTCCACTGATGTCACTCTAGTCCCAAGGCTTTATGGTGATGCAAATCCAGTGTGAAATTTGGCAGGATGACTGGCTCTTTGCCGGGCTGCAGGTAAAATCTACTTCCTTGCAGCGTGAGCTTTGCCAGCTAGTAATCACCACTAATTATTCCAGGGTACTAACAGAGCTCCTGGTGGAGGCAAACAAGGAATGGCTGAAGGCAAACTGTGCTGGAGAGCACAACGGTGACACCGCTTGAGCATCTTCCTGACACTATCAAGAAATTGTTTTAAGAATCAGACTAAGACGCCAGTTTTAACCCACAGCAGAGTATCCCGAAGATGGGATGGATTCCTGCACCCCTAAAGCACAACAGGTTTGGGAGCTGGGTCACAGTGAAAAGTTCTGCACCACCAGTTACACTACGGTACAGCGTAAGTACGTCGGTAGCTGATTTAGCAGCAGTGAGAAGCGTGCTTCCCTGCAGGAACGCTCCCAACAGAGAAGGAAACACCTATTCTCCAGACACAACAATATTTTCCAAGGCAAGAGCTCGGCAAAAAGCTTCACCCGGCTCACCTGGGCTCGTGTGCGCCGTGCAGGAAGCGGACCCTCCTCTCCCGCACCTCCGCGCAGCTGAAGCGGCCGCCGGCGCCCAGCGGCTCCTCCCGCCCGGCCCGCAGCACCACCAGCCGCCCGCTGGAGGGAACGCTGGCCACACGGAGCTGGGGCTGCCCCGAGCCGCCGCCCGGCTCGCACACACCCAGCAGGGGCAGCTGGAGGGGCTCCACCCCGCCGATCCCCACCGCCAGCGTGCCGCTCGCACGGGAGCTCCAGGGATGCCGGCTGGCTGGAGGGAAGAAGGGAGAAGTGTTACACGCCACGGGCTGCGTTGGCATCGTGCTTCTCCCCACCACTTTTTGAGTAACACAGCCCCTGCTCATTCCTGACCCAGGCGGACAAACACTGTCTCAAGAAGAACTGCAATCCATCCCAATCACCACCATGACTTTGGCAAATGGCTTCCCAGCTTGGTTTCCCCATCGCAGCGTTAAAAGGCAACGCACTCTGGCTTGCCCTGCAGACAGAGTAGTAAATCTTCATTTAGAATAAAGGAAGGATAAGTAAACAACCTAAAGTTGATTTAGGAAGGGATTTCCCCCAAGATATTTTGTCATTGGTTGTACACTGATGATAAATGGTGCTGCTGGAAAGTGCAGCACACCTAACCAGGTAATTTCACTTAGAAAACCATGTACATGCACATCTCATGAAACCAAAAAAGTTGGAGGAAAAATAGCTGCTGGCTTTCAATAACCACCACAAAAATGCACAGAACTGAATCCCAAAATTGTGACTGGATGAACATTTGTCCTGGCTTTAAAATCTGCTGCTGGAAGTCTGCCAGCTCGGCCACTTTATCATGAGAGACACTCACCTTCTTCACACTCTCTGGTCCGTGTATTGCCGTAGAAACCCTGGCCACAGGCAGAAACACAGATCTGATTCTTCAGAAACGTGGTGCTGTCACAGAGGTGGCACAGGCTGCCACTGTCACACTCCAGGCATCCAGGGGGACAAGCTGGATCGGATGGAAAGCACAACCCCACTGAGACACTGCACAACCAGTGCAGCCACTGGCACGCAGAGCTGTCCCCAGGGTCAGAGCAGAAACACCTCTGCTGTGTGTGTCTTACCTACCTGACAAAAATGGGCAAAACAAGGGGCAAAGAGTTAAGAGTTGGCAAGAAGTTCCTTCCTCATTTGACCACTGATCCTGCACCGCACTCGCTGTGCTTACCTGTGCACTTCCTCTGTGCCTCGTCTGCGTGATATCCCTGCCCACATTTGGGAACACAATGACTGCCCAGGAGGAAAAACGGGGCTGGGCAAAGGCTGCACTCATCTGCTTGGTGGCACTGAAGGCAGGGCTGATCACACCCTAAAGAGTCACATGCAAAGAGTTCAGCTCAACAGCACTTGGGAGACAAGCAGGGAAATATGTTAGGAAGTAATTCTCCATAAAAACTCACTCTGGCAGGTGTCTGATTCCTGGTAGAAACCTGCAGGGCACTCCTCCACACAGGCTCCTTCGTGGAGAACGTGGCCCTCCATGCACTGCAGGCAGTCAGTCCTTTGGGGACCTTTGCAGGCATTGCAGCTCCAGTCACACTCTGGAAGGAAACAAAAATCAGTTCAGGGCAGCCCCTTCTGTGGTGCACAAGGGCTTAGCACTGGGGGTCTACAGGCTATGGGAATATATCACTTATTTCCATTATGGAACACTCTGCTGGAGAGTTCTGGAAATCTTTCAAGTCATGTGTCTTTTAAATCATTCCAAACTGCTGTTTCTGCAGCCATCCAGTGATGCAGGATTTAATAAGACAGAGAGAGAGAGACAGGTAAGTACAGGAGGCCAGATAAGCCCCCTAAAAGAGACTTATCCTGGCAAGCTCACTCGTTATCAGCTGACCCGTGACTAAATGAATTGCTGGACCTGACCCCTGAAAACTTTGCTGGCTCAGTTACAAAATCATTTACAGGAGAGCGATTTGCAATAATCTTGTTCCACTGAAAGGCTCAAGTATGTGACAGCAGGCTGCCCAAAAAGAGAAAAAAATCTGCAGAAACTTTGCAAGCAACCTGTCACTGAACAATTTCCCCCTTCCTACACTGTTTTTAAAGCAGGCCACCTGCACAGCTCCCACTGCCATGTAACGGATTCTTAGCCAAGGCGCTTGCATTTTTATTTTTTTTTTTTTCCCCTTGAAAAAAACAATGTATTTTTCACCTCTGCAAGTCTTGCTGGAAAAATCCAGGTAGTACTGCTGAGCACAGCTCTCATATTGGCATTCCCCAAACAGCAGGACCTTAGCTGGATCTCTGCACGATGTGCAGCCGGTGGCCGAGTCGCAGCTCCGGCACTGGCTGCTGCAAGCTGTGGAAAGACAAGGGAATTCAGTGTAATTCCTGATGCTCCAGCCAACTGCACAGGTAAAAATGGTGTTCTCCTGCAGCCTTGCTACTCCTCTTGTCCTCTTTGAGAGATACCTGTGGAGACTTCAGAGTTTTTGCTTGTTGTGTTCCTTTTCACAGCCTCCAAAATGTAGAGTTCCATTCCATGGGGAGTAGCTTCTTACTCTCCTCTGGACAGGTCAGGGTAAAAACATTGATCCTGAATCCAAATCCCCAAATAACACCTTGCCCTGTCTCTTTTTTTTTTTTAAATTTCCTTTAAGCAACCTGCATTGCATACAGTTCTTTACCCAGAAACACACAGATCTGGAGTGCAGAGCAGACTGCTACAAACCTCGGTGGGACCAAAGGCCCATTTAGTTTCACTTAACGTTTTCGCCTTTTTATCTGCACACAGTGTGAAATTCTGGAGCTGCAGGGAGCAACAAAGATGCCAGGGAAAAAAAAAAAATCAGGGATTTACTGAATCTAGGATCAAAGTCCAGAGGTTCAGAATATTTCAACTCACCTCTTTGATGTCCGGGAACTAAACTTCGCAGGAGGCTGTACTAACAGTTTGGGTGACAAATACTGACATGTTAATTCAAAACACAGTTTTATAACCAAAAAAACCTCCAAATACCAAAGTAAATGTGAAAATGCCCACGTTGCTCTCCTTGAAGCAAGAGCCCAGTGTTTTTCAAAGGAGGTACTTGTTTTAGCTCCTCTAAAAAATGTCACAGAAGGCCTGTATTTTATTGAGGTACAGGTGATTTCTAGCTAAATGTTCACCTGAAGAATCTAGCACTGTTTTTAGGTGTTCTGGTGCCACACTGATTTTACTTCACTTAAGAATACTACATGAAAAAAATATTATTTCTAAAGCCTGCAAAGAACCAACCATTAAAAATACAGCAAAACATTCTGCATGAGGTCTAAATCCATGGAAAACAGGCTACCCATGGAGACATGCCAGACCAGTAAGCAAAAACTGCATCTGAAAGCAAACCTGTCTGCTTGTTTTATCAGCACGACTCTGTATCTGCATTTTTAAGCCCATGAAGGACTCGTTAAGCTTCACACTGTTCCTGGGCCAGGATGTCAGTGAGTTTAAAAATATCTCCCAGAGTCCACACGTGCACTCAGCATCTCTCTGAACCTCATTCCAACCCCGAGTTCCTCAAAAGTGCAAAGAGACTAAAATAAACGTTGAAGAGAGACCAAATTTTCTCAGCCTAACAGCCAACCTCTGATTAAACAATCTTCATTCCCTCGAAGTGCTTGTTTCCCAGCAGCCTGGGACAATTTGTATCTCCCTGGCTTATCAGCAGCACTTGAAAAGGCACAAGTGACACTTGGAATGACAAAAATCCAACACACTTGGCCTTGAGCCTCCTGCACCAAGGATTACAAACACTTCTTAAAAAGCCATTTGCAGTAAGGAGATTACAGTAGCTGAATTTGCTTGCAAAAAAAAAAAAAATCTATTTGCAGTTGAGCCCCTGAACCAAATTCAGGAAGGGTGCAGGCCTCAGGAACATTCCAGGTCTACCTTGATATCTTGAGGCAGGAGCTACCAACAGGAAAGCTTTCATTAGAAAAGGTCATGTTAATTAGGAAAGGAGATATTCTGGTGCAGTTAGCAATAAGAGAATCCACTCTGCAGGAGAAAACAGTGAATATTTTGTAGAGCTCATAGGAAACTAGCCAGGACAGTGAGAACCCTTCTTTTAATTCCTATTTTTTATTACTTTCCTTTTTTTCATTATTACTGAATAGCCTTTTTTTAGACATCATCAGAAGAATGGTACAAAGACTTCCAGCTATTTCCTTGAACTTATGTAAGGTGTCTCTATTTCTGCTGATCAGATGCAAATAATAGTTTCAGGAGAACCATCTATTTCAACAAAAGGCAGGCAAAGCTGACAACCACATTGGTTTCCTCCTACAGGACCTCATCAGTGAAAAAATTGGGTCTAGACAGGATGACACTGATACCTGCACTCAGTGCAACAGAGTTATTTTATCATAAAAATCAGGAGGATTTAAATCAGGGTAATGCAGGACTTCACTGATCTGAGTGTTCAGGTTCACAGAGACCAAACCACATAAATGTTCACTCATTTTTAGGCATGTGTATTACAGTGGGACAATTTAAGCAGGGTTTTTTCCTATTTGTTATATCTCTGGATCATATCATTTTGCATTTTGGAACATCAGTAATTACGAGAGGAATAACCCCGGGCCAGAGTGAACATAGAATAATAAAGGAAAAGAGAGGCCTGGAGAGATTCACTAGGGATAGCAGAAATAGGATAAAACATAACAACACCAGATCAATCCCCCCAGCTCATTAGGATCAGCTCAGGTCTGTCAGCTATGCCTTGGGGTTTCACATGTGGAAAAATGCAGCTACAATGCAGCTTCCATGGCAGGTACTGGCAGGTGGTGCAGTGGGGAGGGGGTTTGCCTTAGTTAAGGATTGATTAAAACTGGCCTCAACTTGCCAAGTTTTCATGAAGCCCAGAATCCACCACAAGGAAACCTACACAAATGCTCCTGCACATTTTCACTCATCTTTGAGGTCAATAACAAAACTGCAACTGTTTTCAAATTTCAGCCACGCTGTAGGCTCTGCTCCTGAGGCAGCCCATCACCTCTGTCAACTCACATCGGGATTTTAGGCACTTGAAACCTTTCTTTTCCAGGCAGCAGCAACAGTGAGGAGAGGAACAAGAAAAGGCTTGTTGGGAAAGGCACTGTGGAAAGGAGAGATGGCTGGGGGAGAGGCACTCACGTCTGCAGCTCTGCCTGCCGTCGCTGTAGTATCCCGGGGAGCAGAGCGCCGCGCATGCGCCCGTGTGCGACAGCACCAGGCTGCTGCTGCAGGAGGAGCAGGAGAAAGGGCCCTCGCCACTGCAGGTCTTACATGAAGGGTGGCACTCTACAGAAACAGCAAAAACAAGTGTTTCTGTTCAGAGCAAAGCAGGCAAAAGTGTCACAAGCTGCAGCAGAAACGCTCTCAGAGACCCAGCGTGCTGACGGTGAGCACCAGAAGTTCCTGCTAAGGCTGAGCCCTCAGTGGTGCACAGTGCTCAGGAGCAGAAACACAACCACAACCCACCTGGGCACAGATTGACTGGCTTTATTTGTGCTCTGTGGGCCACACACATCAGCCCTCTCCCTCTCCCTCTCCCTTCCCCTTCCCCTTCCCTTCTCCTTAAGAAAAACCCTTACAGGATCTGGCCAGGACCTATCTAACAGAAAAGAGTGAAAAAAGGGCAAGTACCTCCCTCTCAGGCTTTCTCTCAACTAGCTTCAGTCCAGCTCCTCTTTCTCCATTTAGGAACCATCTAGTGCTTTTTCTGACAGTTCCACACTTCCCTGAAGATTCACATCCATCCCTTCAGCAGGAATTGCACTGATGGACACCAGACTATCTCCCTGCACCCTCTCCCCGTTTCCCTCATGGCTTTGCAGGCTCATTTCTTAGTCTGACCAAAGAGATTTAAGATATCACAGTGGCTGAGGCCAATGTACCCTATTACTTTCTCCAAAGAGGTTACATACAAAATTATTAGTCTGTTTTATTTCTTGACAGGCCTTTACTTAGAGATTGATGCCATCATTACACCTATCATGATAGGTGTAAAATTAATCATGAGTGAGAGTGGGCAAAGGAATCAGAAGCAACTGCACTGTGCTGTGCTGGGGATCTTAAAAGCCAGCACAAAATGTCCTGTGAGCTTTGACAAAGTCTGAATAATGCAAAACTCCTTTTAAATGAAACCTTTAAACCAAAGTGAAGAAATGTTATCCCTAGGCTTTACATTTCCAGGAAGGCAAAAGCTCTCTCTCTCTCAGGGGCCCTTCCAATCAAATGACACAGATTATGTTTCATACAGCTCTGAGATCTCATTTGTCAAAAACGGGTAAACAAACACACAGCTCCCAGAATGCTGGAGAGAAGCTTTGAAATATTACCCATCCTAAACTAGATTAGGAAATGCCACTTCCTGCCAAAGGAGCATCTACATTGGGCCACATTTCTGGTCTTGATTCCTTTCTCTGAAACGGAACTGCAATACCCTTTGCTCAGCTTTGGGCTTTACCACGGCTCTGTCAGCCACAGAACAAGGAAAGGAACCTACTTTCCTTCTAAGAGTCCTAGGAATATAAAGCAGCTCAGACAGTGACTGGAATACGAAGCCACATCAACAGCAAAAAGGGGAGGAGATGCAGGGATCTGTTAGAAAATGAAATGTGCTGTGGGTGCTGCATAAAAGGCTGAATGAAACTGGCTTTCTCTTTCAAAAGTTGCTACAAACCATCACCTTTTGGGCAGTCAAGCCTCAGCAATGGACCTTAGCTAGGGTGATGTTCCCTCTCAGGCTGCAAAGTATCCTGAGAAACTCCTACCAGCAAGAGTTCTGCTCCCAGTGCATTGTCCTGCCAGCCGGACAAGGCTCCTCTACTGAACAGGCATCATTTCCTGGAACATCTCACAAGGACCCAGGTGGTTGCTTGCAGCTGCTTGAGGCAGGTGTAGGAAGTACTCACTTTTGCAGGCCCCACTGTGGGTGTAGTGGCCCGGTGGGCATTCAGGCAGGCAGCGATCCCCCAGGAGCAAGTGGCGGCCGTTCTGGCACTCGAGGCACACGCTGCCGGCGTCCCGCAGGTTGGCCACGCACTGACGGCACAGGGGGTGGCAGTCTGGGGGGAGCAGGGAAAAAGGGACAGCACAGAACGTTGCTGAGAACTCCAGCAAAGCATTAGAGATGGAACTTTGAGAGCCCATCCTGCTGTCTGGAATTCCCACATCCAAGGAGCACTCCTTTCCTCCTGCCTCATCCTCATCTCGTGCTCTTCCTGAGCACCACAACATCTTCACTTTTCCTCTGCATCTCTCCTGCCTCATTCGAGCATCCTCTTTCCCATCCTTAAGTGAGCTTGGGAAAGCTTTGCAGAAAACCATTTCAATGCTCTTCACTTCCCAAAACCTTTCCCTGATTTTAGGTGCCTCTGCCTACACGTTTCTCCTTAGCTCCAGTGGCAGCCCTAGGCATTCACCTCCCCCTGCTCCCAAGTGGAAAAACGAGGAGCACAACTTGTACAGCTGTATGACCTTCTCTTGTAGTTCCTGCTGTTCACATTTTCCCACACAAACCAGACACCCATACCCTGAAGAGGCCACTGCAGCCTTCAAAGCCAAGCCAAGCCAAGAGTGGCATCAAAGTGCCTCAAAACCTTTTCCTTTTTCCCCAGCAGGACACAAGCTCGTGTCTCCTGACCTCTGCCTGAACTTAGGTGCTTCAAAAGGTTTGACAACAAGTCTTTTGTGTGCACAAAGGTGCAGTGTAAGGCAACCTGGAAGCCAAATTAATCCTCATTATGGTCATTGAGAAAATTATAAAGGAAATGACGACTGTCTTGAAAGAAATGTAATAATGAGGCTTTGAGTACCTGGCCTCTTGTCAGATTTCTGCTGCGGGTTCCCCTTTCTGCCTTTTGTCTCCTGTGACAGCATGAATACAGATTGTCAGGCAATCTAATTTTACAGGCTGAAGACAGGCTCACCTCGGAGCCTGCAGGAATTCTGCACCCAAGCTGCAGGAGCGCAGCAGCACCTGCAGCCTCACCCCAGCTGACATCTCCTGCATGTCACACACACAGGACTCTCACCAAACACTGGTGGAAAAGCCCAGAAGCAGCTCAGAAACTGATCCAATCCTGACTGCAGGAAGGAATCCTTAAAGCAGCTGCCTCCTTCACCTCCTGCCTTTACAGGGTGTGTAATCCATCGAGTTCCTGCTCTCAACCTTGGAGCTGGGAAATTACCAGCCAGAGGGGAGGTAAAGGTGTGCAGCAAGAGACTTTGTGCTTCAGATAAATGCAAAGCAGCCCATGAGGTTGTGCTCCCAAACTCAGTGACCCACCTCAGAGCTCACAGGGTTTATCATCCTGCAGCTTCTGACTGCACAGGAGAACAACTCCCTACCCAAGGCATAAATCCCATAAACCTTCACAGCCAAAGATCCCAAAGCTGCACTAACATGGGAGTGGAGAGACCTGCCATCTCTCTGGAGCCAAAAAGGATCACAGGCAGCTCACCTTAGGAATCACCCAAAAGGCCCTGAGCACCTGGAATTTGTATGCACAGGGCTGGGGGTGAGGTGAAGAGTTTTATGCACTTATAACCAATAAAATGAGCATAAATCCAATTAGTTTCTTGTGCTTCCAAGTTTACCTGGTAATATGTTCACTCTCCTTAACTGCTAAAATAATACTCTTCCAGTTGAATCTCTTGCTGGAGCCACTGGTCTCTAATAAAGAGCTTTGGCAGGGTGTAATGAGTAACAAATCTGGTCAAAAGGTTCCATAAGCAGAGCATACAAATGAGACTGAGAAAATTTAGGGCATCCAAACAGTCAGTATCTGCTGTAAAAACCCCTACATTTTCCCAAGCTAACATTTAAAAATCTCAGTATCTACAAAACTCTGCGCTGCTGCAGCAGAGTTTTCTCTTCACAGCCTCTATTTTTGCTCCAAAGAGTGGCAAGAGTTTTCTCAGTTACTGTTCTAGGATGAATCAGCCCCATCCCTCTCTTGTTCCCTTGCCAGCCTGGAGATCAAAGCACACACAACACCAGCTACAAACCCAGGGCTGCTGCTCGTGGTGAATTTGAGGGACGCTGGGGAACAAGTGAGACAGGGAGGGAAGAACTGAAGTGCTTTGTTTAGGGAGAGATGATTTCACTTTTCACAGCAGGCTCCCTTTGAAGCCAGGACTAACACAAGGGGGATGTTTTCTTTGTGCTTCTCAATAACACCCCACAGCCCTATTTGTTTCCTGCTTCTGCCTTCCCCCTGCCAATCCTCCCTCCAGCTCAGCCAGTGGGCAGGTCACAGCCTGTGGGATTTGGGTTTTCCTGAGCCTTCACAGGTCAGTGCAACACTGCTAGTTCATTCCCTTAGACCCCTTCCAGCATCCAAACAGGATTCTTCAGGTGACTTGGTTACCATCTTGCTCCTTGTCCCAATGCCTCCCTTCTCATCTTTCTGAGACTGCTGACTCGCCTCCCACTGTCCAAACAAAATGTTTTCCTGCTCCCCTCCAGCTGGCTCCGATTTCCTCCTTATTCACCTCCATGCAAAAATAACCCCAATCACCTTTCCTATAAAGCAACTTCCACTGTGAAGTAGAATGGAATTACTTACATGGATTTCCAGAGTTACCTTGACTTCCACATCCTCTTTAACTTTCTCTAGGCAAATACTACAAGAAAACGGTGCCCTTCCTATATGGAAATTATCTATTACAGATTGTTCCAGGACTGGAAAACGCTGTTGGGGAGACAAAATCGTCTCTGAAGTGTTTTGTGAACACTTACAAAGGAAACCAGAGGCATTTCTCCCTCTCAGCTCCACCACTCGCTAAGCAATCAACGCTCGTATTGTTTAAACACACCTTCCCTCTTAGGGGCTCTTCAGAAAAGTATCTCCTGATGCAAGTCTTGTGCTGTACTCCAAGATAAGGTCTGGGGTTTACAGCAGAGCACGACTTAAAATCAGGGCTGAAAACACCACACACTTTGCAGGCACATCAACGTGCAAAAAGTCTCTGGTGTCTCACTGTAAATCCAGACAGAAAATTTGTATGGTTGGTTCAGAAGGATATCCAGCACTGGACAGGATTTTTGGCTTGTTTTGGTTGTTGGAATAGCTTTTTTTGTCTCTCTTTTCCAAGCCCTGAAAGGAAATGTGTCACCCAAACAAGCAAAGTGAACTCCTGGTGAAGTGCAGCCACATTTGCAGGGATCTGCCTGCATTGTGTGAAAGGGTGGGAGCTTCCCGAGGCAGCATGGAGTGGGAAATCCCGCTGGATGGTGCCTGGCACAAAGGAGCCCAGACCAAAGCAGGGAAATGATTTTTCCTGCTCTGGCAGCTCAGCTGCTGATTCTGTAGGAGGCTGCACGCCAGTGAGTAAGAGGAGCTAAGCCCCCAGTCTCCCTCTTGCTCTGCTCAGCAAAACTCCAGCTCTCTGTGATGATAACAATGTCTCTCTAAAAGGACAGCAACAGCTCATTAATTTTACAAGGAACTGAGTATATTTCTTGTTGTCAGAGTGTCCCTTCTGGAATTTTAAGAGCAAGGCAGCAAAGCTTGTTACAGCCCCCCTCCTGAGCAAGCTCTTCTGGTTTAGCTTTGAACATTTTCCCAACTGCACACAGCCTAGGAAAGCAAGGGACGTGGGGATTGGGAGTTTCCCTTGCAGGGAAGATGCAGCTGGAAGTTAAGATCCAACCCTGGGGGATAGAAAACAAAACCCACAGAAGCTGTGAGACTCAACAGGGGACAGCTGAAGTCTCAAACATATTCCTGTACCTGCACTTTAGCTATAAAATGAAATTAATCAATTGAGCACTCTCAGAGAAGAACTGGCACAAATTCTGCATGTCCAAATCAGAGCTCGGAGACTCATTGATTTTTTGAACCTTGAGGACACTTTGCCTTTCTTCTGCTTAAATCTGAAATGCTTATTTGATTAACTGCTGAAAACAAGATTTTTTTTTTTTCCTATTAACAAGGCAAATGTTCTAATCCTCATTCAGGTAACATGCACAATAACACCATTAATTTCCAGGCAATGGTTTCCAGTGACAGTAGGTTTTCTCCAGCCCGGGTGAAAGATTTTCCCCTCCAGCTCCATAAAGTATGGCAGGTGACTATAATGCACAGCAGGCCCTATAAGCTGTAACACAATTCTGCCTGGAGGGATGGGAATTAAAGATAAATGGGAAGATAATTGTAAAAATATATTGCTTTGGGAGGCAAAGGAAAAAGCTTTGTTAGATTCTGATGCAAATCATATCTTATGAGAGTGTCAGGGGTTTTAATGTTCTCTTTTATGGGACAGCTGCTCTTTAACTGGTAATTAATAAGTTGCAAGGGCAAATTTAGCAACTTCAATCAGTGCTGAATGAGAAGAATGAGTGAAACTTAACAACCTGGATGTGGAGCCCTTTATCTCTTGGAGAACTGGCAACAAACACGTTTTGCTTAAACACCAGACATAAATTCAGCACAAAGACCAACACCCTTCAGGGCTGCAGATCCTGGGCCAAAGCACAACTTCTTTGTCAAGGCCAAAAAACCCAGTTATGTTCCTCTGCAAGGATTTTCACAGCTTCAGCTGGACAAAGAAACATCAATGCATCCATGTGCATGACAACACGGAACACCAAGGGTTCCCATGGCACAAGGAATTCCCTGCCTGAGGGGACCCACTGCTTCCAGCTCCTGCCCAGCACTGTGACATTTCCTGGGATTTGGGGAGCAGGCTTATTGCTCCCATAAAGGCATAACTAAAGCACACAGCAGAATGAACCCTCCTCAGAAAGAATCCTGGTTTATGATAAATAGTACTAAGTTTTTCCAACGAAATTTACAGCTGGAAGGCCACTTTTCCACGGGATTTCTTTCATAGGGAGCATAACGCAAAATAATGGGGAAATAAGGTGTAAGAAATAAAGTGTATAGAGCTCTGACATGCCAGGACATTAATAAGTACCACTGTATCCCCTGAAATTTTACAGGGCAGAGACAGCTCTTTACATTAAAATACTGAATTATTCCAAGATTGTAATTATTTGACTGTATGAAACATCTTCATTCCCCAGTCTGAATTCCTAAGGAGCTGTACAGTAGTTTTAGGATGTTTTCCTACTCCTCACACACTTTCTTTCCCTGTCTCTGCAGACAAAACAATCACTCTTGTTTAAAAGGAAGACAAAGAAATGGTTCATAGAACTAATCTGTGGAGAGCAAAGAAACAAGTCTCTCATAAAAAAAAAACCCAAGACATAGATGTAAACAAAGAGAAGTCTCTGTGAAGGGGGAATCATATTAACCTGAGAACAATAGCCTCTCAATGGATATACTTATTACTTCTAATGCATTTTTCCCTTTTCTTAGGATTCCTTATCTCATTTGGAACTGTTCAGCCTGGATTAAGCCTCACACACCGTAGCTTTTTTTGATAAAGGAAAAAAAAGGCTTGATAAAGCTCAGAAATTGTTGGAGCAGTTCCCAGGATATGTTTCTACGTGTCTGTGTGACGGATTAGAAGCAATTTTTCTTTTTAAACAGATAAATGCAATCAGTGGTTTCAGATGATGGGCTTAAGTGCAGGCACTGAGCACCCACACAGCATAACCCCTCATCCAGAAATCCTATTACCTCCCAAAAATGCACACAGCAACGCTTGCTCTGCCAGTTTTCCTTTAGGGCCCCATAAACTCCTCCTTTGGATCCCAAATTCTACCTGAACTCCTTCTCCTGAAGCTCTGAGCAGGACCTAAGCAGCTTTCCTGGCAGTGTGAAGCAGCAGGTTAATGGCACAGACACATCATCCCACACCAGCTCCCCTTACTCACCCACACAATATCCCACCAGGTTGAGGTACTGCTCCTCCTTGCAGCCTGTCCTGCACTTGCCACGGTCCAGAGTGGCATGGGGGTGGCAGGTTGAGCATTCCCACTCAGAAGGGCCATGGCATGTCTTGCAGGATGGATGACAGGCTGGGTAAGAAAATCAACACTCCTGGTTATCAGGAAAATCAGGCTGGGTTAAGAAAATCAATGGTTATAGAAAATAATGGTTATCGGGCTGGGTAAGAAAATCAACACTCCTGGTTATCAGGAAAATCAGGCTGGGTTAAGAAAATCAATGGTTATAGAAAATAATGGTTATCGGGCTGGGTAAGAAAATCAACACTCTCCCCTCCCCAAAACACCAGCTCCCACCATCATTTACTCCTGCAAAACATGGACATAAAATGGTCTAATGGCACCAGGGACTGCAGAGTTGTGGTTTGGAAGGCTCTTACATCCTCATTTTGAATAAACAAGGTGAGGAATGGGTTGTCAATTTTAAAACTGTGATTTGTTCCCTGCATTAATCAGGGCATAGATCTACACAAAATATAAAATAGAGATTGGCTCTGTTATTCCTCCCTCCAGCTTGTGCATATTAAAAAAAAGAGAGTGGGATGCACAGGGGAGATAAATTAAACTTCTCTTGGGACTGCATGAACATCATTGTGCAATGAGTTTGATATGCATGACAGGAAAAGTGAGGAATGATTTCTCCACCAAGCCCTCCCAAACTGAAACCTCTAAACCAGGAATGCCATGCCAGCTCATTAGCCATTCTGTCTGCTAAAAGCTCAACAAAGGGATGGCAGGGAAAGTGGCTAAGGGTGCTCAAAAATATTTCACTTCTGTATCCTTCCAGCTTTAAAGACAGATGCCAGATTTCCATGCTACAGATCTGAGGGAGATAAAATTACTAGTCAGTAAAAAACTCTTAAAAACTACTTTCAAAGTCCTTTATGAATAAAAGGACACAGCTTGCAAGACGCCGGTTTCCTGACACTGAAATTTTGTTTCTAAGACATTTCTATAAGCCTGAAACTGCATAAAGCAGCACTCAGCAGTTACCTCAGCTCTAAGGTGGCAGTGCACACCTCAGAATTGATGAATCTTTACAACAGCCTGCCAAATAAATCTATTTATAGAGTTGTTCCTTGGCTTAACAAATTGACTAAATAGAGCAATGGACTTTAGAAAAGGTTTTCCTCCCTAAACTTGAGGCTTTGCCTAATAAAAGCATTTCATTTTTTGGCGCTGTCCATTAAAGACTTTTTTTCCACAGCACACTAGCTAGGAACACCATCCTGAAATCAAGCACAAAATATCTTCAGGGAAACAGTCCTGAGGAGCAAAACCCAGCATCATTTATGATTCCAAGTGTACCTCTCTCTCCCGTGAGGAGGAGATTCCATTCCCTGAAATTGGACTATCCTCTGCTCCCCTGGAAATACTGAAACAGCTTCATAAAAATCTGACAGCATCTCTAATTACACTGAGCAAGGCACCCCGGGACGTGCATGGAATGAGATGCAGCAGGGCAAGCTGCAGGTGCACTCACAGGAGCAGCGATCCCCGTGGCTGAACAGCCCCTCAGGACACTCAGGGAGGCACCTGCCCTCCAGCAGGACCTGGGAAGCTGGACAAGCTGTACAGTCCTGGGAAGAATTCCCCATGCAGCCTGCACAGGAGGAGTGGCACTCTGCAGAGAAGGAAAAAACAAGAACATAGAGACAGCCAAATTAATTCTGGCTTATTTTGGTTGTTGCTGCCCCAAAATATGGCCAGATTGCTTTCTCCCCAAGGATGACAGGTAGGGATTTGTCCTTTGCAGGATCCTCTGCTTGTGAGAGGTAAAAACAGCAGGAGTACAAAGTAGAGCACAGTTCTTGAAGATAAGTAGCAAGCACAGACAGCTGCATATTTAATCTTTCTTTGCACCCACGCAGTTCATTACTGAAATGGAAAACTGAGATGCCCAGTGCTGTGTGATGCTGTTGTTCTCCCTGGAAGAGCTCTGGGGTTCTGCAAACTCACCAGCTGCTGAAATCACCTTTGGTTATCACACTCCAGTTACTCCAGGAAGGGTTTTCTATCACTGATGAGTTATCATCAGTCATTCTGGAGCAAATATCCACAGAGGTGGACTGGCCACCTGAAGGGAACACTCATTCCAAGGATGACCCAGCAAGAATGAAGAGCGTGGTTAAAAACTGAACTTCTTTCCTGGTACTGACACTAAAACAAATCATCTTGAACTAAGCCATCTGGTTAAATAAATAGATAAACTCACTAGCTAAAAACCTCATCTTTATTAGAGCAGTGGCTGGAGGCCACAGGTTCCAGTGTGTGAGCTGAACACAATGACAGACTTCTGGGCTCTGGGGAGACAAGACACAGGGCTGGAGACAAGAAATGAAATAAAATGATTTATACAACTATGCTTAGCTGGCTGCCAGAGAGATCTTTAAGGTCCCTTCCAGCCCAGGCCATTTTGTGATTCTACAAAACCAGCATTTTGCCCTACATATGAAAGCGCTTCTGTTGTTGCACAACATTGTGACCTTTACCATTCCAAAAGGTGCATCTACAAACTGTGCATGAGTATTTTGAAGTGAGAGCTCAAAATCTGACATCTTAAACGTTCACCCCTTCCTACAATAAACCAAACTCCTACTCTAATGCCACCACTGACGCAGCAGAGCCAATAACATGAGGGGCTGTGCTGGGATTCCTGTCCCATGACATAATTCAGTGCTGTCACTGAGCTCTGCTCAGGCCTCTTCACCCACCTGGGGCAGGGATATATGGATTTCTTCACTCAGTTTCTACACCATGACCTGGGCTCAGCCAAGAAAACCCATTACCTGCCAAGGAACAGCCACTGCATGGGTTGCAGGCTCTACACCAATGATTTTGGGAACCAGTTCAAAGCACTGGATGCCTTGTGGTCTGTGCAGGTCACTGTTAAAGACAGAATTATTCCACCAAAAAAAAAAGACACTTCTTCATTTTTAACACATCCTAAGGCAAAAAATGAGCTTGTACTCATTCCATCAAGCTGAGACAAAGAGGTAAAATCAAAATAAATGGATTTTAAATTATGTCCACTTTAAAAAAAATAGGGTTTTTTTCAACAGGAAGAAATAGTCACTATCTCTATGACTGGTGGGAAACCACGTGTCCCCAATGTACACCACATTACCCACTTTTCCAAACTCTAGCCTTCATGGAAATGCTTCCTAGTTGGTATTGCAGGAGCACTGATGGCAGGTGTGCTGCAGAGCATGTAGCAGAAGAGCTTCCTCAAAAGAAAAGACTGCTGTGGGATGTCTTGACCTGCTCCAAGGGCTAAGAAGGAGAAAGCTCAGTCTCTTTCTGAAAAGGATTTAAGGATTGATCCTGCTTCAAAGTAAGCCAGTGCTAAAAGTACTCAGCTTCAATGAAAAGAAAGCTACGTGGAGCTGAGCTGTGGAGGCTTGAACACAGGCCTTTTAAAAGTACCTGAGTCTTTTAGTCCTGAGTCTTATGTAGATTACATTTCCCCCCAGAAGTACTAGGAGATGCCATTTTGAAAGTTACAGAGTTTAAACTCTCATGGCAGTCATGAGGCAGGGCCTCCAGCACGTACAAACCAAACACGGTACAAGCTCACCCTGAACGCCCAAAACTCAGCCCAGCCCCGGGTCCAGGGCTCACCTCTGCAGACTCCTGTGCTATCCACATGGAACTGGGGCTGGCAGTGGGAGAGGCAAAGGCCAAGCAGAGCTCCTTCCCTGGGCAGGTGAGGCTGCAGGACGTCCTCGGGCGCGTGGCAGCGCAGGCAGCGAGCGGCCCCCGGGCCGGCGCAGGAGCGGCAGGACGGGTGGCACCCTGGGCACAGGGGGAGAGAGCCATCAGAGCCACAGCTCTGGGACAGCTGTCCCAGGACAAGGGACAGCTTTCCCAGAGACAACAACGAGGCCCAACAGCATCTGGTCCTGCTTTCTACAATGGAACAAGCATCTTAGAAAAATACGGACATCGGACATCGTTCCCCTTGCCCCCAAGTCAGAGCTCTTTTCCTAAGTAAAGCTGATGAACAAATAAAAAACTGCAGCACTGTGCCACAGGCGGCCAATTCTTCTTTAATTTCTGGAACTGCAACAGTGAGCACAATCTTACTAGGAGGGACAGCAAGAAATGACAGTGTGAGGGCTCACATGAAGCATAAATTCACCTTGCGAATTTTTGCTTTTTCCATTGCTGCAAAGATGACCTCGGTCTGTGCAAGTCTAGCAGGTGCATGTGGAATTTCATACCAGGAATATGTGGAATTTCATACCAGGAATATGTGGAATTTCATACCAGGGTGTATGTGGAATTTCATACCAGGGTGTATGTGGAATTTCATCCACCTCTTAACTCGTGTCAAGAAAAACTTGTAAGCAATGTGCATTTACTTCAGCAGCACACACAGAGAAGGAAAAAAAAAGTCCTTGAGATCACTCAATCCTGAAGGTGTGAAAGCAGAAAGCATGTGGGAAAAATCACTTTTTCTCAAAGCAGAAAATAATCAGCAGGAAAGGCAGGAATTACTCATTGACTGGTTCAGCATAGGATAAAGGAATAACAAAAGCCAGTTTCCAGGAGCTGGGGAGCTTATTCCAAGTACACAGCTTACCTTTGCAGATGTTGTGATCCTGGTAAAAGCCCTCTCCACAGCTGTCCAGGCACTGGCCCTGGCGCAGGGCCAGAGGAAAGGAACAGGAGGTGCAGTGAGTGGCCAGAGGTCCCTGACACGTGGAGCATGAAGCATGACAAGCTGATAAAGAAACAGAGCACACACAACTGAAATATCTTAATTTTTCTCCTTGAGAGTGGTGACTACAGCCTCTCCCAGCGGCAGAAAATTCCCAGCTGGAATGATTCTCAGCTAGGTGAACTAATGAGAGCAGAAGTGCACATGCATTAATAACCACTAACAGCAAAAACTCTGGCTCACACAATGTTTTGAGTATGTACCTCAGTATGTCTCGATATGTGTAGCAAGGAAAAGAGGTTATTTGAAACAATCCAGCACAACTGAACCAAAGAAAACAAACAACAACAACAAAAAAATCAAATTCCCTGTTGCCACTGGCGTTTCTGTGCTCTGCTTCCCTCCCCACATCTGGGGAAGAGCAGACAACACGTGGAGGGTGCCTGAGAGCTTAAGAAAAGGTCATGCAAATACACCTCTTACCTCTGCATCTCCCACTGCCACTTGGGAAATATCCATCTGGGCACTGAGGAATGCACTCCCCATGGTGTAACAGCTTCCCTGCAGCACAGCTCACACACCTGGCTGGCTCTGAAGAGCACCTCTCACAGAACTGGCCACAAGCTGCCAAGGAGGACGGCTCATTAATGACATCAATTAGGGAAGAACAACAGAGCCATCAAACCTCTTCCCATGTATGGAAGCCACCCTATAAATCTTTACATGGCAGTGTACAAACTGCAGCAGTTACTAGACTGTTCAGGAAGGAGCAAGGAAAAGGTGATTTTTAAAAAAATGGTAATTTTCCCCCTCCCCCTTTTCCTCAAGTGGGAAAATGCAGCTAAAATCAAGCATGATAATTTTTCTGATAAACTCCTGTGGTCCATATTATCCCGGGCAATCAGCTCTAAAGTGTTGTCTAAGAGCACTGTGGAACTCTGGTTTCCTTAAAGCAATATGATGCTGGATATTTAGAAGAGCCAAGCATTGTTCTTAACCATTATTTGTTTCTTTTCACCAGACAAAACAGATCTCCAGTTGGGTATCAGTATGCACGGTTTTGGTAGAAGGTGAAAGGTCTGAATCTCAGAGGTTTCAAGGAACAGCTTAGCAATAAAAATCAACCCTAAGTTAAATTTCTTTTTGAGCTTAAACGATTTTCAGCTGCAAGATTACAAGCCTGCACACTTAAAAAACTACCTGGTAGCAGACATTGACCAACCTGAAGGGGAATCTGATCATCCAGAATAAGCACAAATAGCCACGATTTTACCAACGTGTTCCAGGTTTTAAGCTCTCTCTAGTGAGCCGTGGATCAGACACACCTGTGTGAGCCACACATGTGAAGCCCAGTACCCCCTGACTGACCATGGGTAATCCTTCCAAGCAGCTGGAGGTGGCTGCCAGCACCAATCCAGACTAGACTGGAATGGATGTGGCAAATTTGAGATTTTTCCCCCCTTCACGATCTGTTTGACTTAGGCCTTTTAATTCCCTCTAGCCATCTCTTCTCCCTTTTTCCCAGCAACCTTCCCAGCTCCCAGGGCACATCTGCTGTGCAGGTATTACTTACAGTGATGCTGAATTATAATGAAATTTACAGAAACCTGCTGGCAAAGGCCATTTTCCTTTCTGCAGACAAATGGATTTGTCAGGCCCTCAGAAACAACTCAGGCTTTCATGCTGTTCGGCGAGGAAAAACCCCTTAAACCTTTCAGCATCTGATTAGCTTAAATGAATTAATAATCTTACAAACAAACAGCAGCTTCCCTCATCTGGTATTAATGCACAAGGTGCAGCTGGCTTGTCAGACATGAATAAAATCACAGCTGCTGCAAATGAAATATTGATTCCTGGTTTGGCAGAGCATTTCTCACACAGGTATTTACCAGTGCAGATGCCATCCTCTGGGTAAAACCCCTGGCCACAGCTGGCCAGGCAGAGCCCTTCCTTGAGCACGTGTGATGGGTCTTTGCAGGACAGGCAGTTGTTCTCAGCAGCCCCCCAGCACGAGGAGCAGGACTCATGACAGGCTGCAGGGGAGAAAAGTGCAGGATTAGCCAACAGCCCACTTCCAACCAGCTCCTTAAAATGAAGAGCCTGCAGTACTTCACTTCTTCACAGGTTTGCTCAGGCTTTCACTGCTACAGAAAATGAAAAATAAAACCCCAAAGCCAGTGCTGCTCTGAGGTTAGAATCTTTCCTGCAAGCCGCCCCGGCAGGACAATTTCCAGCTGCATTTTGTGTGTGGAATGTGACATGCAGCACACGGCAGAGCTGTTGCTGCAGCTGTTACCAGCCCAGCAAGAGTGTTGGGAACACTGGTAAGTCCCTTGTGCCAGGGGCTGTACAAGCACAAAGAGAAATGAGAAGAGATCCCATCACAGGCTACTTAAAAGTCAGCTCCTTGGGGTGACTGCTGACAGTAACCCAGCTCCTGGCACAAACACAGGATTGCACTGCAGGGCTGCAATCAAGGGTTGGCAACATTAAAACCAAGCCAGCCTGCTTATAGAAACAGCCCCTCCTGTCCTTCCAGGTGCAGAAGGAACTGACTTGTCAGAAATCCTCACATGCTCAGCCTGAGTAATTCCTGGGGAATATATGGGACACAAACTCCTATCAAATCCTGTGCTACCAGTGTTGCAGGGACAGTGCAAATTACAGTTCTCTTAGCTATTAAGATTTTTTTTTCCTCCATTACACCCAAATACGTTCCAAAGATGTTCTTCAAGTTATTCTTTCACAATAAGGCAGGTACATGCTTGTGCTCCCAGTCTGTGGCAGGTGGGGAAAAAGGGAACTTTTTGATATTTGCCCTGCAAACATGTCTGAAGTTGCAGCCACCCAAGAAGAACTCCTCTGTGAGCAGCATCAGTGCAATGCAGGAACCAGAAGACACAGCAGCAGCTCATCCACAGAGCTAAGAGCACATCACACATGAGTAACACAGCACAGAGGCACACAAAACCCCATCCCAGTGGATTTCACTGCTGCCCAAGGCATGGGGCAGTGAAACTCAAACACATGGGGCTAGACCATGGAGTGTCCAGGGGGCAAGACACAGGACGTTTGAGCTCATGCCCAGCACATGGTCCTTTGATATTCTGGATGCTGCTTCCCCACACTTCCACCTTGATTTATTTTCTCTTTTCCTCTCTTGACCAGCTGTTTGCTTTCCCCCTTTCATCCTCCTGCATCTTCTTCCCTTCCACCTCATTCCCAGTCTTCCCAAAATGCTGTAGCTCTCCTGGTTCCTGAACACTCCGTTATGGGTGCTTTATAAGGACACCGGGCATCCTGTACTGGACAGGATCTTCCCCTCACAATCCCAATACAATGAACACCAACCATCCCATCCCAAGGTAGAGCTTGTGCACATTTTTCTGCTGCAGTCCATAGTTTCCCTTGGTGGTAAAAAAACCTGCACCTCATTCCAACTTGGATGATCCTCAGGGCATGTCTGCACTCGAAAGTTAACTGCAGAGTATGAGTTCGTGCTGTAAATTTCTAAGCAGTGAAATGTCCTCACTTCACCTTCCAGACCTGAGTGTTTTGCTCCTCTCTGAGCTCACTCTAACTTTCAACATGTTTTTGACAGAGTGGGCGCCAGGACTTGGATCTTTTAATTACAGCCTTCCCACTGCACAGCTGGGACCCCTGGCTGTTCACCTGCCTCAGTACATCGACACATCTGAACATTCCCAGCGATCTGCAAAGTTCTCAGTTCCTCCTTAGAGGTGCTGCCCCTTTCCAAGAGACACTTTTCTCTCCTGGCAGCCTGACTCTGCTTTTAAACAGTTACCACTTGGCTCTTGCTGGCCCTTGGCAAAGCCCTGTGAGGGTGGGAAGGCCCTGGGACAGGTTGCCCTGAGAAGCTGTGGCTGCCCCATCCCTGAAAGTGGCCAGGGCCAGGTTGCATGGAGCTCTGAGCAACCTGGGATAGTGGAAGATATCCCTGTCCATGGCAGGGGTTGGAACACAATAATCTTCACAGTCTCTTCCAAGCCAAACCACTCTGTGATTCCCTGATTCCGTGATTACACACCCTGCCTCCAGAAGCTTTGGCTCTTTCAGCACTGGATCACTGCCAGGCTCAGCAGCTGCTCCTTACCCGAACAGCCAGGCACCAGCTCCACTGAAAGAGCAGGGGGAAAAATGGAAGCATTCAATGAGCCACTGTCAGCTAAAACATCTTTGCCTACAGCAACTAAGTGGCTGTGTGAAAATAAATCAACAGAAGTGACTGCACCGCCAGGAAACCGTTTCCACCCCCGTGGCTATTTCCAGTTTGGATTTGCACGGGCTGCTTTGCAGCTCACCAAACTGTCTCATGCAAACATGTCAAACACTCCCAGGTTTGACCACAGCAGGAGGGATAATGCCAATGGTATCCCAGCAAGGACACAGTCAGAAAGCACTGCTCTGGCTTTGGGGTCCAAATGCTCTGTGCCACCTTTCCCCTTCCCTCCTCCATGAGAGTTGGACAAGCTCAGCTTAGCCATGCTCAGCCCTGGATCCTGGAGGATTCTCCACAGCCAGGGACAGCAGGGAAAAGCAACAGGTAGTGAGCAAAATCCCAAGTGTTTTGCTCCAGAGTGAGCTGGGTCTGTTGGTGTCAAGTTACACACTTCAACATTCCCATTTTGGGAGATCAAAGCAGAAACACTCCAGTACTGCCCGGGCTTTTGAATAATCTTGAAAACATAAATAATTAAGTTAGAAAAGTGCAGTGAGAGCATTGAACACTGCAAGTCCTTTGAGCCCTTCCATTTTACCACGCAGACACAGTTTGTTTTTGCTTCCCTTTGCTTTGCCTTTGGTGGGGGAACTGAACGGTTTCCAGAGTCTATTTCTGCCAAGAGAGAACTCATCACTCTGACTGAAGCCTGACACAAACTGATCCATGATCTTTAAATCCACTGCTACACAACTGAACTTATTATCTTTTATTCTCAATTTTACTTTCCCTTAATGGTTTTAATTCTTCACAGAAGCAGGTGGAGGGAGCAGGGCAGGAAACAACCCCAGTGTAGGATTAAAATAGGGCAGAGATCAAGCAACTGTGATCAAAAATTCAAAACAGATTCAATTAAACCAGATGTTATAAAATATGAACAGAAGGAAAGGCTAATTCACCGTGTTTTGCTACAATGCAGACAACAGTGTTTCAACAAGAGGACAGAGCAAGAAACCTGGTGTTAAGGTGCTTTCAAGTCCAGAGCGAATTCCTCAAGAGGGAGTTTACTGGAATTATAGCAATTAACACAGTCTAGTTCATCCTTTCTGTGATTTTGGAACATGCTTATTGTAGATGTTAAAACCATTTTGAGGAAAATCTTTCTGAGCAGTCTGAGGCTCGTCTCGACAATCTGATTAGAGATTTGCAGAAATAAAGAGGATACAAGGAAAGAGTGAATGGCAATGAATTACCGACCGTATCCGAAATTCAAGACTTTCTCCACTGGTTTGACTTTATGCAGAAAATGCAGCCAGGCAGAACTAAAGCAAATTGCTTTAATTCCCCTGAGGAAAGAGGAACAAATTTTCCCAGCAACATTCAGCTACAAGCATGCGTGACTGCAAATTTGGATGGAGTGTACAGTCAGTAATCTACAAACCAGCAATAAAATGAAACATTAGCCTTTCCCTACCCCTTCAGCAGCACATGGGCACTACCAATTAAAACACCAGGAGCAGGTGGAAAGGAAATGATAAAATAAAACCAAATGAAGTAGAAGATTATTTGATACTTAAGTCTATAAATTCTTTTGGACTGGGTCTCTCTTGTCTATTCATACATCCACACTGCTGCCCTGGGCTGTAGTGGCTGCTGGAGGACAGAGGCTTTTCAGACATTAAAAATCCTAAACAAGTGGTCAGCTCTTCAAGGAAAACCACTTCAGTAAAGGAAGCTGAACTTAGCACCTAAAGTGCTTTCCCCTGAAATCTGCCAAAAACCCTAAGCCTGTATTTAATTGAAGCAGGAGAGTTAGTTCCAAAGAAATTAAAGCTGTCTCTCAAGAAGTTAAGCATGTGCTCCACCCCATTGCTGAATCAGAGCTGCAGAAATAATTATAGGCCTTCTAAAAAGGCCAACATCAAGACAAGAAGTGTGTTAATTGTAGAGAAAACAATTAAACTGCCATGATAAAAAATCAGCTGCTTTACAGTTTGGGAAAAAGTTAAGAGTATTTCAAAGAAGCAGGGGAAGCTCATAAAAGCAATGCCATAGTTCCATCAAAGAGAAAACTAACTTCTCAGTCTTACTCTCAGTCTTTCCAAGTGCTAAGATAAAGGATTTAAACACTTCTCAGTGTTTTACAGAATTACTAATTTACTTTGTAAGGATGCTTCCTGAGAGCAGTGAGCCCAAAGCACTTCCAGGCAGAGCACATGGATTGAATGAATGGCAAAACAAAGCAGGAAACTTTCCCAGAAAGCTTTTCCTGAATCCTATCATCCTCCACCCCTCCAAGCAATTTTCTACACACCTCCAAGTACCAGCTCCTGAAAGGTCTGGCATGAGCAGGCGCAGTCTGCACTGAAGCCAAAGAAACACACACAACCCCCGGAGCAAAAGGCCAGGCATGGCTTAGGGTGTCCCATTCTTAAGAAAATCGGTGCACACATCCTGCTCTGTGCCCTGAACACCACAAAACCCCCAGTCACATTTCCAAATGAAAGTGGAACTGAAAGAGGACACTGGTGAAAAATGTCAGCATTCAAAACCAGCGAGTTTTACAGAACAGAACTAATCCACTGAGGAATTGTCATTAATATTTCCCCAACCAGTAATCAATTTTACTCGGTATGATTTGGTTCCTCTGTTCACTCCTTCCTTTACTCTAGGGTGAACATTAACACCTATGTCAACAGCAGATGCCTCAAGGGAGAGGGTTCTCACAGCTCAGGCACAGCTTTTGTCTGCCCTTTTGCCATTACAAAGGACTGCAGCCTTTTTTGCTTTGAGGTACCTGTGCAGAGGAGCTGATCCTGGAAGTATCCCTTCCCACACGAAGTCACACACTGCCCATTCTTCAGCAGCAGGGATGCCTGGCATGAGGAGCACTCAAATCCATTGGTGCAGGCTGAGCAGGTTTCATTGCAGGCTTCCAGGAGAAAGAAGAGAGAAGAAAGGTCACTCCCAAAACCTTGATGCAGAAAGACCCCTCTGCTCTGATAAAAACAGACAATTTTGTCTCATTTTGGCAAGAGAATTTGAGAATTTGTGTCTGCTTCCATCTGAAACCTCCTGAAGTCTCATGGTTACAACTCAGCGTGTAAAGCCTGAAAGCTTTTCCAAATAAAGCCTGGCCATCTCCTGATAATATGGGATGCCACAACCAAAAGCACAGCATGCAGCAGAGAAAGGGGGGTCTAACCCCTTGCAGAAGTTACCTAAGCAGGCCCCCCCATGCTGGTAGAAGCCCTGTCCACACATCTCCACGCAGCGCCCGTCCTGCAGCCGCTTCCTGGGGTCCCGGCAGGAGTCACAGTGATCAGAGGCCTGGGAGCAGCTCACACAGTCCTGGTGGCACTCACCTGGCACAGGGGAACACACAGAGGGGGAAAACACCAGCACTGTTAGCAGCCAGGAAGGAGCAAAGCAACGCAACTCCAAAATCAAAGTGAAATTTGTCACTTCTTTCTTTGGGTGGTCCAAGGTGTGTTAGCTTTGGTGTGTGGTTGGTTGTTTTTTTTATACTAGACTATATCCAAGGGGCTAAATATTTTATTGCTGTATTTAGGATGTGAGAAGTTATTATATAGGCTCAAATTTCTTAGGCTATTGATTAAAAGGGTATTCATTGTCCACATGGTTTCTCAGCAGTAAAAATTGTAAGTCACCAGGAATTAACAGTCCAAAACAACCTGGATTTGAGATTCCTTAAAACAAACCCTGCAGTAAGTCAAGACTGTGCCCTTGCCAGGTCAGACTGATCCCCCTCCAGAAAAACCTTGATGTCTCAGCACCACAGAAGCACTTCCTGGCCACAGGTACTTGGAGAGATACAGAATGGAACGGTTTTTCTCTGGGTACAAAAAAAATCCCCTCTGCTCCAAGCCGAGTGTTCTCAGCGAGGCTCCAAGCCAAAAGTTCTCAGTGACAGGGAATGTTTGCTGGTTTTAACATAAATACAGCAGAGCCCAGGGCTTTATGCTTTCCCCTGGCTGAGAAGGAGTGGGTTCTCTCTGCCAGCTTCCCCCAGCACATCTCTGAGAAGCAGCAATCAATTTTTGCTGGCTTTATGGAAGCAGATGCATCAGGGGCTGATGCTCTGGGCTCACAGACTGAACTGCTGCAGGCTGTACTTTGCATTTGTTTCTCATCCCCACCACTGCAAGACAGAAAAACACAGAGGGAAAACAGCAGGCTTGGGTAGAGGAAATTGCCAGTTACCTTTCAGGACACAAAAATTGAAAGTTTGGTTCTGTATGTCCAATACCATGACTTCAAAGCCTGGGTTTTCCAAAATGCTACCATGGTGGAAGCTAAATGGCCACATTTTCAAGGATAACCAGTAGCCAGTGGCACTTCTTGATAAGGAGAATGGAGGGGTGCTGAGAACACTCTATCATCTGTCCCCTCCTGAGGAGCCTGTGCAGATGCTGTTCCCTTTCAAAAATCCAGGACAATTTCATCTGAACTGTCCAAACCCCATTTTCCTCACTTTTCAATCTGTAGTGCTTTGCATTTTCATTAGCATGCAGTAAAGAACAAGCTTTAAAACAAGAAGATGGCAAATGTGCCTGGGCACTCCAGCACAATTAAACTGTGAAGCTATTTTCTTTTCACTGAGATAAAACATTAACTGGAGCACCCTGATAAAACCTAAGTTATATGAATGCAACAAGAAGAGCTACCAAAAAAAACTAGCAATCCACAGCTAAAGCCTCCAAATTACGAAATGTAAATCCAGGGGAATGAAAACATCCTGGAGAAAAAGGAATTTATATGCCAAATTAACATATAAGTCAAGGCTATCCTAGTCCTTCCAAACAATTATTAACAGGCAGCCACTCAGCTTCAGGTGAGCTTGTGGCATAACAGTGTAAGCACATCCCTTCTTCTTCCCACTCCCAAGAAATAATCAGGAGCCCATAAACTCCAAAACCCACGTCAGGATTCAGAAAGGAGCAGTTGGAGAAAAAACAAAAAGACAAGACATTTCCAAAACACCAACCCCAAGGAGAAACACTTTTGCCAGAAGAAAGCTGTCATTTAAAGCAGGAGAAGTCCCTGGAAGCCTTTGGATGAGCCCTAAATGTCTCTAAGAACTAAACATACAGGAGTTAATTAGCAACTAAAAAATGGAGACAGGAGAAGATTCCAAGCAGGGATCAGACGGGTGCTGGGATGGCAGCACAAGGATAGGCTGGCCCTGGCTCCATACCTGGCTGGCAGCACGGACAGCAGCCCATGGAAAGGTTGGCCTTGGGTCTGTACCTGGCTGGCAGCACGGGCAGCAGCCCATGGAAAGGTTGGCCTTGGGTCTGTACCTGGCTGGCAGCACGGGCAGNGAAAGGACACCCAGGCTCCGTACCTGGCTGGCAGCGCGGGCAGCAGTCCCCCTGGAGCTGGAGGGGCAGGATGCCCAAGGAAAGGACACCGAGGCTCCATACCTGGCTGGCAGCACAGACAGCAGTCCCCCTGGAGCTGGAGGGGCAGGATGCCCAAGGAAAGGACACCCAGGCTCCGTACCTGGCTGGCAGCACGGACAGCAGTCCCCCTGGAGCTGCAGGGGCAGGATGCCCAAGGAAAGGATGGTCCAGGCTCCATACCTGGCTGGCAGCACGGGCAGCAGCCCAAGGAAAGGAGGCCCTGGCTCCGTACCTGGCTGGCAGCATGGACAGCAGCCCAAGGAAAGGATGTCCCTGGCTCTGTACCTGGCTGGCAGTGCGGGCAGCAGTCCCCCTGGAGCTGCAGGGGCAGAATGCCCAAGGAAAGGACACCGAGGCTCCATACCTGGCTGGCAGCCCGGACAGCAGTCCCCCTGGAGCTGGAGGGGCAGGATGCCCAAGGAAAGGACACCCAGGCTCCGTACCTGGCTGGCAGCACGGGCAGCAGTCCCCCTGGAGCTGGAGGGGCAGGATGCCCAAGGAAAGGACACCCAGGCTCCGTACCTGGCTGGCAGCGCGGGCAGCAGTCCCCCTGGAGCTGGAGGGGCAGGATGCCCAAGGAAAGGACACCCAGGCTCCGTACCTGGCTGGCAGCGTGGGCAGCAGTCCCCCTGGAGCTGGAGGGGCAGGATGCCCAAGGAAAGGACACCCAGGCTCCGTACCTGGCTGGCAGCGCGGGCAGCAGTCCCCCTGGAGCTGGAGGGGCAGGATGCCCAAGGAAAGGACACCCAGGCTCCATACCTGGCTGGCAGCGCGGGCAGCAGTCCCCCCGGAGCCGCAGCGGCCGGCTGCCCCGCGGGCAGGGCGGGCAGGAGCGCTGGAAGCAGGTCACCGCCGCAGCCCGGCACTCACACTCCCGGCACGGCCCTTCCGCCCACGCCTCCCCGTCCTGCAGGAGAAACACGGCGTTAGGAGCCACGGACAGCTCCGGCTGAACCAGCAAGAGTTCTGAATGCTCACAAAGCTTTGGTGCCAGTTCCGCTGTCAGAAAGCAAAAAGCGCCCACTGGAATAAACGTGGCGCCTTAGGGTTTTACCTCACTTGGGTCAGAGAAGGAGGTCTGAGCAAAGAAAGGGAAGCACAGCAACAAAACAAGCTCCCCGAACAATATTAAACTTCCCATTTCCCACATCTGTAGGTAGAAAGCAGCTATCAGCTCCAGTCCTCATCTGTGAGAACAATGAGAAGTCCATTACTGGTGTATTTAAACCAAGATAATTAATGTTTCCTTTCTCTTTAACAGCAGAGGGAAGTTCCTTAAAAATATTAATCATGGACTCCCGTTGCAGTAAAGATTATAATCAGTGGGATACATTGGCAGAAAGCTACACGCTGAAAGCTACACTCTTTAGCTTTTACATTATAGGATTAAAATCCTTTATGAAATGTGCAGGAAACCTATGAGCAGGGATATTAAACATTAAAGGGGAATGATTGATTGAACCGCACAAAGGAGAGCAAGGAAAATGAAAATCTGCAGCAGATGCACACAGGTGTTTCTGTAAATTGCAAAAGCAATCTGCAGACAATATTAATGGATTATTTTTCGGCTACACTTGCAAATAATACCCTTCTCAGAACTGGAGAGGGACAGCCAATAGCAGAACTCAGTACTCCCTGCTCCAAAGTACAAGGATACTCACAGCTTTGGTATGTTCTTTGTAAACACAGTAACTATGACTTGAGATACATTCAGGACAGCACTTCCCATCTAAGTGAACTAATTCTTCACCCTGTGAAGAAGAGAAAGGTTGCAGCAATTCAAACGGAATCAACACCGCTAAAACCACTGTGGAATGCCGAGGCAGAACAGCTCTTGCCCTGGAATGCAATCTCCAATATCTAATTTCACCTTATCTTCTCTCTATCCCACTTCATCTCTGTAGGTATAGTTTGAAAAATGTGCTTAGTGAACATTGCAGCTGCAGAACAAACCTCAGAAAAGGCCTCAGAATTCAGCGATAAGGCCATTACTTCATCCCTAAATCCCACTGAGAAATACTCCCCCTTTTTCCTGTGGATCACTAGGATTTCACTGGACCAACCTCAAGACTTCAATGCATAGAAGCTTACCTTCATTTAGAATGTTCTACTTTTATTTCCCCAAGAGAATTTCAAAGCACATGCTCTATTTATCCCAGATGGAAAAAGCCTGTTCTTTGTCACAACTGTACAACTCCGCGGATTCCACTTAAATAACTTCAGTTGGAAGATAAGAATTTAGAAGCAGGAGAAAGGAATAAAGTGCCCCAATTCACCACAACTCTTTGTGCCCAAGTGGAAGCTGAATATTTAGAAGAGAGAGAGACTTTGTCCTAGGGAACCAGGACACAGCTCACAAGAAGCAGCTTCGATTTCCAAGATTACCAAATAGTTTTTCTGCTTTACACCAACCGCGTGTCAGCTCCAGAAGTCACTCCAGGACAATGTGCACACTCAGTGGCACACTCAGTTTTTGTATGGGGATTATTTAAGGCACAGGCAGGGTAACAACAGCACTGGTCACTGTTAGGTTCACCAAGGGAGAACACCTAAGCCACACTCTGGTATCCCTGGTGCATTCCTGAGCGGGGAACAGAGGAGAAACCACCTGGTTCTCAGTCACCGAGGACCACACACAGCCTAAAACTCTCTCTGCTGCTTCTATACATTTCTGCTCTTCAATTACTCCAAAATGCCTTTGGCAGGTTTTGGATCTCATGTCACTACTGTGTACTGTAAACCCTCCCATCCCCACCCACCCACGTCCATAAATGCAGGCTGTAGGAAAACTGGGAGCAGCTATCCATGGCTTGCCTAGCCAAAAAAAATGCAACCACACTGCTCTGCCAAGGCTCAGAAAAGGGAGAGGCTATGGGAGATAACTTGTGGCTTTGCTGGACAGAGATTGATCACATTCCAGCTCAAGAAATGTATTCCCAGCTCATCACCTGCTGAAAATGGCTTTTAGAGGATTAGGTCAGAAGCACCATGGACACTTTGCTGGACAAGTTTGTTTGAAAGGGTTTGGAGCTAAACCTCTTGCAGTTCCTATCTATGGCCTCATTACACTTTCAGTAGGATGATGTGACCAGAAAATTAATAGTGCCTTATGAAGAGATAAATCCAAGTGCTCCTGGCTTTATGCCAGCCCTGATTTATTGAGGCAGGAGCCTAAGCAAACAGACCTGCAACTTCAGAAGGAAAATGCAAAGGAAAAAGAAAACATGGCATTTGCTTTTTGGGTAAATATTTTCTTGTAATGAATTATTGCACACCTTGCAGTATTGAGGTAAACTGTGACTGAACAGGACTCGAGGAGTTTTGAACCCTACAGGTTAACATCCCCAGCTATTGTTCTGGAAAATACCCCTGGCTTTTCTGAATAATGGATTTTTTTTTTTTTTGTCAGTACCCAAGATGTGAGCATGAATATTAACTAATCCTCCCCACTGAGCCATGACAGCACGCCATCATCATTAGTGTAAATGATCCAATTTACAGCCAGCAGCACGCAGGCAGCTCACTCAAACAGCTGCAAGTGCACAAGATTTTATGACAACCACGACTTTTCATCCAGGAAAACCTCTCTGCGCAGCTCCAGGTCAGGAGATCAGCAGCAGCACTGCAGCAGGGCTGACTCTGGGTCCCACACTCAGTGCATTTTGGCTGTTTCAATAGGCACAAGCACAGGTGAACACACAGTTTTACCCATGGATACACCCTCCCTGCATCATTTGGAATTCTCACCCCTTTGAACACTCATTAAAAGAAGCTGATCCAGTTATGTCCAGGTTTTGGCTGGACTTCAGACACACCACAAGGGGATTTAGCACACACGGGCAGAGTCACCAGAAGAACATCATCCCTGAGACAGAAAACCCAGAAGGCCACAATTCCTTCCCTTTTCCTCACTGACACTGTGGAGCAGTAAGTATAAAACAGGTAAGAGCCCACCAACTAAAACAGATCACAGAATCACAGAATGGACAAGTGGCCTGGAACACTTCCAGGGATGGGGCAGCCACAGCTGCTCTGAGCAGCCTGTGCCAGGGCCTCACCACCCTGACAGCCAAGAATTTCTTCCTAATATCTAATCTAAACCTACTTTCTGTCAGTGTGAAGCCATTCCCTCCTATCATGTCACTCCAGGCCTTTGTAAACAGTCTCTCCATCTTTCTTGGGGACTCTGCAGGTACTGGAAGGCCACAATTAGGTCACCCCAAAGCCTTCTCTTCCCCAGGCTGAACAATCCCAATCGTCTCAGCCTTTGCAGTGTCAGAAGTCTTATCCCACTGCAAAAAAAAGCCAATTCAAAACATATTTACGTGTGTGGGTGAAGCATTCAACCCTATCTAATGCATTTTGCACATCCACTACACAGCAAACATAACACAACCTGGAAGGGAGGGTATTGGTTTTGGAGTAAACAGCACTGGGAATAAAATACCTTCTCAGCTTCACTTCCATGCTGAGAGTGGCATGGAAAAAATGGAGAAAAGTATTACCTTGACTTGCATATCCAACTACCTTACTGAAGGCCACACAGAATGAGGATAAAAGGAACTTTTTTTAAGCTTTTAACTATCTCTGACCTGTACATTTCTCCCCATGTTCAGCTCCTGGTAAAGCTGGTGCTCACTGAATCCTCTGGGTGTCCGACCCTCCACTACAGCAAACAGACACAGCATGGGAGGGAGTCCAAGTGAAATGATCACTGATTCACACTGGTTTGCTCCACAGTGGGAGCAAAACTGTGAAAACTTGCATGGGAAATCCCAAGTTGGCTCTCCTTCCCTGTGAAATGTTTTCGAGGGGATTGCACAAAACAGGGGCTGGTTCTTGAAACGACTCAAGTCAAGAAAAAAGAGAAAGGGAGGGAAATGAAAAATCCCCAGAGCTGAGAGATCCATTTCGGGAGAAGAAAGCCTTTCTCACCTTGGCACACTCCACTTTGGCACACTCAGCTCCCTGGCAGGTGACTTGGCCCTCATGGCACAGGCAGAAGTCACAGCGGGTGCTGTTCCACATCTCCCCGTGGTACCTGGTGGTGCCACCCTGCAGGCAGCTCCCTCTGGCAGACACACACTCCTCACAGCACTTCCCAGGCCGCTGCACTTTGTTCTCCCCCTGCAAAACAGCAGCCAGCAGGACTGTGGCAAGCCCTTGGCACAGCAGAATGTGCAGCCAGGGGAGCAGAGGTGGATGATTTTTCAGTACCTTCTCACAGGTGACAGAGCCACAGGTCTCCCTCAGACATCTGACTTCCCCTCTCTGACATGCACACGCAGTGCAGGCATTTTTTTTCCACTGTTCCCCATGCTGTTCAAAAAGAGCACGCATACAGTTGTTAAACAGTCTTGGAAAATAACCAAATTCCTTCCAGAAACCTGAGCTGCTCACGGAATATGATGGCTCCTTCTGCATGTCTGTATCAGATAATAAACTTTTCTTAAAAAATGCTGATCTCTACATGATCAGCAAACAGGAAGAAGAGGGATGAGGTCTAGATGGCACTGTGGTGTGTATTTTATTAATTGCAAGCTAGTGGCATTGGGGAGGCCTTAACTACTATTATTAGCCAAAAAAGAAATCATTGACAGAAAATCCCACATACATACATTCATTAAATAATGTATTAAATCAATTCCAGATAATACAATGAACCCTGTAAGTACTTTGGACCACTGGTGCTTTCTGCTTTCCTCCTTCAAAACAAGTGTGAAAAGAAAGCGCATCATCTGCTTCACCTTGAAAACTTCCTTTCTGCTGGCCAGCAAATTCTTATCTAATCCTGATTTCTTTCAACACTCCTGCCTTTCCAGGAGGGGGGAAAAAAGCAACGTTTGTACTACGCTATCAGTGCTGGCAGAAAGTCAGATGCTGGGGAGAAGGGAAAGAGAGATGTGCCAAAAATTGAGAGTGGCTTTGGTGTGGTTTGTCCCAAGTCACCTGGTAGGTCCTTCCCGACACCGAGCAGGGCTTTGGGACACATTCTGGGCAGCATTTTCCAGGAGACAGAACCAGAACTTCATCCTAAAGAGAAGGCACAGACAAGGAAAATAAAGAGTATGAACAGTTAACGTGGGGGTCAGCAGCAGTGCTTGGAATTCCAGGCATTTAGCATCCGTGGGATAACCCCCTGTCAGCCAAGGTTTTGCTTTGGCCCAAAAAGCAGCACGAGAGCAGTGCAGATGATGTTTTCTCCACCTCATTTTCTGGGCTTATTTGGATGGCAACTCAGGTCTGAATACATGGACAGATGCAGATAAATTCATACACTTGACATAAAGTGCTTCTATTCAGGCATACAGATATACAGAGGAAAAAATAAATATACAGCTAGGCAGGGAAGCACAATAAAGCGGGAGATGGATGAGAAGCGTTTTTTTTTCTGGAATTGCCACATTTTGAGGTTTTGAACGTGTGATTTACACTCACCACCTCTCAGGCATCTGCACTATTTTAGTTAAATCCAGCCATAGTGTCTGTACAGGTGTTAAATTATGGTTAAAACCGGATTTTTTCTAATTGAAATTTTTTTTTATGACGGATTTAAATCATGTTGGAAAAGGCTGGCACTTCACACCAATAGAACTTTCCAGGCATGCCTCAACTGCATCCATCCAAATTCTAATTCCACTGCTCCAAGTCCACGTACATCACATGG
This sequence comes from Climacteris rufus, assembly GCA_013398175.1. Lineage (NCBI taxonomy): Eukaryota > Metazoa > Chordata > Aves > Passeriformes > Climacteridae > Climacteris > Climacteris rufus. Next base: position 71,815 of record VZRZ01007001.1, read on the forward strand.
TTTGGGACAGCATTGTTCACCAGCACCTCCCTCCAGCCACAGCAGGATCACTGGAAGGCTGAGTGGGGACTGGAGTTGGTGTAGAAATGCCAAGCACTACCCTCTCATCTTCTTCATCAGTCAAACCCCTGGCTTTCAGAGAAAGAGTGGAAGACTTTGTATAGAAGTTATCACGGGTAGATTTCCCAGCAGAGTTAAAAGAACTTTTTTGTGTATTTTGGTGGCATGCAACAGCAATTTTTGGTGTTCCTCTCCCTCAGCACCTAGGGAAGAGCACAGTTATCCAAAGGTTGGGAGATGAGAGTTTAATCCTGGGAGAATTTATGTCTTGGCTTTGGAGAGGGAGTGGAGAATGAAGGAAGGGACAGAGATAAAGGCACATGGCAGAGAATGTTAGGTTTGCTTGAGATCAGAACAGGCTTCTTGCACATCCTGCTGATGTCCCTTCCACCAGGAAATGTCCTTGCTAGGACATATCTGGAACACCATCAGAATTGGCTTTCTGCTGCATTAACTTGGGTGCTGCCAGCCAATTTCTCTCAAATACATCACAGCAACAACACAGGCACTCCTGTTTCCCTAAATTAGATCCTGATGATTAGCTGATTAAACATTCGTGCAATGGCTCAGCAGGTAACTCCAGTCCACTTGGAGTGGGAAAGGAGGGATCTATAGCAGGCATAAATCTCTTTTCATGCAGAGTATTTAGTAAATGAATACTAATGGAATAGCTCAGGACAAAGCAAAACACAATTAACATGCACACAAACAGGTGGGCTCTCTTCTATCAAAAAAACCCCAGTGTTAATTTTCCAAACACCTGGTCCAGTAACCAAAAGCTGGGAAAGCATCAACAGGGAATAAAGTTTATGACTACTGCTTTTGGTTCTGTCAGTGAAGAGCTCTCAGTGAGGGAGCTTCTGGATTCATCACTGGAGTGTGGTAAATTAGGAAATTGGCAATCCCTAAAACAAAACGTCAAGGTCAGATAGAAGGATTTCCAGGGAGCCTGTTCCAGGCCTGCTGTTGTAAAGGAGTACAAAAATGGGCCCAAAAAAGGGCACAATGGGCCCAAAGAAAAGGATCCAAAGAGCACAGTCACACCCTTCAGCACTTTCAATACAATAATAAGAATTCCAAAAATTGAGTGATTTGCCCAGAGTCTGGAGTGCTGTGTGTAGCTGGTGCTTTTACTAACCCTGTGTTAATGCTGTGTGGAATCTTGTAGGGTTTTGGTTGTGCTGATCCCTGCATAAATGCTGAAAACTCATCACTTGTTCACAGCAATGTCCCTGCTCTCCTAACCATGAGCTTGCCTAATTCCTCTTAACAGTTTTGTTGCTTTCTAAACACAGACAAAAGGAATACTGCTCTGAGACTTTTCTTTCAGCTCAGGTTGCTTGGTATTTCTGAACTCCTTAAGTCAAAAGAGGAATTTCACCCACATTTGACTACTCTCAACTGCACTTCTAGAGCTCTTGCCAAAAAAAAAAAAAAATTAAACAAGACCTCCAAATCAAACTTTTCAGCTGCAAAGCAAACATTGAAATTTGTGAAGACAAACCCCATTAAAAATCTTGTGTTTTCATTCCTTCACTCTACAGAAATAAAAACATTTCCTGATCAACTCGAGATTATTTTTTCCAGTACAAAACAAAATGCAGTTTCTATAGATAGAATTTGTTCTCAGTTAGCCAGCAAAGGGATGATAAAATAAAGTGGTGGGGAAAGAAAATGACTAGAGAAGAGTCACACAGGTTTAACCATCATTCCACATCATTTCTGTAGATCAAATACCCCTTTTCCAAATCACCCAGGAGTTTTCCCTGCTGATTTGGACACCTGCATGAGGAATGGGTGCTGCCCATGGAAAAGGGGGTGCTGAGGAAGGTTCCTGGAAGGCTGGAGGGTCCTGACCTGGCTGCAGAGCAGAGGTTGGCAGGAAGCTGTGGAGCACTGAGTTGCACCATCCCTGCAGACACATCTGGAGCACCGACCCAGGCTCCAGCGCTCGCCGTCCTGGAAAACGTGGCCATCGAAGGAGCAAGGCTCTAAGGGACAGGAAAAGAAGGAGAAGTTTTCTTTTCCAGGGCCCTTTAATCCCTTTCCATCACCCATAATTGAAACACAGCTTTGGTGAATCTCAGAATTCAAAACTGCAGTTTGCCAAAGCAGGTAAAGAGACTAACAATTCCACCAGTTTCCAAGGGGCTTGGGAATTAAGATCTCTGGATGCACTTTCCACAGTGAGCTTCTACAAGAAAAAGGCATCCAATGGCTGGAACATTTTTGGAATTTGCAGTCCAAGTGCATAAGAAATACCTGAGGGTTTTTTTTCCCCAATTTTAATCTCCAAAATGAAGACACATCAGGCACATCTGCTCACTGCTTAAAGCTTATCCCCACCTGTTGGCCTATGAGTGAAGCCATTAAAAATGCAAATATGGCAGCAGGATAGAAAGGGAATTAAGAGATATGTTTGACTCCAGTGTTTTCCCATCAAAACTGAATAAATAAATAAAGGTTTTCCAGATTTGGGACTAAAAGGAGGTTTTGAGCTCGGATCAATGGAGGCAGACAGTGCCCCATCCACATGCAGTACTCACCACCATGGCCCACACATTTGGGACAGCAGGAGCCCTGGGCAGTGACCTGCAGCTGCCCTGGTCCACAGGTGAGGGCTGGGCAGGTCCTGGGGCTGCAGCTCACCTTCCCATGGGCACAGGAGCACTGGACACATCCCGAGCTGGCCCACTGCGTGCCGTGCTGCACACAACACAGAGAACACAGTGAGACCTGGAAAGAAGCCCTGTCCCTTCCCAAGTCCCTCCCCTCCCAAGGATGAGGCTTCACATCAACAAAAAGCTGCTTTCTGAACACTTGACAGGGGAATCGGGGTGTGAGATATGACTGTAGGTACCAACATGTCCATATCCTTGTGGGGATGCTCACAAAGAGCCAAAAGACAAAAGCTGCAGCAAGAGAACGACACAGGAAAATTCAGCAATAGCACAAACAAGAAGAAACAGAATGCAATTTGATAAAACATGGTATCACCCAAACCACAGGCACAAACAAGTATGAGAAGAGGATGGGTGTGCTACCCCTCCTGTTCCAGTTTTTGTTTAGCTTGTAACAGCTTCATGCTGGCCATGCCTCCTGCTGAAACAGAGGGTTACAACACCCATCTCAGGTGTAGAGAATACAGTCCAGATATGCAAATATGTCTGGGCATTTTAGCACATTTCTTGAGATTTGGACCTGCCCTGCCTCTTGTCAAACAGAAAAGTGTGTAGGAGACCACACATAGGACTTGAGTTTGCTGTTAAGCCATTTTTCTACATTTGCCTGTTGTTTGACATGATTCATTAACTACTACCCATGAATCTTGATTTTTTTCTTATCTCCAGGCACTTATTCTGATTGTTTTGGCCTTTCAGCCCCCCCTAGGTGAAACCACATCCCAGAAGCTGCTTCTTGAATAATTCAGGATTACAAAAGACAGAACCCAGGTCGCACAGCAGCAATCAATCTCTGTGGCTGCTGAGAGAAAAGCCTTCTCTGAGGACAGCTAATATGTCAAGTTCACAGTGCTTTGCTCCCCTCCTAATGTTACTGCACTGTCTCAGCCACCCACAGAAACAGCAAAGGGAAGGAACAAGTGGGAAAATTTCTCCCATTAAGCCACGCAGGACACAAAACTGCTCAGCGACACATTCCCTCTCTGCCAATCCTGCTGGCCAAACTCCTGCTAAATTCCATTTTCTGACAGTGACAGAATATGGGCACAAGGATCTGTCCTTCCCCTGCACACCACTGACTGAACCAAACAGGGAGCTAAAACCAGGTAAGGATTGTCCCTGCTGAGGAACTGGACGGAGCACTCACGCTGTGGATCTGTCCTTCGTGCTGGCAAAATCCTTCGGCTTGGGAGGCACACTCAGGGCAGCACTTGTTGGAGGCTATTTGGAGCACTTCTCCCTAAACAGAGACAGGATTCCAATAAACAGCTGACATCAAATAGAGACTTCAGCAGGAAGGTGAAGCCATGAGGCCTCCTTGGACCTGGTGCTCTCAATTTAGAAAGGAAAGATTTCAAATGAAATACATAACATTGCTACAGCACACACAGTTTGGCTTTTGACCCTCAAAATAACAGCAGAATGTACACCCTTAGCAGTACAACTAGGAATTACCCAGCAGAACTAGATTTCAAAGAATAGAAAACACTTGTGCAAGACAAAACTCCAGATTCTTCACTGAGAATCCACTGAGAAACATGGGAGAGAAGTTGCCAAAACAAGATCAGCGTTATTGCCATAAATCTCATAATGAGTAGATAAGAAAAAAACCATGGAGGGAGATGGGGATTTCTGACCCTGCTCATCAGTGGGTGGTTTAGCCTCAAAGAATGACTGGTTTTTTTTTTCTTCTGAGATCCTTGGTGATCCTTTTCAATGTTTAAGTGACCAGATGTTTATGGAACACTGGAACATTTTGTCTTGGAGATTGCCCATGTCAAGGAGTCACACAGATTCGTTTCACACTATAAACCTATTTCCCTTTATGAGCTTTAAAGTTGCCACCTTTTCATTTATCCAATTTTTATAATTTTATCTAGTGCACTCATTATTAGGTGTGCCATGACAGCACTTTATTTCTCTCCTCTTTAGCACAAAAATTCCTAACAGTTCAGTCTAGCTTTAATCAATACACAGTGATAATAACAGGGAAAACCAGTAAGAATCAGAATTATTTCCTCATTAGTGCTGTCATATTGGGAAACATTTTAACCTGCTTCACAAAGCCATATAATTATACTGACAGAGCCTCTGTAAGACACTCGTTTTCACTGCAATTTGTGCATTCTACCCCAGCAATCCAGATGTTAATGCAAGACCAGTTCCATGGCCAATTAATGAAGACCCAGACAAAGACAAGCAGGAGACAAGGAAAGCTCAGCCACCATCACGAGGAGGAGGCAAGTGCAAGGCAGACAATCTCAGCTCTGTTGTTGCTCAGCAGAGTGGAAAGTGCCCATCTGCATCTTTGAGGGAGCCCCAGCACCACCTTCAAACGAAGGGGGACTGCAAGCTGGGCTCATGCTGGGAGGTTTGAACCCAGCTCAGGGGCTTCCTTTGGGATCAAGCTGCTCCAACACCAGGCTTCTGGAGAAGGGGACAAAGGCTGCCCATACCACACCACGTGTTCCTTGCACTGAGGAGGACTGAAAGGACACAGAGGCTGTGCCTGGCTCTGGACAGCCACACACACTTGCCCCTTACCTTGTGGAAGTCACACCGAGGGGGTTTGCAGACTGCAGGCTCACAGGTGACAATGCTGCTCCGGCAGCGGCAGTCTTGGCAGGAATCCGGCTTCCAGGCTGTGTTATTCTGCAAATCAAGGTGGAAACCACAACAGCAAACGGCTCAAATAGCTCAACAGAGACAGACTGGAACAGAGACAGACTGCAGCAGAGCCCCCCTCCCTCCCACACACTCATCAGGCCCAACGCTGGCACTTTTCACTCAACAGTTTCCAGCAGGCAGCTGAAAGACAAGGCCAAGCATGCAAAGAGTCAACTCCAATGGCAAGATAATCCATAGGACAGAACCTCCAAGAACTCCAGGTGATTACAACACCTCTGGGAAACTTGTCTGTGATCAGGTTCAGACTGCCCACATCTCAGGTTGTGCTGGGGCAGTGGAGGTAGCTCCTGGACATGTGCCCAGGTACCAACAGGCCCCACCTGGGCACGTTTATTCCAAAACACCATGAAGAGGGCTCTGGCCAAGCAGGCAGTCAGACAGATCTGGGAGCAGCTGTCGCCACCGCTCGATCAGTGCACCCAACTGGAACACCCCCAGCCAATTCACAAGGGTTTGCACCACCCATGCTTGACCCCCTTCCACTCCCTCCACGCTGAGGTCACGATCCCACGCTGCCTCCAGAAGGAAATGGAAAGAGGAGGATCAGTTTCTCATCTGGAAAACTCTTTTCTGTTAGGCAAGCCCTGTCCCTGTAGAATAGACAAACACTGGGCTAAGCTCACACCACACAGGACATTTTCCTGTCTAGGAGGGACAGCCCCTATCCAAGCCACTGAGCCTCATTTTTAATGGATCTGCAAGCAGACCAGGCCTTGCTGCTCATTTACATCATGTACTGATTTACTTCAATTTACTCACAGTGGAAAGTACGACTTAGGCAGATTAAGATACAGAAGGATGATTAACAGTTGAACTACTATGAGCACATTTACAGCTAACTACTAAAACTGTTAAGCATAATGATAAAATACTGAAATGTGCCTTAAAGGCCCATTAGGCCTCTTAATGAGAGGGGAAAAAAGCCCTGAAAAACCTGGCCACTTGCTCCAGGCACTTCTGCAGAAGCTGTCGGGTGCTGAATCAAGAGTGCCAATCTGCAAATAGTGGGACACCCAGAAATATTGCTAAAAGCTCCTTGTGTCTCCTTCCTGCTTTACAAAAGCATTTCTTCCACATCAAGCTGTGGTAAAGTTCATGCACAGGTTACACTCTGGCAGCATCAGAAATTGAGGGAGATTCTCTGTTAATGCAATGGTGGGGCAACACTGACCTTGGGAAGTGCCCAGCCCCTTGGGAAAAGACACCAACAAGGCACAGAGGGATGGGAATTCCTGCTCAGGAGTACAGCTGGTTCTCCCCTCGCTTGCACAGGGCTGTGGCTGTAGGACAGAAACCCTGACATCATCTCTGCCAGTAGATTTATGGTGCAGTTAGAGAAGAAATGAAGGTTAAGTGGTGTGTGTGCCAAGCTTTAGCTAACATGCACGTCGGAGTTAACTCATCCCGCTGGCTGCAGCAGCCCTCTGTGTTTGAACACTGGCAGCTCCCTGCAGGGAAGGCAGCCACGGGGCAAATTTAGTGCCTCATCTCTTGGTTCTCCTAAACCTTCACCTCTGGCCTCTCATGCTTATTTAAAAAAAAAAAAAAAAAGGGCAAAATAATATTCCATGGTGGAGTAATAACCAAAGGACTTGCATGGCACAAGGTCAGCACAGAGCCACACTTACTCCCATTTTGAGACTTAAGTGGTTTATGGTAAAAAAACCTCTCTTTGGTCTTCCTTCTCCCCTATTTTCTATCATAGCCCAAGCAGGCTGGCTCCTAACTGTGGGCTCAAATCAGCTGCTTCTAAATCCATGCAGCAGCAGCTTGCACACATTCAGTGAATTCCGTGTGCCAGGTGCCGGATCAAAACTGACACTTCTTTGCAGACTTTTAAAAATTCATTATCTAGTTAATAGTCAGGAAACTACCACCTGATTTGTTGGGATATGAAAGTCTTTCAAGCAGTTCATGGGTCTCAGTGTCCAGGTCTTTGGACAGCTCCATGTTTAGCTTAAGGTTCCTGGCAGCAGACTTAAGCTCCAGTTTGGAAAGTCTGGAGCCCACGTTATCTGTGCTGTTGTGAGGCTTTGTCAGTGCTCACCCAGCACATACAAGGACACTTTAAGGCTCCCAGGCAACACTGTTTTAAACACAAAGCAAGACTTTGCAGTAGACACTTCAAGAACTGCTGGAAATTCACCTGACGTCCTCTGCAAGGCCCTGTACCTCAGTGGACAAATGATCTGCTGCAATTTAAGTGCTGGATTCCAGTCCTGTTGAGAGTATATTTCTATCAATGACAAATTAAGGGGCTTTTTCCTTACAAGTACTAATATAATTAACAGTATAAATAATGAAATACCATGCAGAGAGCACTTTGAAGACGGAAAGCGCTCCTTAAGCGCCAAGTAGTGCCATTATAATTTATTGATTCCTTGGATTTCCCTACATCAAAAGAAGAAACGATACCTAATTCAACTGATTTTTAAAACACCAGGCTGCAAGAAGAGATACATCTACACATTACTTGAGCCAGTTTGCAGAAAAGGGGCCAAAAGAGCAGGAAATGCTCACAAGCCTTCTGAGCTTGCAGACACCCAGACCAAGACGAAATGAAATCAAACTGGAGACACGGAGCACAGTGTGAGCACGTGATGGGTTTGGAGAATACTGATGAGGATTTAGAAAAAGGCAGGAGAGAAAATGGTAAAAGAAGGAGCCAAGAACACAACCAGGAGTAAAAGCAAAGAAAAAGCTAAAGAGACAAAGAGCAGACATGGTGCAGAGGGAGCCCAGAGCAGCTGTGAGAGCTCCTGGTTTGCTGCTGCCACAGTGTCACATTAACCAGAGCACAGAAGGACCTAAATCTCCTGGACTATGCCTTTTCCAACTGGCTATCATAACTTCAGGCAGCTGCACCTGTCCCTCCTCTACCTCAGCAAGAAAAGAACCCTCACCCAACAAACCAAAAATAATTGGGAGTCTGCTATTGATATGCAAAAAGCCTCAGTAATTTAATCAGGTGCCACTTCATATGGGATATCATCACACCAGATAACAGTCCGTGTGCTATTCTGGTGCAGTGACTGGGGAAATTAGAAGCATACAACAGCTGGCTTGTGCCCCCTTTCCAGCTCTTACGGCTTCCTGAAAATATCCAGTCAATCCCTAAAATGTCCCTGGACGCTGGGGTGTCCTGTGCAGCACGTCAGCCCTGTAAAGCTGGACACTGGTGTGGTGCCATTGCTGCAATTGCTAAGCAGGGTGAGCCAGCAGGGCACAGCTGCAGCCTCCGTGTCAGCCAGGGGTCGAGTTCCTACTGTCACACCAAAAACAACGGGGTTGTTGCTTATCCTGTGCCCCACTGATCAGCTGGGCATGAGGGGGGGTCTGGGGCACCTCTCTCATGAGGAGAGACTGCAGCAGCTGGACCTGTGCAATCTAGAGAAGAATGAGAGGGGATCTGGTCAATCCACACGAATATCTCCAAGGGGTTCCAAGAGGATGGTGCCACACTCTTCCCAGTGGTGCCCTGCAACAGGATGAGGAGGAACAGCCATAAACTAAAACACAAGAAGTTCCACCTCAACACGAGGAAGAACATTGTTCCACGAGGGTGGCCGAGCACTGGAACAGCTGCTCAGGGAGGCTGTGGAGTCTCCCTTTCTGGGGATATTCCAAACCCACCTGGAAGTGGTCCTGTGTCACCTGCTCTGGGTGACCCTGCCTGAGCAGGGGGGTTGGACTGGGTGATCTCCAGAGCTCCCTTCCAGCCTTGGCTGTTCTGGGATTCTGTGGTTAAGTCCCCAAGGGGCTGCTCTGTCCCCAGGCTGCCAGACTCTGCTTTGGGCAGCAGGGAGGCCACACATGGGGAGATGCTCCCAGCCCGAGCACCGAGCTTGGGATTTACCTCCCAAGTCGTCCTGTGCCAGAGACAGCTGAGAAAAGGCAGGGATCAGGTGTCTCAGAGGAGGAATTCCAGGCTGCTTTGTTGAAATCACAGGCAGAGCCCAGAGCAATTACACTTTTGGTAACAATTACCAGCATCACCCACCCGGCTGCCAAGCGAGGAGCCTTGGCAGCGCTGCAGCCCCGCTTGCATTTCTCCTTTCCACTCCAATTCCCTGACAATGCCAGGCAGTTGGCAGGAGGAGCCCAGACAAGGGGGAAGCGGGGAGAGCACTGCACAGCCTGTGGGGATACCCATTAATGGAGTGATGAAGAGATGAAAGCAATTCAGAGACACATAAAGGATTCCCACTGTCCATCTGGGTTTGGATTTGCTGTTTTATCTTTGGCAATGGGGAGCTGTTGCTCTGTTGAGAGTGTTTTCAGATCTGGTGCCATAGAACAGAAACTCCTTGACCGTGGGGTTTTAATGGGCTTATTCCAGCATGCTCACAATCAGGGAACAACATAGGAAGGTCTCTGGCTCGGAAATCAAATGGAAATTCAGCTCCTCTCAGTAGAAACAGTTTTAGTCCCACACTCCTAGGGGGAAACAGAGCAGTTAAGGCAAAGCTCATGGCCCGATTAACAACACAGCAACATGAACACACTGTTTCAGGAATTGGGAACTAGTTTTCCTTCTTCCAACCAGGGAATTAAGAAGTTACATAAGGTAAAACAAGGTACTGTTTTCACAGTTCAACAGCCTGCTACATTTCTAACTGTGCGGCCTTTTGCCAGTAGTACCAGCCTCGTAAAAATCAAGAGTCTAAAAATAACATTTCCCAGGAGTCCTAAGGTATTTCAGGGATGGGAAGACTACAATATACCAAACTATCCTTCAAATACTTAGGTGCTGTTGTAGACTTTATCCTGTCTTTCACACAGACACAGAAGCAGTCACCAGGAAAGGGCCCAAAAGAACCAAATGCGCCGAGAAAGGAGGGCAGAGGAGGCAAAACAATGGTCTAAAATCATTGGTTCTAACCAGGATTTAAATCAGCACACAGAGATCTTTGTTCAGACCAACATTTTGGGAGCAGCAGTGTTCCTTTGGAAAGGTTGATGCCCTTTGGTTTGTCACTATTACATTGGATTTACCCAAAACAACTTGAAAACTTTCTCCCTGCATTGAGTCCATGTACAAATGGTCATGGTGAATGACTGATAGTCTGAAAATTACTATTTTCTCCCATTTTCTTATGCTGCAGATTTTTTCCATGCCCATTTGTGTGTTGAATTTGATGAACCTTAAACGCCAGCAATTCCCCTCAGAATCCAGGAAAAACATTTGAGGTCCTCCTGGTGGTTTTTTTTCTCCTTTGCCCAAATAGTTCCTAACCTGCCAACTGGCAGATTTCAAACATCCTCCCCAAAAACGACTTCTAAATGGACATCAAACCCTTAATGCATGTCAGACTTGGAGTGCTTGACTGAGGAGCTGTGGAAAAGAAGGGAGGTAAGGGATTAATTTAATCTGAACTTGATCACAGCTTTAATGACAGCACTTATTGCAATATAATGGCCATCTCTGGAGCGGCAGGAGTGCCCTTCTCTGCTGTGTGATGCTCTGGATGCAGGTGTGCCTATGGCAAAGCACCAAGGAGGTCATGTTCCACCCCCTTCAAATGATGATGCTTGTTCAAAAATGGAACCTGGGAGAGGCACCAGGACATCAGCAGCCAACAGCACGTGACAGATGTGCCAAATGAAGAAGTGAGACTGCCAGCAGGATGCAGGATTTCAATTAGAAATGCAGGTTATGCTGGGCCAAATGCATCCCTGTTAACCGCATCTAAGCTGGGGCAGAGTGAGCAAGACAGACTAAGCCTTTTATCCCATTTCTAACAAAAAAAAAAACAACAAAACCATCAGGCCATGAAAATCCCTGCAGCTGATTCAGCAGAGAAAGGAACTATCCTTCAGTACCAGTCACGGGCCCTTGGAAGCTCTGCAACCAGCTGAAATGTAACTCTAATTCTACTTCTTGAAGGCAACAATCCACTCTACAGCATTTTTGCAAGCCATGTCAGCAAATATAGAGCTATCTCCAATCCCAGGCTGGATATTTAGGAAGTATCCTTTCAAAGCAAGGAATTACACGCCTCAAATCCTACTATTGTCACGGTGGGTCCAGGCACAGTAATCTCCAATGCAGCTCCCAGAAAATACAACCCTTTATGTCCTTATCTTCCATCTCAGCTCCCTGTATAGCAGATTAATAAACTGGTTCTCTCTTTCCCTTCCAAAGGAAAAGGGGACCTCTGCACGGTCATTAATCTTGGAGAACAAAGGCTTCATTACTGAGCAAAAATGATGAAGAAAAGCCTGTAGAATAAGGAAATGTGCTGTCCTCATGCCCTCTAGTATTGTTTCCAGATTCAACAAGGTGGTCATTTTATGACCAAACCAAGTAAAAATTAATGGCAGCAAAAGGTGTCAGCTCAGTGTCTGACTCAAACACACGGGCTCCTTGCTGCCTTCTGGTACAAATGATTCAATTAATTGACTCTGGCACACAGAAACTACAGGCTCAAAAACAAAATCAGGCTTAAAATATCCTGAGAAGGGCAAAGATGATGTATGTGTTTGTGAGCTTCAGCGCTGGAAAAAGTGTGATCGAGTTCATTGGGATCAAGAGTGACAGCACAGGGGAAAGGAGGAAAAAAGAAGCTGAGTTAAGCAACGTGGTCCTTGGCATCCTCTGGGTCACACATGCTTTAGAAATGATGATTTTTTTTACGGTGACAACAAAGCCACACCAAACAACTGAGGAGAAGTACAGCTTATTATGATCTCCTGCTCTGTGAATGCCATGGGTACAAGCTTATCCTGGTCACCAGAAGTGAGCAGATTGAGGGAGAAGAGTCAAAACCTGTGGAAGAACACCAACAGGGGGGCAGCTGTGGCCTGAAGGTGCAGTGGAGGCAAAAAGTAACTCCAGGGCTGGAAAGGGTGGTCAGATGAATCACAAACCATTGCTTTTCAGGGAGGGAGGCAGTACAAACAGCTGGCTGAGGCAGATAAAAGAGAAACAAAGGAACAGGGCACGGGTCCTGCCTCAGCAGAAGTACCAGTCCATTAAGTAGCACCATTGGCCATCAGTCAGAAATAAATCATATTATCCATTGGCAAGTGGCAGCATTCCACAGGAAATAAATTGCACGTGTCTTTGAGCTCATGCTGGAACAGCTCACTTTGTTTTCATTATTCAGAAGCACTGCGTGAAAGGTCATGGCAAAAAAAAATATTTATTTAAAATTAAAGCCTTGTAATCCTCTCCAAAGTATATTTACTTTTTCGATGTGCAACACCGTGATTCCGTGACCTGATTTCCAACACAACGCCAGGGACATGGCAGGAGCATCTCTCCGAATTGCTCCTTTCCCTACTCTAGGTTTTTTCTTCCATAGAAAACATGATTTTACAAAATTTGACTGTCCACAGGAGAAGCAAGCTGAAGGACAAAGATTACCACAACCCCTACAGCTCCTGCAGGTGAATTTGTGTCTCTCAGCCCCTTCTCAGCCCTTAACATCTCGCTCGGAATAAACGTGCGGTGAAAGCTCGGAACGATTTACATGGCGAGCACATGCAGAAGCACTTATTTAGACTCTTGAAAACAGACTAGGGGGTTCTTAAATCTCTCCAGTGCTCCTCGTTTAACAAAGGGACAGTTTTATATCAAAGCACTTGGCTCCTTCACTCTAGCGCTGTCTTAATCTACAGAAGCTACTCCATGAAATATTTAGCTGAGGCAAAACATATGCACCCCTTAAGTTCAGGCTGAGCAAGAAAATGCAACTTCCCTCCATCCTCAGGCAGCCAGAATGGGCTGGATATTAAGGAAAAAAACACCTGAGAATGTGCTTTTGTTAACCATTTTAATTCTTCTCCTTCAATAAGCCTGAATGAGTGCTTGTGGATGTGTTTTTCAAAGCACACCTCTCAGGTATAGAAAGCCTCAGGCATCAATGTCTGCATGGATTCAGTGACAGGAGTAACACAGAGCTTTCCTCACAGCCCTCTCCATGCCATGGATATTTGCCAGGCTGAAGATTGCTCACTGACATGGTGTGAGCCAACTGCTGTCAGGCTACTTCACGCTTGGTTAGAAATAATTGCTGCCTCATTACAAATTTAATAATGACACTGTGATATGGCAGAACTCTTCCTTGCAATCTCCTTCTCTCCCTTCTCTTCCTTCTGAAAGAAGATATAAAACAGACTAACCATCACACAGCCCAGGCATTTTTAATTAATTTTTTTTTCCCCTCAGAGAAGGAAATCCCAGTTTTCAAGATTTTGTTCATGTAGTTTTTACACGGCCTAAGAAACACTTCACAATGCTTTTAACTCCTGCAGGATCCTGATAAGGTTTTTAGTTTTTCTTCCTCTGTATCTAATTTAAGAATGTCTGGGAAGAATCCCACACCTGAGGGCTTGCCTGTACCCTGAACAATGACAGTATTTGGAAAAGTGACACAGGAAACACTCTTGAGGGAACTGTCCTCTCTACTGAATGGGGTAGGAATGACAAGTCCAGGATGGAGAGGAAGAGGTTCCCTCAGTAACACAGCTGTAAAACTGGAGAGATTATTCCACACTCTCATTTCCCCACCTTGATTCCCACTATGCCATAAATGTAGCCAATGTAATCACCAGCCTGGCACCTTCCTAGAGCTACAGAAATCCCACACGAGGAAGGAATGGGATGTATCTGATTGCAGGGATGAACTCAATCCCAAGGAAGAAGCCCTCCAAAGAAAAAGCAGGTTCATCTCCTTTGCTGCACAAGACTTACTTCTGAGAATGCTGCAGCAGAGCACAAAGGAACACCCCCAGAACTGCAAGCACTGTGAGCAGCTCCAATCACAAGCTTTGTTTCAGGGCAACCACGTTTCCTGAACATCTTGGTGATGGGCATTCCCAGCAGCAAGGCCTTGGTGTTTCCAAAGCTTTCCCATGTCTGTCTACCTGTTACTGCCCCTGCTTTCAAAACCAGTGGCAGGTAAATGAAGCACAGCCTGACAATAAGAAAGGGTAGGGGATTTAGCAAAATATGCTGGTCTATTTGTCCTTCCTCTCCTTTTCCTTTTTTGTCCCCTCAGCAAAGAAAAAAACAAACTGAGGTGGGAGATTGAAGCCCACTGAATTCACTTTCTTTCCTGCATGGCTCTTCCACTCCTCTGCACTGGCACGCTTCCAAGAGGTCTACACACAACAGCGTGGATGGATGGGTTTTCCAAACACCTGCATCCATCATTTGATTTGACCTCCAGAGGCCACATTCCTCCCTGCATCTTTAGCTACTTTTATCTTACAAAGAAAAAAAGGAAAGTAATGTGGGTCAGCAGAGTGAAGGTGGCAGCCAGGCTCCCTCCTTTCCTGCCTGCAGGGAAACAGCCATGGCTCCCTGGTTCAGCAGTGCCTGGATCAGCCGCAGCTCCTGGACTGCACCAACCCAGAGGAAAGCACATCCCAAATCACAGCCTTCACCTTGTGCCTAATGGTTCCTACTCAGGGCCATGAGGAATGTTGTTTCAGGCTCTGGAAAGAAACTGCCACAATGTGCGGTGCTGGAGAGACAGCCCATTTTTCAGGAGCTCGGGAACATGAAGTATTTCAGTGCTCTTTTCTGCACTGCAGTAAATCTTGCGCTTTAAGTCCACCTGAAAGGTGCTTAAACCCTGCAAGGGATCCAACCTTCAGGTTCTGGGACCTGAACTCCAGCTGTGGATGCCCCAGCCCAGGAAGTGTTCAAAGACAGGTTGGATGAGGCTTGGAGCAACCTGGTCTAGTGGAAAGTGTCCCTGTCCGTGGCAGGGGCTTGGAACTGGATGATCTTTAAGGTCCTTCATGATTGTCTCCTGTCTCTAGGAATACACACCTATCCTTGCACCAGGAAACGTTAAACAGAGGATGTGCAGTGACAGGTGAGTGGGAAGTGGCTGCATTATCACCTTCCAGGACAAACGTGCTAAAATAGCAGCTCAACCCAGTGGGAATTGCAGCCATCCAGCACCCTCCCCTCAAAACATGCACCAGGCAGCTTCAGATGGAGGGGAGACTCCTAAAAACAAAGAGGAAAGCAAATCTGGAAATGTTTTTTAACATAGCACGCTAAAAATCCTCCAGTTTCCTCTCACCTTCAAAGGCCTATGGAAGATGCTTGGTGAAAGCCTTGAGACAGCCAGGGCTCTCAGATTGCTCCAGGGAAATCCCAAATTCCCCAGCCCACACCAGTTCCCTCTGGGCTGAGATACTGAGAAAGCCAAGACACGCTGTTCTTGGAAATGAGGATGTACAAAGGCAGAAAAAATTGCTTAACCCCTTATTAATCTGCAGAACTTTCCCACCCCCCCGACGAGGAACAGAGAGAGGTGGAATTTTGGAGCCTGGCTCAGAGCACACTCGACTTGAAAACAAGCCAATACATGGATTTTTTTCCCTACCCTTCCCTGGATAATTAACCTGGGCACCACTCCCACGTCTGCAGACAGCACACCAAGACTGAAGTGCCCATGAGCTACGTGCACAAGTCCTATCGTGCCCTCCCCACCCCACAATTTGCACCGGGAAAATAGAGGTTTATTGAACAAGAGAGTCTCCTCTCTGGGAAGAGGACTAGCTGCCCCACTCTAACTTTTGTAGCAGGCTTATCCATACATTATCCCAGCTGCATTTCCACGTTGGGTCTGCAAGCGTGAGGAAAACGCCATCCAGGATGCCAGGAAAAGGACTGAGGTTTCACTCATGTTGTCATGCTAAAATGAACATGCCTGGCTCCAAGAGGAAAAAGAAGGAGAACCTGTGGCAGGAGGGCAGCAGACAGGCCCCCAGGCTCCTTGCTGGATCTCCAAGCAATGGCCAGGGTAAAGCAAAGGGACTTGTACTTGTGATAATCTCCTGCAGCGACACGGCCTGCCAGGAATCATCAGCACATGTGGTTCCCACCACATCACAGGGGATAAGAAAAGATCACACAGACTACCCAAAACCCAGAGCCTGCTGGGAATGTTAATCCAGCCTCATGCCATGACCCTGGCAAGCTCTGTTATGTGCACTCAGGGAAGCGAACTGGAATCCCAGCCTGGCAAGGGGCTGGTTTGGGAAAACACAAAGTACCTGCAGAAAACCAATAATGCCAGGAGTTCTCTCAAAATGCTTTCACTGTGGGGGAGGGAAGTGTTCTCCATATCTTCCCATCATGTCCTTCTTTCCTGTCATTTCTCCTTTCCTCTCCCTTATTTTTTCCATTCCTTACTGCTGTCATGCATTGCATTCTTAATATTCAGCCCATTTTACATCATTTACCTTTTCCTACTTGTTTTGGGAGTTGGCCCTGCTGACTGCTGTAACCTTTCAGAACTTTGCCATCTGTGGGAAGCCACACTGTGACAAAAGGAAAATCCAAATTTTGCCATCGTGGTGCCATCTCATCATCCAAATTTCCTCACAATTTTCAGATTGCAAAGCTTACTTATCTTTCAATATTTAAGCACTCTGAAAGGAGATGACATTTTGGTGCTGCCTTGAAATACCTTTGAGGAAAAACAGGGTGAAGTGTTCCAGTGAAGCACCTTGTCTCATGAAAACATTGGTTTCCAAGACCTAATGACTCAAAGGAAAATCGCTTTGGACAATGGACAACTTTTTCATGGACTAGAATGCAAAGCAGACCCAAACCTGCAGTTTTGCTGACCCAAAACCCAAGGGCTGCAAGCAATTATTTCTCTCAATGAAGAGTCACAGCAGTCAGTGTGACACTGAAAGAAAATCAAAAGCTCAGACACGCTTTGGGTAAAAAATAATATCACGTTTTCTCTCCAAAATGTCTCCTGTGGATGCCGTGCCCTAATTTTTAGCTGGTCACAAGTGCCATCCCAAAGGCTGAGATTTTGATTTGAGCAATGCCAATGTAATGTAAAACAACCTGAATATTTCAGATGGATGGGTCTGGCAAGTCCCTTCCTTCCAGATGTCATTTAAATTTTATAGAGAGGCATAAGAGAAGTGATTTATGCAAGATGGAAGTCCTAGGAGGAGCAGCCTGTCACACACAATACTCATACTTCGTCCACTGCTCCATTGGAACAGCAAATGGCACAAATTCCAAGGAAGGAGAGAGCAGGGAACCTCTCAGCAAACTGGCAGAAAAGCAGAACTTTCCTGTTTCTGCAAGTTGGCCAGGAATGATGGTCATTCCTGCTTGGTGACCTTCATAAAACGAGCTGGCAGTGGCAGCTTTGCCCCTGCACGGCCACGGGTCTAAATCACATTGGGAAATGTGTCCCCTTAAATGGCAATTTCAGCAAAACAGACAAAACCCATGGAAATCTTAAGAGGATGAAGTGATCTTTGATCCCCACAAAGCACTTTTATCAGACAGCCAGGAGCAGCCAGAACCTGTGGAAGTCCTGGCTGTGATATGGCCCTTGTTAGCAAATTTTTAAAGACAAGTATTCAGCACCAATAATTTCCTAGTGTAATATAACAACTTGCTTGATCTCTCCAAAATCTCTGTCTGTAGGAGCCAGGAATATTTGCTGGCAACTTGAGAAGCCTGACTGTTCAGCACATAAGCAGGGTGCCACACTGAAACTCATCCAAGAGCTATTAGATAGGAGGGAATTTATGGCAGTGAGCAAAACCACCTTCCTCATCAGGGGAATTATGTGCCTTCAGCAAACCCTTGAGCAAGACTGTAAAAAAGAGTAAGAGAAGGGGCTCCACAATAAATTCTTTCAAAGGGACCAGGTAAAGGCAGACAGCTGCCCTTCTGAAGGCCACTTCAGCATCTGTCACTGAGTAATCCAGAAATAAAGCCATCATTCTTTACTCCTCAAACACTGCAGTCCACCAAAGTCAGCAGAAACACACCCTTTACTCCACTGCTAGATTTTCTTCTCCCAGCAAAACAATTCTTCCTGCTGGTGCTCATCCAGGCAAGGTCTCCTCCCTCTGCATCCAGCTAATGAATCAAAACCTAACCCTGCACTCAACAAACCCCACGTCTGACCCTGCTTCAAAGCTGTGCCTTGCCCTGCTTTGATTCTCCTGCAGATAAACAAAATAAAACAAGTCTCTGGTTCTACAATCCTCTCATTTCATCCTCTCCCCCAGGCAAGTTGAACTCCAGTCCTGCTAAGGATGGGGGCACTGGAAATGCCCTTGTATAAACATTTGGCTTGTCTCAATTACTTGATCTTTGTGTGTTCAGCATTTTGCAGACACATGAGCAAGTACAGGCTTCCTCTCTCCTTTTTCTCTCCTTGCCACTTCATACCTGGTTAAATTCAAGGCAGCCAATCCTTTGGTTATGAGAGGAAGTTAAAGCACAGTTGCAGGGAAAATGGTGTGTGAAGTGCCTGTTTACATCTCCAGTGACTGAGGGAACCATTATCATCCATCCAGCTGTCACGGGCCTTTGTATCATCTGCTCAGGCCATTAGGATTTAATTCTTTTACACGATATCCAACAGCCACTTACTTGGAGGGACTTGCAATTAAAAGCCTCATGTCAGGCACGGTTCTAGGAGCTGGAACATTCATTACCAGCCTTGTTTGTCAGAGCTGAACCAGGCACCTGTGATTCCATCTGAGAAAGTGCTCAGCAATGGATTCTACAGCCAGGCACGGGTCAATGTGGCCAGACAAACAGTGCAGGTGGGATCAATAAAGCTCTTTGCAACACCACCTCCTCCTGACTGAACACTGCTCAACACTCACACCCAGCTGCCTGCCAAGTCCCCAGAATAACCCAGCTCCCCTTCTCCCCACAGATCCCATGGTTATGGGTGAGGAGGTGTCTCCAGGCAAGTGCTTTATCCCAAGCCAAGCAGCAATTCCCAGCACTCCAAGGCTTCTTCCTCCTCCACTGGTGTGCAGCAGACAAGGTTTGTTACCTCTCTCCAGGCAGAGCTGGGGAAAAACAAGACAGAGCCAACAGGAATTTCCCTGTTGCCCAAAGCAGCAAAATGTGTTCCAGTGGCTAACCAGATCCATGAAAGCCTCCCAGCCATTCCACCCCGTGAGGCACACACACACTTCCCTCCTTCTGGAAGCTTGCCCTCAGCACCAGCACTGCTGTCAAAACCTCATTAGGAATAACCCTTTTTTAATTGCTTTTCATTTCGATGTTTTCCCTAATTAGAGACATTTTGCAGCTTCACATAGTCCAAGGCAGGTAAGAGGGATGCAAATTAGGACAAGGTTTACCCAGAAGGCCAGAAAACCTACTTTAGTCTTCTTAGAGGAAGGAAAAAAAGACCTGGCTCCAAAGCACTCAGCTGTCCTAACATGAAATTTTTCGGAAAGCCTCCCAAAGAATCCATGCTTTATAGTATTTTTTACAGTTCCTAGCAGTGCACCACAATAGGGTTTAAAAGACTCTGAAAATAATAATTAAAATCCCTCTACATTTAACAATCTTGTGCCTCAAGAATAAACAAATAAACTAATTACCTTCAATACCTGAAAGTGCTCTTCTTGAAAATACCTTTCCTGAGCAAGAACAATTCACAATGATACAGATAATTCCCAGTACACGAAGGATACAGTGTTAAATAGGTGTTCATAAACCCAAGATTTCTTCAGGACTGTTTCTTTTCAAGGCATCTCCAGAAAAGTATTTACCAGGCTTGACACAGACCTCACACACAAAATAAATATCTAGGTAAATGAAAATACACCAGTGTTAGCAGTCTCTAACCTAGCTTTGAATTCCTGTTTCCCCCTATTTTAGGTATAAAGCACACAAAAAACAAATGCAGGGGACTAAATGTTTGCACATATGAATCTATCAGTCTTTCCTCCCTCCCTGTCCATGTGGACTTCTGGACTGTCAGAATTGGATCCTTCCTTCCTGTTGTTTGACCACTCCACCTTTCATCAGCTCCTGTTTTTTTAACATGTCTGTGTCCTAAAAAAGACTTAAAACTACACATGAACAAAGATATTCCTTTTAAAAAAATGCAATTAAGACCTTTCCATCATTATGGCTCCAGGATGTTATAAGGCAGGCTCATTCAAAGTTGTTTGCAATTTGGCCGGGTCAGGACTTGCATGATTTTATTATTTTTGGTACCCAACTGGCTGCTTGCCCAGCTCCCAGTGTGAGGAATGCCATGGCCCTCCTTCCTGAAAAACGAGCTAACAGAGATCCCACTGACACCCCACTGATCAGCTCTGTAGAGCTACTCAAGGTGAACCCCACACAGAGCACAAAACACACGTGCACTTCCAGAGGAGAAGGGAGCAAGGGAAGGAGGAACAGGCAGCGTTTGGTTGCTGGGCTTCCTAATGCAAGAAGCAATTTTAGGGCAGGACTGAGGATTCCCTTTAGCAGAACAGCTTTGGAAGGAAAAGAAACAAGGAATTTTGCAGCGTTTTATGACAAATTATAAAAATTCCAGCACTTCCCCTGAGAACGTGTGTTGCACCCACTGATCACAGAGACTGTGCTGTGCTATCTGATGAAGACCAAAGGTCAAAACATTTTTCTTCAGCTGCATCTGAACCATGGGGAACCAAAAGCAATTCCTCTGAGCACTTGCCACAGGGTCAGGCCTCTACTCCTGGATTCCTTAAAGAACACTTTCAAGACAAAAATGCATCTCCAAACCAAAACTGAAAGACAAAATGTTTTTGCTACTTGAAATTTACCTTTATTCAAATGGTTCAACTTCTCACTTGCTTCCTACATCAGAAAGAGGCACTAGACAAGACTGGATTCTCTCTTAAGCTCTCCTAAGCTTCAATAGAAAGATGACATTTTCAAAAGTCAACATTTTCCAAAACAGGTGAGTAAAGTCAAGATCCTGAGCCTAAAGCTATGCAAAGTGTTCAGTGTTACTCTCCAGGGAAAATTATAAAAAAATACATTATTTGTGGGGGAATAATAATCCAAAAATACTCCCTTGGGTATTAGATCTCCTGTAGTTCCTTTAAGGACAAGCTACTACCCACTTTATTCTTCAGCCAGGCAAAGGGACACACTGGGAGTGTCTGTAGTCAGCAATGTCTAACACAACCTCAACTTTCCAATTCCAAACAGACAACTGAACTGAACAAGCAGAAAAACTTTTCCACTGGTCACCAAGAAGTGCTTTAAAGACTCTTGGCTTTTCCACCTCAGTTAATTCTCCCAGTCTGGAAAGTCAAAGCTCAGTTCACTTAATTGGCCTTTCAATTCCTGGCCACATCTGAGTTGCTCAGGGTGAAATTACAAACTGCAGATGAATTAATCCCCCCGTGGCCCCTGCCATGAACTCTCCCCAGCCCCGTCCTCCTCCATGCCCTGATTTCCCAGCCCCAGTGCTGCCATTCACGGGGCTCTCTGCTGAGCACATTTCATTGGAAATCAGCACAGATTATTCACTTTGCCCTGATTCAGGCTTCTGCCTCCTCTCAGGGAGGCAGGGGAAAATGTGAGCACTCCTGCAGCAGCACATGGGTATCCACAATTTGGAGCAGAATGAAATGACACCCTCACATCACCACAGCTGGATGAACTTGCATTTCTTGGACTTTAAATTAGATAACATTGCTTATGATATTATATATCATAAGCATAGAAGTGCTTAACTTTTAGATTAAAACACAAACCTGCATCCACAGTTAGAATCCAAGCCTCCTAGGAAGCCTGCACCACATCAATCCATCAGCCACAGCGGCCACAAACAAGCTGATCGTCGGTGCTTCTTCCTCTCCACTTTCCACAAGTGGAAAAGAGGTGATCAAATGCACGTGGTGGCAGAATATCAGGAAGGATTTAGCATATCAGATAAAGCAGGATTTGCTGACTAAGAGGAATTCAGCAAGGCATTAGCAGAAAGTTGGTATTAATTCAAGATACCAAGGCTTTACCAGATAATAAGTTTAAAAGCTTGTGGTTTAAAATTCTACCATTAAAGCATAAGAGGTAGGAGAAATTGCTTCAGTGGATTTAGACACCGAGGAATCTTTTTTTTTTTAACTTCCTACAGAACATTTTGCTTTTCTCCCCTCGTCATCCTATCCCATCTCTCATAGATTACAGCCCCGCTACGGCGTTTGTTTAATGAGGTTTACACAACATTAGTGGTACTTGATTTAGCTGCCACAGCCACCATCTGTAATTAATCCTCCCAGGAGCCAGGACACTGCACAGCTTGTTCCTGCAAGCTGGGTTTCTAATGTGGAACAAGCTCATGACCTCCATAACTCTGGCCTCCCATCAGTTTTATGCCATCATAACTCCTCTGCATTCCTGTGGCCACTCACCCCAGCCACTGGAGAGCAAGACCCACGGGGAGAGGGTGTAAATCAGCTGGATGTTACCAGCAGGTGGGAAGGAGTCCCTTCCCTCCTTCCTTTCCCTTTTCCCAGAGCAAGAAATCAAGCAGCACACAGCAATTTGGCCATTTCTGTGTATATTGCTCTTATTCAGCAGGAGTTACGTGCAAGCAAGGCACAGCCTTGTGTGGGTTTTGCCTTCTACTGCCTTACACACAGGAGTATCAGTGGAGTAAGACAAAACTACCTTGGCCTCCCCTCCAGTGTGACATGAAAAGGCAGCTGAGATGGACCCTACACCTTCCTCACAGCACTGTCCCTGTGCCACTGCACTTCCACAGGTTCCACCCCAAAACACAGCCTGCCTGGTTTGCAATGCAAGGGGGCCTGTGCTGGGTGACTCTGCTGAATAAATGAATTCCTGATTCTGGTCCAAAAGCTGCAATTTAACAAAAATATAACTTTCAGGGGAAAAAAGCCAACTGTGATTTAAAGATTTCCAGTGATACAGAGTAATTCATAGCACACGTCAGGAAACTGTTCCAATGATTTCCTATCTTCACAGTAAAAGTCTGCCTAGTTCCTAAGCTGAATTTATCTAGCTTTCATTTTCTGGCTACTCCATTTTCTTATGGGTAGAAGAGGTTTATTTATAATAATTTCTGTTCCCTCTGTAGCATTCTACAAATTACCCCTTAACTTTCCCTTTGAGAACTGATGCAGACAGAGCTCAAGTCCTTTGTAACGAGGAATCATGACTCTCTTTCAGACACACTCCATCCTTGTGCATCCCCCCATATCTAACCACAAATGAGCAGTAAAAAATCAGATTAATGCTCCTCCAGCTGTGACAGCAATGCCAAACACCCAGTTAATGCAACACTGTTCCTCCTGAATTGTAGGCCCCTAATACTCACAGAGGAATTGTATCACGCCTTAACACTCCAGTGTTAACGCACCAGGAGCACCCAAAAGGTTTTATAGAATCACAGGACCATGGAATCCTTTAGGCTGGAAAAGACCTTCAAGATCATGGAGTCCAACCATTAACCCAGCACTGCCAAGGCCACCTCTAAAACATGTCCCCAAGTGCCACATCTACATGGCTTTTCAGTCCCTCCAGGGATGGGGATTTCACCACTGTATTGGGCAGGCTGTTTCCACGCCTTTCACTGAAGGAATTTTCCCCAACATCCAATGTAAACATCCCTCGGTAGGATGTGAGGCCTTTTCCTCTTTTTACCTGGGAGAAAGGACTGATCCCCACACTGCTCCAACCTCCTGTCAGGGAGTTGTAGGGAGCATTAAGGTCTCCCCTGAGCCTCCTTTTCTCCAGGCTGAGCCACCTCAGACCCTTTCCCAGATCCACTCCCTTCCCTGGACATGCTCCAGCCCCTCAGAGTCTTTCTTGGAGTGAGGAGCCCAAAACCAACCCCAGGATTCAAGGTGGGGCCTCAGCAGTGCCCAGCACGGAGGGACAGTCCCTGCCCTGGTCCTAATGGCCACACTATTTCCAGTGAAAGCCTGGATGTTTGTATCTTGTAGTCAGATGAAGTATATCTTAATGTGGGGGGTTTCTTGGAAATAATACTGATTTTCCCCCTTCAGAGGGCCTGAAGACCCCCTTCTAATTCACCTCTGCCTGCAGCCAGTTCTTTGGGAACAGAAATAAAAACACAACTGGCCCTGGCCTCTGGGGCAAGATAAGAAGGAATGAATGCTTTTGTGGTAGGATCCCGAGCTAAACTATTATGCATGCCCAGAGGACTCATGTGCAAACATGTTTAGTGAGTCCACACCATAAATCACTGCTTTCCAAAGCAAATCCAGCTTTGTACTTCTAGTGCACAAATTTGGCTGAGACAAACAATGAGGAGCAAGCCCTGAGCTTCTGAACCTCTCCACAGAGGGTTCACTTAAACAAATTACATTTTCTCTCCTTGGGGCTGGGACATGTCCTGCTCTGAGGAAATTAAGATGGGAGTCAGTGACAAATCCAAGACACAGCAGAAGTGTTTGTTTCTCTCCCAAATACCTTCATCTACAATTCCAGCAAAGGTGACAAGTTTATCAGAGCTGTCCTAAATCCTGAACCTAAAGCTTTCAAATAAAAAGCATTTTGAAAACAAACAAAACCCCTTGATGCACAGCCTCTTCTGTAGGACTTTTCTGTAGGTTTTCTTTTTTTTTTCAAATGCTATTCCAAGGAACTGCCCAAAACACTGCATTCACCAACAACCCCTCTTCAGATTTGGTGTGCACAAAACAAACAGCGAAACATCTGGCAGAACACAAACCTCCAGCAAAGCCAAGGGCACGGAAAGACAATCACCCACTGCTTTGATCAGCTTCCAAGCTGCTTTTCTTTAAAGGGCACCCACACCTCTCCCAAAAAGACTTGTCACAGGAGGTGCATACCTGCTTTTAACACTTCAAAGGGTCAGGGTAGGTGCCCTTTGCTGATCTTCTCCTACAGGACTTAAACTCTGGCCTCCACTGAGTGTGTAAAGTCCACAGGTAACAGTGGAAAAGCTTTTTCTTCCCCTAGGTTTGTAAAAAATGGGATAAAATGGGAAACAGGGTCCTGTAGGCACAGCTGTTTAAAAGCAAAGTGCAAAACGCGAGTACGATGCCTGCAGGAATTTTTACTTATTCATATACAGGTTCACATTAAAATGCCAGGGAGAACACTGGGAGAAAAAGAATGGGAGAAGGAACTTCCCTATAGAAAAAAAACCCTTGTCACTGATAAAATTTACTTTGTGTTTAGGAAAACAAAAGACTCCAGCACACCATTCCCACTGCACTGCTTTCATTTCCAGGTCCCCCTATGGACAACGTGGTCAATGAAGTAGCAATTGGAACACAAGGAGGCCAAAAGCGCATCAGAAAATCCTCTGGAAGTCTCTATAAAATGGTGATTAAAAGGGGAAATGAAGGGCAAGAGAGAGAGAAATGCAGTCCTCTTTGGATCCCTAAAATGCTGTTTTCCAATTCCTTCAGACACATAGGGATCATCACCTTCCTAGCGACCAAACTGACTGTGCCAAGAGAAAAATAAACCAGAGTCAAGGACCTCATTTGACTTCTCAGCAGCCACAGCAACTGCCTTGCCAGGAAACACAGACATGAACACAAAGCACAGCTGGGAGCTGTTCCCAGGGAAGCCAGAGGCAAAGCACGGATGCATTTCCAACACCCCAAGTGCCTGGGAAGGCAAGGATAATCATGTTTGATTGGAGCAAGAGTAAGCCCACTGAATTTACTGCAGGAACACGCACAGAGCACAAAACACAGCCCTTCCTGTCCAATTCAGCCACGAGAACATCAGCAGGACACAGACTGTACCCACACTGAGGACACTGGAATGGGCAAAGCAAAGACCTTGCCAACCCCCAACATCTTTGATCTTCCAGCCTGGACTGCAGCCTCTGGATGCCAGCTCATGCTTTCCCTCACAAAAAATGGTTAATAAACATAAGAACACCACAGGGAACTGCACTGCCAACTGGGATAGCTGAGGATTAGGGTGTCTAAAGGCAGCCAAGTGAAGGGAATCTCCATTCCACCTTTAACACATTCCCCAAAGCCAGCTTCCTCTGTATACTTCCAGATGCCAGTGCCAAATCATTTCTTCACATGCTTATGTGGGAGTTTGGCTCACAAGAGCCAAAACTTCACATGTAGGGCCAAGATGAGGTAAGAAAAAGAGACAGAGCAGTGGCTGGGCTCACTGCAAACCTCTTGCAAGGGAAGTGAGGAGGTAAATCCATGGTCTCCCTGGGAAACACCAACTGGCAAAGGGGTTGCCAGCCTGCAGCCCTGCTCCAATTAAATGAGCTCAGTGGCTGCAAAGCTGACTGCCAGCACCAGGGTCAAGTGCTCAGCCGGGAAAATGCCCGGCCCCACCGACATCAAAGCAGCTCCAGCACTCACAGGAGCTCAGGAGTGCAGCAATGTGGGCTCCCCAAATAGCAGTGTGCTGATCACGTTTCCATAAGCCTCACCTCCAGTCTCTCTGCAAACTGGCAAGCCCACAAACCCCACCTAAATCACTCCGGCAGCGCTTCCCAGGGACTGAAAGATTAAGCGGGGGAACGGTTCTCCCTGCCAGCACAGCGCGGATGTTTCTCATTTTTCTGGCCTGCCCCTCACTCCTCACACCACCCTGCTCTGTCACTCCACACAGATGCTGCTGTCAACACCATCTCAGGGAGGTTTCCAAATATGAACCCCAGCAAATCCCAGCTTTCTTGCCTCCACGGTGCCACAGGGGAGGCTCTGGGTGCCAGCTGAGGTGGCTTCCCCCTCAGCAAAGCGCAGCAGTGACACTTAGGGCACTCCAATGAGATTAAATATCTAAAGCCTTTGAAACATCAGTGTAACCACCCAAAGGGGGAAAGGCTCAATTACCAAGGTTATTTTTTCAGAGGTTGTCGTACAAGATGTGATGGATTTAACCAGATGCTCTCATCGTTTCTACTGCAGTGCTTGATAAAACAGCATCTATAAATACACCAAAAACCCAGCGAGTTACAGAAGCATGAAATGACTCCAGTAAGGTTAAAAATGCTCTGGCATCATACAGAATGCACTAAAAATATTAAGTGTAGAGACCTCACTGCACCCCTTATATAGCACTACTGCTGATTTTAACAAGGAGGTTACTTAGTGAAGCTGCCAGATGAGGAATTATCATCTCCTCAGTCTGAACATGTGGATTTAGCAGCTATTTGTGGAGGCTAAAGGAGGCATCTGTGCAAGCAGGATGCCGAGGAAAAGATATGACCTTGAAGATCAGATCAGCTACCTGCAGAACAAAATATGTATTCTCATGCCAGATTAAAAGGAGGGAAAGGATCACACATGTACAAACTGCTGGTTCCTTGTGCTAGATTTCAATCCTGCATTTTCTTAACAAAGCCACAAGCTCAAAAACATCAAGCACTGCTTGCTGATACCTTGCTGATAAGCTGTGAAAGCCCAGCAAAAATATTCTGCTTAGAAAGCATCATTCTTAGTTTACTTTTGGTACTGAGGCTTCCTATTTTAATTAGGGAAACCAGCATCACGACAGTAATTTTAAAAATGGTGATGAGAGGGCTTCGTATCACAAATCAATGTTTCTGGCAGCCTGGACAGGTACATGCAACATGACACACCCCCAGCCAGCTCTGGCTAGACAGAAATGCCATCCAAGGGGATAACTGGACAACACACAGGATGCTGATCACAGCAGGAATTGCACAGCCCCCTCCTAGGCTGCAAAATATCATGGATGATGGCTTTTCCTAGGGATTTCAAGAGGCTTGCCTCTGTCTCCCAGATATTTCTCTGCCTGAAGCAAGAAGGAGAAGAACTGACACTCTCACATCTTGTGAGCTTAGATCTTCCCCCACAAAATGAGGTCAGAGGAGAAGGAAGGATCTGTGGTTAACTCCAGCACACTCCTCTCCAAAGAGTGATGCTTTACCGCTCTTCTAAAGCCAGCAAATCCTTCTGGAACATCCCTACCACAGCAGGATGGACACAGGGTTGTTAAAGCCACATCATCTTCCAAAAGAAGCAGGAGGACCAAAGTTGTCTTAATTAAGTCTGCTCAGAAGAATCAAACTGTTAACGAACCACACAGAAGAAAAACCCTCCAGTGTTACAGAGGTAAAGGATTTTAAACTCAGTTCTGCTTTTGGCTGTGCTGCTATAGCTGTGTCATGGATACACCTGGCAATCACACACCACATACATAGGATCCCTCCCTGCATTCCATTCAAGCATCCAGAAACCTCTTAGGAAGTAAAATTACAACATTCAAAAAAAAAAAAAAAATACTGCAAAACACTGCCCTGCAGTCATGCCCAGACTTCTGGCGTTACAGGATGCACTGCTCTTAGGTAACAGGGCTTGAAGCCTAAATTCTGGGACAAATTCTCCTCAATTTTTAATTGACAGTATCTCAATTGGTTCCATTTTAGCTAATAGGAAGTCTCCAAATGTCTTTGGAAGTAACACATTCGACTTTGCTTTGTCCTAAGGATCTCATCAAATTTTAAGCAGATTTTCATTAAGCTTATTGTTTCATTGTGGGAATCTTTGTTTTAAATAAAACATGAAAAAGAGGCCTAAGAATTGCTATTTATGTCACTCAGTGGAAGTACATAATTCATTTTTGGTTTGGAAGATTTCAATTTATCAGCAGATAGAGACACTTTTAGGGTTCCCTTTCCATAACCACAATGATCTCACAGTTCCACTGAGAAACTGAGACTGAAAGGAGTAGATGCAATTTTTAAGTGCCCCCCATCTAAAACAAAACCTAGGTTTTCAAAATGGAACCCTTTAAAAATTCTGATTCTTAAAATAATAACAAAAAAACCCACAATCCACTGGAATAAAAATTTGACAAGTTACTCTTACTCTGCAATACTGTAAATTAATTCCTTAGGCACTCAACAAAATCAGGCTTTTTACACATACATACATAAAACTACAAAAAAAATGTGGGGAAGGAATTGCTAACAAGTTTGCTCATGTTTTCCCCTGAAACCACTTTTCCAGGCTCGATGCATAAAAGGATTTACTGCATCCCCTAACTCAGAGCTGGCTCTTGGCATGTCAGTAATGACAACCGTGTCTCCATCAGTGAAGGTTTTTCATCATTGAACAACCAGCCCTGTGTTTCCTCTGAAAATATGAAAAATCCATGAACAACAGCACTTCATGCACAGCATATTGGTCTCCAGCTGGCCAAGCACCCAAAAGGAATTATTCCCACATGGCTATGACCAAATCTATTAATGCAGGACAACAGGTGGATTGCCAGGAAATAAAAAAGGTTAAGATTTTCAAGACTATGTTCAAATGAGAGGTCTGGTTTTTGATAGCTGAGATAAATCAAAAGTGTCAAATTTTCTTATCTTTGCCATCTCACTGCAAGACACCAACTTTCAGCTCCTGTTGATGTCCCCCAAAATGCATTATACTTAAATTAAAATTCCCCACTTTTCAGCCTGCAAGAAGTTTCATTTTGATCTCCACACAGCACACGAGAAGCAGGTTAGGAAACTTCATTTTTTTTTTTCTTTTTGACTAATGAAACACCTGTCTCAAAATCATTCATATTAATCCGGGAAGGAGTCATGTTCAGGGTTTCTCTTTTAGGGGAAGAGGCAGAGGATTTTTTTCCCCTGGCTGATCTCAGAAACACAGAGCCTGGGCCTCTCCTTTAGCTGCAGGATGGCAGCTGGCAAGATAAAGATCCTTTGGATGCTGAGCTCCCGGGGTTAGTTAGAGGACTCATTACAGAACGATCCTGGAGGAGATACAATGATTACAAAATTGAGTGTTTTATCCTGATGGGTCTCCTTAATCCACGGCTCAACAATAAACCGTGGCACTGGGAGAATTACAGCACTCTTCCCAGGGAAGCCTGCTGCCTGGATTCCCACTGGAAGATATTTAATATGCACAGCAGAAATATTGGCATCATAAACTTAAGAGCATCACGTGGCTCTTGACAGTCCCTTCCAAGGCTGACAGATCCAAGGAGTGACATAAAAATCAATGCATCCATCTGGGAAGAGCTGCAGATTTGGGAGGTTTTGTCTTCCTGAAAGTGGCAGAGAGTATCTCGGGCTCCTTGTGAATTCAGTGGTTAAAATAGCAACAATTGGAGAGCTAAGGTTTGCTGAAAAGGCTCGGGGAATGATTTATCTTGGACAACACTGAATTAATTTAACTATAATGGCATTTCTGATAGGAGCATGAGGAAAAAAAATAAAAAGGGGAAAAGAAACACAACAAAACCAACCTGAAGAGAAGAAATTCCACATGGGACCACTGTCCAGTAGTCCAATTTTGCCTAAGGTTTGTGATGGACTAAAACACTAATAATCTTTGCAAAAGCCTGAGAAGACATTCAGTTCCTTTTAGCTTCTTAACCCAAGATGTTTGGGGATGAAGAACAAGGTCTCAAACACATCCTGGGCTGGCAAATGTGCCAGCACTAGTACAGAGGGAAGTGTTCGATTTGCCAGCAAAATGGGGATCCATTTTCCTCAGTCATCTTACAAACTCAGTCCCTAAGCTCTCTGGAGGTCACCAAAAATGTTCAGCAGAGTTCTAACATCTACCAGTTAATTAGACATTGCAAGCCCTCCTTCTAAAGGGAAAATGCAAAGAGGAATCCTGACCAAGGTTTTGAAAGGGTTGAGGAGAGGGAAGGAATGAGGAAGCGACCTAGCACAGGGGGGAAAAAAGGCATTTTGCATGGCGGGATTTAAAAAGAAAAAGTAAATGATAAAATGTAAACAGAGCTCTTCAAATGCATCCTCGAAGATGGAAGGCACAGTGACTCAGAAAATTTCTAAATGCTGGGTAATTGTTAAATTCCTGCCCTTGTGAATGAGCCCATGAGAAAGCCAACAGCTCCTGCCAAGGCTCTGGCACACAGCTCCTACAACTGTGTCATTAAATGTTAATCATCTACTCAAGGCAGCGCTGGTGGAGGAACAGCTCCCATCCGGGAGGCTCACTGGCATGGAAAACGTGGGACAGGGCAGCTCTTGTAAAGACCCTGATCTCCAAACAAAGCTGATGCCAGATCACACTCCCACAACACGAGTATTCCACCAGCCAGGATGGAGGACAGAGGAGCAAAAGCCCTGGAGCAGAACATTACAGCCAGCAGACACTCACAGCTCCAGGGAAAAGTCTTTGGGGATGCTCCCGAGTCCCCAGTTAAAGCTCAGAGGCCCCACAGCTCCCAACAGCTTTGGTGATGAAGGGACAAGAAAATCACTTCATCCTCAGGAGAAAAATCTAAGATTCTCTCACCTGGTACCACGAACTAAAGAGCCTATCCCCATTCCTCTATATTTTACTGTTGTTTTCAAGGAAAACAAAGAAGGAACACACATGCAGCATGATTTAAAAATTACTTTTCTTTTTGATTCTCAACGGATCCCAGCTTTCTGACACCCACAAGCAGATGAGATTTGCTACGTGAGAAGCAGCTCATTACCATATTAATAAACTTTAACTGCAAAACATTCGTGTACATCGAGGATGCAGCCCCAGGCTAAACAGTGGCATTTCAATCACATTATTTAAAACCAAAAATACCTTGACCATTGTAAGAGTTAACAAGCAAAGCTTTCAACTGGAATATTCAATTCTGATCTCACTTTTCAGTAGCAACTTCTTATCCTTCTAATGAAATTAAAATGAAGCTCGTTTTCCACTGCTAATTTGAAATATTCCCTAACCAAAATTGCTCTGCCCTTGCTAACATTTATCTTAAAAGTCACTAAATTTGTTCAGAGGAGAAGCTGTCTGGAATGGGAGATTTAAAATTTTGGGGAAAAAAAACCCAGCATTTTTTATTTATTACCTTTCCACTCTCATCTCTGTCCAGCACAAACTACAGATGGAAGCAGAAAACTGATTGAAAAAGCATAAAAATCAGGCTTTCTTTAAACTTCTGACAGCAAAATGTGCACAGATGTTTCAAAAGGAAACAGGGAAGCAACACTTTTGGTAGAAGCACGAGTACAGTACCATTTACTGTGAATTAAGTCGGAGTTTTTTGTTCTGTTCACAATTTTCAATCCAACTCAGAGATTAAAAACATTTTCTTTCCAAAAAAGCTTCGTTAGCATTTTATAGTGTTAAAAGAAAGTCCCATTTGTGTCTCGGGAACTTCCAAAAGAATCTGTCAGTCCAGGAGTTCATCCTTAGGTGCATTACCAGCAGCTGGTGCAAGAGACAACATCCATGTTTTAAAGAGAACTAAATGAAAACAGCCTGGATATTGCTCAGCTGGACTTGTCCTTCTGTGCTGCAGTGTCCACCAGACATGAAGTCATTTATCAAGTCACACTCACCATTCAAACCTCCTCAGCTCACAGCCCTCCCCTTTTCCCAGGGCTCAAAACTCATCCTGGCACGGGGCAGCCGGCAGAAAGACACGGGTGTGGATTTGACCAACACCTCCCACACCCCCCGACTTTCAGAGTGGCAGGGATGTGTCTCCCCCTGCCCCATAGCTAAGGAAAACTAACGTGTGTTTCCCTCTCTCTGAGTGAAGGGAGAGCTGCTTGTGTGGGTCTGAAATCTCCCTCCAGGAGAAGGCAGAGGGAGGAGCACCAAGCGCCTCGGCACAGCTGGAAATCACAGGCACGGAGGTGTTTTCCTTCAGAGGAAGGCCATGAACACAAGCCGACCCTGGCTACACAAGGAGCTAAGTCAGTCAAGCAGGATGCAGAACTTTTGCAGCGTTGACAATTCCAGCAACCCTGCAGTGCCTGCCTCACTACACTTAAATGTTTGATTTATGCACCGAGGGTTTTCCCGGTGACTTCAGAGACTTCTGCGGCAAACAGCATTCCTACAAAAACCCAGCAGCAGCTCACCTACAGCCACTGCCACATGGATTCACAGAATGCACTGGAAGGGACCTTCAAGTTCATCCACTCCCACTCCCTGCCCTGGCCAGGGACACCTTCCACTGTCCCAGGCTGCTCCGAGCCCCATCCAACCTGGCCTTGGACACTGCCAGGGATGAGGCAGCCACAGCTTCTCTGGGCAACCTGTGCCAGGGCCTCCCCACCCTCACAGGGAAGAATTTCTTTCTAATATCCCATGTAACCCTGCCCTCTGTCAGTGTGAAGCCATTCCCCCTTGTCCTGTCACTCCAGGCCCTTGTAAACAGTCTCTCTTCATCCTTTTATGTTCCCTTCAGGTGCTGGAAGGCCACAGTTAGGTCGCCCAAAGCCTTCTCTTTTCCAGGCTGAACAATCCCAATTCTCTCAGCCTCTCCTCACGGGAGAGGTGTCCAGCCCTCTGACCAACCTGGCCTCCTCTGCAGGAAAGGTGGAGGAAAATCCTAACAGGAGACACTGAAAGGAAACTGTTTCCAACCATCGATTAAAGCACAATAAAAAGTTGCTAGGGGTTTCTCTTGTCAAGACCCTCCACAGGGCACCGTTAAGAGAAGCAAACACACTTAACCTGCTCCAACTCCATCCCAAAGCACCCACCAGAAACAGGCACCTCCAGCAATTCCCCTACATTCCCTTCCTGGAGCAGAAAAACTTCCTAGACCTTGAATCCACCTTGGAAGGCCAAAGGAGCCACCTGCCACCAGTTGTCTCCACAGTGCCCAGAGGCCGAGTGTCGCACACACAGAGCACATATCCAGTTCTGCTCCAGCAGAAACAAAACCCCTGACCTTCCCAACAGCTGCTGCCTCCCAGTCTTGGCTAACAAATCCCTGAGCCAGCCTGCTGTGGCACTGGAGGCAGCTCCAGAAGCATTCCAGAGACACAAAGAAGCTCAGCCACTTCCTTTTAGCCCACAGTACCGGAGCAAGGCAGACGAGTGCTACGGAGCAAAACACTGTTCATAAATTCTTAAAAACTGTGACTCTTGCACCAAGTCATTCGTGGACTACATCCATGCTGAGACACCAGGAAAGAAAATATGTTGGGTTTATAAAGATGAGTCAGGGCACACAGGGCTCGCTGTGATCAGCTGAGGGGAAAAGGTGTTAAGGTGCTGTCCTTAATGTCTCATTAATTCAGGGAAAGGAACACAGAACATATCCCAGCAGTACACAGGTATTTCACAAAGCATCACCTCCATCCTACCTAGGACTGCACATTTGTGGCTTCCAAAACCCTGGAAATCCTTCACATCTTTTCACACGCTGACCAAAGGAGCCCCAGTTGGACTGGTTGGCTCCAAAAGCCCAGGGAGAATTCCTAACCTCTCCAAGGGTATTTATTCCACTGCTGTCTTCCAGGCTGACAGACCTGTGACCTGCACCCCACTCACAGGGGTGACAAAAAGCAGGAGTCAAGTTCAACAGCACCTTCTCAAACCCTTCCCCAGCACGTTCAAGCTCACCTACCTCAAATAAGAAGCCGTGGTAGACACAGGCACCTGAGGGACCAAAACAAAAATAAACCAG
Organism: Climacteris rufus; assembly: GCA_013398175.1. Taxonomy (NCBI): domain Eukaryota; kingdom Metazoa; phylum Chordata; class Aves; order Passeriformes; family Climacteridae; genus Climacteris; species Climacteris rufus. The sequence goes on from VZRZ01007001.1 coordinate 106,384, forward strand.
GTTAGAAGTGAGTAACAGCACCACATCCTCCTGTCAACCTGCTCTGTCACCCAGCAGAGCTGGGCAGTCACAAAAAAAATGCAGTTTTGGGGCAGCTGGACAACCTCTGGGGAAGCAAGAGGACCCCTGGCCTAGGTGGGCTCAGAAGAGGCACAAAGAAGGCAGAGACAAAAGCAGAGACCTGCCAAAGTAACAGCGGGAAGAGCCAGTGTGAATTGCCACTCCTAAACCACTCCTGCATGGACAACAGGACAGGCTCACAGGGCTCCTCCTGCTCCAGCTTTCCTCATCCTCACCACTGGCACTGCTGGCTGAGAGAAGGGTTCTGCAGGCCAGGGAGAGAGGCAGCCACACATCCGAGCGCACTTTACAAATTCTACACCAATAATCAAATAAAAGGTTAGAAAATAAAACCAACAATAAGCTGAATGACAGCTCTTCCATCGATTTTCAGGGAAATTGTGCTCTCGAACAACTGCACATTATCTGTCTCCCGAAAATGTGACGGGAATGTGCAATCAAAAACAACCAAGGAACTCAGAGATGAAAAGGAGCGAGGCTGCCTCGAGGGACCACAAGGAAAAGTAAGAATTTCCTTGTCAAAGAGAGGAGTTTCCCCAAGAAATGCAGATTGGACAAATCTGTACAGAAAACCTGGGAGCTACACTGCTTGGAATCAAAAGCTCCTCCTGTGAGCTCATCTTCAGCTCAGCTTCAAGAAGCTGTGGAGGCACCATCGGGAATTATTTTCCCTTGCCAAGAAGATGAGCCACCGGAGCCCAGTCATGCTTCTCTCAAATTTAGCAGATAGCTTTTCTTTTGGCAAAAGGGTCTCATTTCAAGGTTCACCATCCAGCTGCACCTCAAAATTCAGTGTAAAATGCAAGCTCACATACTGCTGGAAGGCATGGAGGGGGGGAAACAAAAACTCCAAAAAACTGAATATCACATAGTTAAGACCAGCACAACTCATCTGTTTTGCCCCTCAAGGGTTGGCTGCCCTTTCTTTTTAGCTCACTGACGGCTATAGTTCCTTAAAATACCAGTGTGCTCATCCCCTCCGGGGCCAGAGCAGGGAATAGGGACCATGTAGGACTAGAAAGCAAACTCACAAAGTCTGATCCTTCTTCTCCTAAGAGGCCAAAGACCTATTTCCCTCCTTTACAAGTTCCCAAGAGGGATACTAAGATACAACCCAACTTGGCAGGACTTGGAAAATCCTTTGTTACAAGCACTTTTAATTTTTATTCCCAATTATGAGCGAGAAAAAGACACTACACACACATTAACCGTGCAATAGTGCCCTAATTTTCTACACAACTCCAAGTCCCAGGTGTGATTAACACCTGTTGCAAAGCACACCTGAAAAGGCTCCTGCAAATGACGATTTTGCCTTTCACCGACTGGAGCAGCTCAGGAAGAAAGCCCCAAACTTTTAGCTGTGCCATTTCTGTGTGGGGACGTCTTGGACGTGGGTGGTCGGTAGAGTAGTTTTCTGGTTTGAGAGCTTTTTGTTTTTCATGGTAAAAGTGAAGTCTCTCAGAGTGCTACCCAACGTCCCAAATCCACATCCCGCAGCTCCTCAGCTCTCACACAGCTCCCTGCTTTTAAGTGTTGTTATCCACTAGGACAACCCTGCCAAGCGGGAATCACGGTGGAGGGTGCCGCTTTGGAAACCAACAACCTACAGCCATAGGACAAGCTGGAAAACAGCCTAAGAGCAGCAACACAGCCACTCCACACTCCCAAACTTCAAACAGCGGCTGCCTGGCAGCATCGCACAACCTTGCGCCGGCCACAAGTCTGTCCAGAACACCAAGAAAAAAGCCCAGTGCTCGGACTGCCCTCCGAGCACTCTTACAGCGACATCCGCACCCAGCAAGTTGAATCCAGCCGCCTTCTCCTAGCACAAGGAGAGGAGGATGGCTGCTGCCTGCTCCCCTGGCGATTCCCAGGCAGTGCCCGGCTCCCAGCGCCGCATTCCCGAGCCCTCCCCAGGCCACCAACACGCGGGGGGCTGCGGGCCGGCTCTGCCCGCCCCGGCTCGGCCCCTCCAGGCGGGCAGGGGGCGTTTTCTGAGGGGCCGCACGGCGGTGTGGGGCAGCACCCCCTCACCTGGGCAGGGCGAAGTCCCGGGCTGCCGTCCCGCCCGGCGTGAGGGGCAGCCCCGGCGCGGCACCCGCGCTCCTCCGCGCCCGGCACCCCGCGGCCGCTCCCGGGGAGCCCTCAGCGGGAAGAGCCGCGGC
>VZRZ01007001.1:108909-120066 GCA_013398175.1 Climacteris rufus
GCGCCTCGACCCCCGCCCCGCCGCCAAACTTTGCCCGCAGACAAAGGGGCAGCTCCGCGCCGCAGCCCGCCCGCCCCCCGCCCCGCCCCGGGCAGCGCTGCGCCCTCCTTCCTCCCGGCACCGGGAGCCTCTCCTCCTCCTCCTTCTTCTCCTCCTCCCCGGCACCTTGCGCCGGGGGGCCAGACAATCCCGGCTTCTCCTCCTCCCCGGCTGCTACCTGGGCATGGAGCAGCGCCCGGTAATCCCCGTCCCAGCCGCAGCTGTGGCGGCATTAGGCAAAGCAAACGTGCGGGTGTGGGATCGGAGCGCTCCGACTTCATCCAGCCCGGTGGCTGCAAGGGAGAGGTCACCCTCTCCCGGGGGTTGTGTTCTGGGTGGCACTTTGGGGTTTATGATTATAAAAAGAAGTATCAAGGGGGCAGGGTGCGTTTCCCCCCTTGGCTTTCCCCTCTTTCTTCCCGCCTCCATTCTAGAGCAAAGCCATGGAATAGTGGAAGACTCAAACATCAGCAATCACAAATCAAGCACTCAAACTAAAAAAAAAACCCAACCAAAGCCCAAGTTAAACCGTTCCCCGACAGTGTTTTCTCTCTCAAAGCGCTTCCACATATACACAGGACTCCCCATCTCACCCCTCCCACACTGCACACACAACAGAAGACCTTGGACCAACATTTCCAAATGAAAATTTGGCTCCTTTAAGCCACAGGATACATAAAAACAGCCCCAAGTTTGAAGTCACAGCCATTTAACTACGTGCCAAAGCTTCATATTAAAATGAACTAGAAGAGTGAGTTAATTTTTACCAGGCTATGAATGAAATATTTTTTTCCTGCTAATTCCAGTATTCCTGCTTCATAGCACTATCCCCGCTCCCACGGAGCAGTTGGTTGCACTGGGCTGCTGCTGCCTTCATCTCCTGCTTGCCCGATTAAATGCAACGATGGCAGCTCAATTTGATAATAATTCCTCGTGGTAATTCCATCTGCTCAGTTTTGATTCACTTCCTAATGAACACTACCATCTTGAACTCCAAGTTGGAGGTCAGATTGGTTTGTTTTTTCTCCTCCCCAGGACTGTATGCCTTTAATTGCTGTGCTGGAATTCCAGCAGCAAACGTGAGCAGAGAAATGTACAGCGTGGCACCGCTCCAAGATCCAAACAGTGATTTGCATGATGAGTTTCCCTGTGCCCTACCAAGGTAATACTCATTAGCTATTAGCAGAAGCTCGTTTTTTACAAAAATAGAAGCAGGGAGATGTAACAACTACCTCTGCACACATCAGCACTGAGCAAAGAAATATTTTGTGTTCCTTTCAAATATGGTAGAAATGATGAAGAAATGCACAGGACCCAATTCCCTTCCAATTCCTCAGGTGAAATTTTGGGCAACATGACCAAAACTCAAAGAAGCACCAGCAGGAAGAAGAGGTGGGAATAATTAAAGCCAAGCACAAAGAGGGTTCATTAATTTAATATAAATGTGTAAAGTCCATCTCTTAATCATTTATGTCATTCATCTTCCTGCTGCTGTTCTTTAGGCTTTTACAACTTGTTTCCCTAGTCCAGCTACAGCCTCCTCCTCCTCCCTCTTTCTCCTACCTTCCTTCCTGCTGTTCTGAGCACACTGCTCCAAAGACATTGTTAAATGTCAGAAGAACTCAAGATCCATAATCTAGATCATTCTGCAGATCTACCCATTCCAGAGCATGAAGGAAGAGCTTTTCCCTTTGGAAAAGAAAACACACATTTAAAACATTTTTTGAGTTTTGCACTCAGTGCAAAAGACTTCAAATTGTCAGAAATTCAAAGTTTGGTAAAGTTTTGTCCTTCACATCCTAATTTTTTTAAACTCCTCTTTAACAGAAAAGCAGGATTTCTGGTTTGAGTCTATTTCCAGGTTAGCAGCAAATAAAATTATAGAATAAGCTTCACACTCTCTAGAGAAACACGAGATTCTTCTAAGGCTGAAAGCTTAAAGGGTGCAACTTGGAGAGCAGTAACCCAGCTGTCAGCTGCTACCACGGGTCTTAGAAATACTGGCACAAAAAGTCACTGGGGTTGCAGGAATAAACCATTTGTAGCCACCCTTTTATCAAACCTCTAGGCAGAGGTCAGTTTTGTGCAAGTTGGTGAGAAGGATCTTGGCAAACCCCTGGTTGGAGTGATGGGAGCCAGATGTAACTTGTGCTCATGGAAAGCTGGGCATGTGCTGGCACAGACTTCTACAGGATAGCTGGAGAAACGTGGCTCTGCAAAGGATCCCTCTCTGGCAAGTGCACAGGCTTCTCTGTGAATTCCCCACTTCCAGAATGCCTGACACTTCAGCTCTGACAGTTAAATATTTTTCCCAGCTTTTAACTGGGCTTTTTACAGTTTTTTTTATTAAGCACTTTTAAAATCAACAAGGTTAGGCATTGCAATGTCACCACGTGCAGTAATACTTTATTTTAAGCCAGTATATCCCAGTACCTGGCAATTTGGGAGTTCTGAGGTTTCCTCTTGTCTTCCAAGTAGCCTTGTAGCTGACACTGTCACATCTCTCCCTTCACACTGTGCTGAGGTGAAGCCTTTAGTCACCTGCAAGCTGAGGTACTGACAGAAACAACTGCTTGGAAAATAATTATATTTATCTCTAGCAGTCCCTTTAGTCAGTTTTAAGAGTATTTTTTCCTCCCCTTCTGTCCTATTTCAGTCAACCCAAGTTTTCCCACGTGGACAGAATTTCGGCTCGGGCACCAGCCTCTCCCAGAGTTTGGAGGCTGCCAAGAACAGAGGTACTGCACAACATGGATGTAACCACATTTAATCATTCAGAACAGCCACTCAGCACTAAAAACATCCCACCCCTGGTGGCATTTGGAACAGCCTTGCCCTGCTCTTCTAACCACAGCAAAGGCCTCGTGAACTCAGTTTGACCTACACAGACTCCAAGTTTTTTGGAGTGCCACAAATTCCCCTACAAGTCCAGGTTGAGGCCCAGTGTCAGCCTAAACCCTGCATTCCCCACAACTGCACACATGCTCCAGGACAACTTCTTCCTTGTTTGGGCAAATGTTTCTGTGTGCACTTACAGTGAATCCGGGCTCCTCTCCTTAGTTAAACTAACAGCACCTTCAGATAAAACAAACCTCAAAGCCATCATACATCATCTGCCTTACTAAAGGTGCTGCAGCACTCCCTTCCTTCCACAGTGATTTCTGGAAGGCAGAAATGCCATTTCACTTGTGCTTAGTGTGACAATCAAACTGCTTTCCAAGGCACCTTGGCCCAAAAGCACATGGACAATTCCCACTGGGCACGTTTGGGGGCTAAGCTTATTAAAGGAGAATAATCTCATGTTGTCTCCCTCCCTTTCATCTCTCCCAATCAAACCATTGTGCCAATCAAACATTTCAGGATAAAAAGAATTCAGAATGAACTCCACAGCTTGCACAACACTGCTTCAGTATGGCAGGGGCATTACTCCTTTAGCAATTAGTAACACAGTAACAAGTATTCAAAACCACTCCTGAAAAATTTGCTGAGCCCATGAGCTATTTCTCTTGCTCCCCTGACCTCTAGAGGTCCAGATTTACTGTATCCCCCCAGCACTCAAATTTTCCAAGCACAGATTTCTGCAGGAACGTTTGTTATTCTATGCTTTTATTCTCTGAGAGCACACTCAGCAGTCTGAGAGCTCCTGATTTAAGCTCACCTGTACATTTATGCTTGAGCATCACTTTTTTTTTAAATCCACCCATCAAGAGGGCAGGTCTTTTTCCATACTGGATAGTAAAACCCTGGAAATAAGCCAAGAGAACAGAGAAAAGGCAAAGAAACTTATGCAAAGAAAAAACAAAGAAAACAACTTTGCTTTTTCTACACCAACAGGTAACTTACCTTCACATGGCTCCTTCTGGGTCACAAACAGCACAACTATTGGAACACCTCATAATGTTCCTTACATATGTAATTCCTCACTAATATAAATATTCAAGTGCACTGGTATTGCTTTTCCCACATACAGCCTAGAAAGTCTACCAAGTCAGTGTGAAACCTTCCTGTGCACTCCTAGAGAGAATTTTTTGATCCAACTCTGAGCAAAGCACCCCACACAATCAAAAATAATCAGTGTGGCCTAACAGGAATGGGTCACCCTGACTGACAGCAGCCAGATGCTTCCAGGGGAGCTAAAAGAATTCCCATGCAGGCAGATCTGAGTAACCTCTCAGAAAAAAAAGGCCTACCTCCAATAATAGGAATGATTTGAAGCCACAAACCTTTCCAGATCTGGATCAGCTCATTCCTGCTGTAAATAGCCAAGCCCTTCTGGAACCACCTTACATTTCGGGGTGCAGTTTTATGAACATGTTTAGCAACAGAGTCCACAAAAAACCACCCAAGGAGAAATTCTTTTTCCAACACCTACAGAGGAGGGAAGGGCAGGAGCGCCACCTCCTGGGAAAAAAAGGCAGAAAAAAAACCGGGAAAGAGATCCTGGTCCCCAGTTCATATTACAGAAAACAAGGTGAGAAAAATAAGAAGCCAGAGCAAGGTGCATGTTCACTGCCCCCACAAAACACATCCAATTTTTCCTTAGGAAAAAAACATTTGTTTGGCTCTGACAACAGGCCCCTGCTTGTGACAATGTTACACTGAATTTATACATGAAATTCACAGGTTCCATTTATTTTTTTGCTTTCACAGAGCACGATCTGAAGGACACCATTTGCTTCCCGAGCTCAGCCATCAGATCTAGAAGGACAGACATCACGTACTAACAGATTCTTGGGCAGGTTTTTCTCGACCCTCATCAACTGCATTTTTTTCTTCTTCTTCTTCTGCTTTCTCCACCCGAGGCAGGATTCCATCAAGGTTCAGCAGCAAACCTTCACTGGTGGAAGATCTGATGACCAACCTCCTCACGATGGGGTCTAGGAAACAAACAGCACCACCAAGCTGGTCACTGCACCCCCTTCCAGGGCTCCAGGCTGACTGACCTCAGCACCATTCCCAGAATCCCAACAGCCCAGAGCTTCCCACCCTCCCTGGCAGACACCTGCTTTATGGAGGTAAAATCCGAAAGGAACTAATTAATGAATTTGCTTCCTCTGAACAGCAAATATTTTTCACCAAGCCAGTGAAAAAACACCACAAGCATCCAGCTTGACACTGCAAATCAGCAGATACCTTGAGAATAGAAAGGTCATTTAATGACAGTCCAGTAAAGAACACTCATTTCTTATTTTTGTTTGCTGTAACCTGAACCACCATGTCAGAAGAGCAACTCCTTACCATAATTTGATGGCTTGAAGGTGCAGATATCATGGATAATTGTTTTCAGATTGGCAATGATGTGCTCAGTAGGCATATCCAGCTGCAAAAGGATAATGCCAAGTTAGTTATGGTGATGCCTGAAGCCCAGATTAATAAATCTGAAAGCACCGGTTTATATATTTGTTCTACATTTGGATAGATTTTGTGTTCCCTGGAAAGGAGTTACAAAGCCCATTAACAGCCTTATCCAAATGACTCAAACAAAAGAAGTATTTTATATACAGCAACATGCTCTGTCTTCTCCACACTTCTACTCAGGACATTAAATTCTAGGGCTCTGTAACAACATCTAGCCTTAAGGAGGCGAAAAGCCTGAAAAAAACATCAATATATACACAAGTGGTTGTGCAAAAACCTTATTAAAATGAAGGACTTGAGGAAAGAAGCTTCAAGAAACAGCTGCCAAAGACCACAGAATGGATCAGCTCCAAAAATATCAACATCTAGAACTTAAGGCATTAAGAACTTGAGCAGAATGAAATCAATCAGAAGCAGCAACTCATGAGGGAGAGACACAGCTCCATAATGAAGACAGGCAATGCTCAGAGGGTTCCAAGTATTTCAAAATTGCTCCCACACCCAAATGAATATCCCAGCCTCCAAACCAGCATTCCACAATACAACTTTGTGCATGCACACCTATCTTGCTGTTTAAAGATTTGAATATTTCTCTCCAGAGCAACAAAAGGTGCTGTAAAAAGGTTCTGGGAAGTTTCTTTCCCTTTATTTTTTGAGTCCCCCCAACAGCAAGACCCAGAATTCCAACTACACACAAAAACACAGATGTTTCTGTTTCAGTCAAATGCAAAACAAGGAATGAGAAATGAGTTCCCAGCTCTGTTTTCCCAGCAGGTACCTTTTGTCTCCTCATGCTATGAAGTTCTACGAAATTGGGAATCATATAGACAAGGAAGCCCCTGCAACTCAGACGCACAACTCAGGGCAGCTAATCAGAATTAACTCATTTAACAAACTCATTTATCTCTAACACTGCCAGGCAAAGCTTCAGGTATTTTCTACCCTTCCTTCCTGTGCCACCATCAGTTAGAGGAAAATTTAACAGCAGGCAGGCTTACAAAGAGACAAACCAGGAGGTAAACAACAAACCCCACAGTTTTGGGGCACAGAAAATAAATAAATAAGCCAGAATTAATGTTATATTTCTGCTGTAATGCAAACAGTTCTTTCTGCTCCAGGCCAGAACTATAGTTACCAAAATTAAGAGTCTTTAATTATCTGGTTAAAGCAAAGACTTTTGGATCCTCCCGTGCATACTGACCATGGACTTACAGACCTATAATTGATTTATTTAAATGAAAGAAAAAAAGGGTTTAAAACCAGCTTAGATGTTCCACAACAAAGAGTTCCATTTCCTTTACAGGTCAGTTAAAGAAAAGGGTTAAACATCTTGGAAAACAGATTGAAAACATGTTTTTCCCCCTCTTTTAGTAGTAACTACAGGAGAGAAAACTGAAGAACTCTCTACAGAACTTACTCTGGCTATTCTTGTCTTGATTATATTCTCATCTTCCACTGAGTACTCGTGACATTCTCTGAAGAACTGCAGCATTTTGGGAATATCACTGCCCAGGGAATCTAGTAACAAAAAAAAAAAAAGGCAAAAAAGTTGTCTGAGCAATGCTTATTAGCACAGATAACTGTGGTATTGGTAAAGAGATAATTCAATCTTTTAATTAAGGCGGTTGAACTCCACTCCAAAATGCAGTTTCATGAACAAGACAACGATGTCCTCACCAAGATTATATAAAAATGGTTTCACCACCTTCCTTCCTTCCCCATTCATCAGGATTAATAACCATAAGGACAACTAGGAGGCAAATTTATCTTGACTCCAATCCCAGATTTGCCTGTTGTAGGAAAAGGGTCCAAACCTGGATTCCTGAAACTACCTTTACTAGGACAAAACCAGTAGTGCAGCCACATACAGTCTAAGACTCCATGTAACTACACATCCTCATGAAAAAACAATTCAGTGACACCTTTAGGGTTCCACCTCCTTCAAGAATTGAGGGCTGTAACAAAGAACTGCTTCTTACTCCTCCGGGTGCTGGGGTATTTTCGTTTCAGTTTGTTCCTCAGGGGTATTAACTTGGGTATTATGGCAGGGACAGCTACGTAGAAATCAGCCTGGATTTCATCCTCCAAGATCTGCAACAAACACAATTCAATGTATTTCAGTGCACAAGTTGACCTGTAAAAGTGTCCAAGCACAGAAACCCATCTGTCACTCTTCAAACTGGCTGCTGCCTTCCAGCTAGAGCTCACTGGACAGTAGGTTTCTTCCCCTCCCCAGGCCCCAACACTGTTTAAATTATGATAATTATATAACTCTTTAAAAAAAACACATACCCATTTGATTAATTCAACTCCTCCCACGATGGCAGCTCCATGCTCTTGAGCCAGTTCAGCTTCTTGCTCGTTCTGTGGAGAGAAAAAAATCATTATCAACAAAAAATCATTATCAGCTGTACTACCAATTAGGTTGTTGGTCTGTTGTCAATTGTGCTCAGGTAGAGAACCAGAAAAAAGTAAGTCCAAAGGGTAACCAAATAAACCCATGGCAGCTCTCTGGGATCATCCCATACAGATAACATGATTAACTGGCAAGGAACAGCTGCAGGAGTTTTCTGGCCACATCAAACCCATGAAAACAAAGGAATCCTGGCTCACCCACCTCTGTGAAAACCAGAACCTTGTTCACTTCATCTGTAAATCGATGGGGAAGAGTGACACCGCTTGAAAAAGGATCCACTTTTTTCTAGCAAGTGAAGGAAAAAAACCATTAAAACAAACCCAAAGAAATCACAACCTGAGGGTAAGTTACACAATCACAGGGAGTTAGTCCCCTAAATTTGGAAAAAGAAATGCCAAGTGAGGCACTGAAGCTTTACAATGCTCCCTGTAACAACCATCAAGTCTGCAAAGACCCAAAGCCTTAGAAAGCGCCAGAACTCCCCCAGCCTTCCAACCCACCTTCTTCTGCAGAGCCATATCCAGGAACACATTGATGTACACAAACTGCTTGGGGTGGGTGAAGTCCAGCTCCTGGAACTTCTTCAGCATGGTCACAGCCTGCTCCAGCTCGTAGGAGGGTCTCTTGTAGAGCCACGTCAGGTACACGTCGTCCACGGGCTTGGACATCAGCGGCCGCCGCCGAGGCCGGGGCTGCTCCTTGTCCTTCCCCTGCCTCGTCCTCTTGCCATCTTTCTTGGCAGTTCTAAGGCCACAAAAAAACCCCACCACGTTGTGAAGTCGGCAGTTAAAAGACTTTGGCATAGCAAGAACAAAAGAAGGAATAAATAAAAAGGGTTTTTTTATTTGCGGTGGATTATGGCAATCTGGCCTCGTGATGCAAGTAAACACCAGTCCCAATTTTCATGCTCTTCCCTATTTTCAGAGGGCCTCCACCCAAAGAAAAGAATATTAAAGTAATAACTTGATACTCCATCCCCCTCAAACCAGAGTAAAAGAGTTTGCAGCACTCAGAACACTCGGGGTACAACTCACTTCACTCTCCTGCACACAGAGGTCGCTTTTGCTTCTCCCATTCTCGCCGCATCATTAAAGAGACGGCAAATTAAAACAACAAAAAGCCAGTTAAAGAAGAGGAAGTGTTTGAAACCGATGCCAGGAGCTCACCAGCTTTCATGCTGACATGTAACCCTGCCATACGCCCCAAAAGCACAACTCAAAACCAGGAGGTCAGTCTTTCCCCATGACATTATCACGGAAAACACTCCCCAGGCTGTTTTCCAGGTGCACGTGGGATTCGCGCTGGGCCAGCGGGCTGTTAGACCAACACTGCACACGCCAAAACCCTCACACACATCCCCACCACCCCCCCGGTCAAGGCAGCCTCCTGGGACGCTGGACCCGCACTCACTTGGCTGCCGCCGCGTAGGGCCGGGCGGTCGCGGCGCTCAGCACGGCGGGGACGGCGAGGCGCTGCTCCAGCCCGGGGAGGACCCACCCGCACCGCGGGGCCAGTGCTGCGGGGGAAGAGCAAACACCGCCTCAGACAAGCGCCGCGCCCTCCCGCATCCCTCCACCCGCCCGGGCACGACCCTCCCCCGCTGCTCAGGGCCGCCCAAGAGCGGCGGAGGGAAGCGGAGAGGCGGCGGCGGGCGCAGTACCCGCGGCTCCCCCAGCGCGGCCCCGTCACCTCGCCACAGGCAGCGGGCGCTGGGCGCCGCCATCTTGCCTGGCCGCCGCGGTGCAGCACCGGAAGTGCTCCCGTGAAACTCGCTCCCCACGGCTCAGGAGAAGCGTTCCGGCGGCCCGCGCGAGTCGGCGGTGTTCCCCCTATCGCTGTCCCCTCCGCCCGCCGCGCCCCGAGCCCGCCGTTCCGCGGGTGCGTGGGTCCCCACCCCCGGCGTGTGCCCGCCGCCCGGGGAGAGATGGCCACTGCCGGGGGCTGGCTAAGAGCCTCCAGTTCGTTTCTTAACCGGCCTGAGAGGGGCCTCGGGGCAACCCCGGGGTTGCCTCATAGCGCTGCGAGCCAAACTGGTCCCCCTCCTCCCACAACCAACACGGCGGTGGATACTGAGGGCCGAGGGCAGCCAGAGCCGGGGCCCTCTGACATGGCAGAGTTAACACCTGTTCAGCCGTGTCTCTTTGGGTGAACATTGCTCGTTAAATGTTTAATATTGTCTGCTGTAAGCCACGTGTAATTCCACGAAGAGATTTTCTGGCTGCCATCACCCTTGTTCTTTTGTGAATGGGTTGGGAAAAGAGCTGCCTAATCCACACTCCTCGAGCAGTATCCACCTACGAAGCCTTTGTTTAACTGTCTCCTAATATGGTCAGACACATACCACAAACTATAATGGCTAAAGGGAGCCTTTATTCCACACTGATGTGATTTTGACTAAAAACATCCTGATCCTGCAATCTTCCCTCATCCATATCCAAGACATTTTAAATCAGACCTATGTGGCTATGGAAAATTCCCCAATGGCTCCATGTCCGAGAATTTTCAAATCAAACACGTGTAGCTGTGTAAAACAAGTCATAACAAAACTGTGTTTGTCCGAACCAACTCTTTGTTCAGTGTCCAGGGAGAAGATGGAGACTGTGTGGGAGGTGTGAGGGCGATGAGAGGAAAAGGAACCCTCCTCGATAAAAAAACCTCAGTTGAGGAGTTGACAAAGCATGAGTTTAAAACACAGTGGGGGGAAATGGAATTATTTTGGATGGGCACTGGGGCACATTTGACTCCCACAGTGGTGGTGGATGGAAGAGAAGGCTGTTTAAGATGTACCTGTGCTCAAGTAACCTGCATCCTTCACGGTCTTCCTGTGTGATCCCGCAATCCCCCGTGAGCTTCTGGCTTGTTAGACAAGGTCTCTGCTGTGGGCCATGGATTTCGGAGGGAAATGAAGGCTCATGGTTAATGAGCGCCCATTCCCAATAATTGTCTCACTCCAAAGCCCCTTTCCTACCAACACCCCTTGCTCCAGCGCTGAGGCACTTCCCATTCTCAGGGAATCAATGCACTTTTCGGGTCCAGCACGAGCCCAGGCAGCTGCAGTAGAAAGCAAATTCAAATGAAAAGCCCCTGAGCCTGATGTCCTGTCCCTCCTCCCCTTGCAGCCACCTGCTTATCCCTCAGACACTCCCTCCATCTCCCTGATGCCTTTTTTTTCCCCCCGAACACTGTTTTCCCACCTGTCCACAAACCCACATCCCTCCCCGCGCCTGGCTGCTGCTCTTATTTTATTTTTCAATACATCTTTCCCTCACCTTCGTCCTAGTCGGCCACCACAGGGATGTTGGTGGGTCTGGGAGACGATGGCCTTTAGCAACATTTACCTGCGC
>VZRZ01007001.1:125619-169859 GCA_013398175.1 Climacteris rufus
TTTTTTTTTTAAAGGCAAAAAATATTCCTGTGCTGAGGCAGCTCCGCAAGCTGCAGGACGGGGAGGAATGTTTAGCCTTGTGTTGCTGCACAGGGACCCTCCCCTTTGCTTTGGTGTCAAACATATTGTTTTAGTTTATCAGATTTCACAAGTACAAAGAGAAGCACAAAAGCCATAAGCTTTTGGTCAAGCTGTTAATAATAATCAGGATTTGTGGATGGTGCTCAAGTTTGCTGTTTACCCTTTAGGGCAGCTGGATGAAAGGCTTGGGTGGTTTTTCCCCTCGCTTTTCAGGAATGCTTCCATCTGAGTGAACATCTTTGTGCCTTCTAATCACAAATTAGTTTTGCTTTTTTTTTTTTTTTCCTTCCTAAGAAATCAATCTAAAGGCCCTCTCATAAGGCTCTGGCTTTGAGCACTGTCTAGAGAGAGTGTTGAAGACTTCTGCAGATTTGTAGCTTTTTTTTTTTTCCCCACAGGATATTCCCAGGAAAACTGAGAAAGGGGGAAAGCAGAAAACATACTTTGTAAGCTTTGCTGGATATCCCCATCCTGTGTGATACCACAAGGGGGGTTTATATCCCTCAAAAAAATCTGCCTTATCCTGAGTCAGCCTTGACATGTGGAGAGAATATCCTTTGCTCTTTTTGCTTCCCCTGTAGCTCAAAATTCAATTTGTATTTATTGTGTTACATTAATTTACCACTGGCCCTGGAAGTGGGAAGGAGCTAGCTCAGGATGAATGAACACCCAGCCAAAATTTCCACTTGTGAACGCCTTTCCTCTAACCCCTTTTTGTTTCGGAAGGTTAAGAAAGCAAAAAGAAAGCAGGGCCAGATGAGTTCTCACATACCAGAACACAGTGCCAGGTGCCAGGAAGAGCCAGGCTCACATTTTTTCTTCCATCCAAATCACATCTTGCCACTGGGAAGCAGGTCAGTCTCCAGGCACATTTGTACCTGTACAAGGAGCCTCTTTCTTCTGCTTAGTCTGGAGCAAAAGACTGTGAAGGAGTGGAGTTCATCAGAGAAATCAGGAGTGTTTTCAGTGGATGAGAGAAGCACCCCTGTTAAGTATTTTGAGACCTGTGGACAGACCAGGAGGTGTGAGACTAATCCTGTGCTGAACCCTGCCTGCTCTGGTAACCCCCAGATACTTCCTGAGCAGGTAAAGGGGGAATAATTCAGTTTTAAATCATTGGCCATTTCTTTTCATGGCAGCTGCAGGTCTGGGCAAAACAACCCTGGGCATCGGGAGATGAGTACAACTCAAAAGTATTTTTTCCTTGGAAAATTATGTGGTTTAAAACCTCAAGCTGTCAACAAGGCTTCAGCATTCCTGAATCCATACCTGCCTCTTGCACGTACCCACTGTGTCTCTGCTCTTCCTTTACACTCCATTTCTGTACAGCAGGGGAGGTAGGACCAGGGCTTTGGACTGCATTTCTCTTCTTTAACTTCCTGTCAGATAACTTTGTAATTAACTTCTCACATGCCAGCATGTGAAAAAATACTAGAAAACCAACCTGTTTGAAAAACTACAGCAGAATTTGCCAAAGGTATTCCCTGGCTTTAGCTGAAGTCCCTTTGGGTGACTGAGCAGAGGAACCCACACAAGTTCAATCCCTCTTCTGGCACAGGTTGCCCAGAGAAGCTGTGGCTTCCTCAATCTGAAGTGTCCAAGGCCAGGTTGGATGGGGCTTGGAGCAACCTGGGATAGTGGAAGGTGGAACTGGATGGGCTTAAATGTGCCTTCCAACCCTAACCAGTCTGGGATTCTATTTGGAAGTTTAAGTGTGGTGTAAATGCTCATGGGAAAGATAGGGATAATCAGATGCAGAAGCAGCTGAGCTCTCTTTCAATATTCAAATAACATGCTTTGCTCAGGCTAGTAGGCAAACTTTCGTACTTCTGAGATTAAAATGCAAAGTACTTTTAAATATGGAACACATGGTTAGTGCCTATAAACTGCTTTCTTTTTTAACAGATCCCTTCTCTCTTCTCCTGAGCATACAAGCCCAGCTACTCTGAGCACTAGTGCAGCATCCTGTGGGCTGTTCAGACTGAAAAGGCCCATTTGTTGTGCCAGCAATTGCAAAACAGTTTCCACTACCGGTGTGCACTTTTTCCTTTGGCTTTTTTTTTTTTTTTTTTTTTCTCTTTTTTTCTCCTCCTTTCTTTTAAAATCTTGAGCTTTGACTCATCCAAACCTACCTGTGGTTGAACAAGGCAGGCCTTGTAACTTTAAAGCTGTCTCAATTGAGTTTTATGGTGGCAGATTTCTTTGGGAAAGTAGGGGAAAGGGAAAGTAGCTGAAGTGTTGCTGGGCTTTGCTTATTTTGTGGAATTGCTGGCAGCCTCCCACTGCAAGGGGAAGATGACAGTGTAGCTATGGAAATAATGTCATTTCTTTTCTCCTCAAAACTTTGCTTTGAAGGCCGAAAGAGTATTGATGGTTCCGAGTGTACCTTAAGGTTCATTGAGAAGATCCCTCCTGAGCTGCTGCAGGGTGTGTGGATTCACAATTCCAGCCGAGCTGTGCTCGGGAAACAGGTCAATAGCTGACTTCTCTCCAGGTATTGATCCTGAGCAGTTGAATGAGATACAGAGCTGGCTCACAGCAGCAACCTGAGCAGGGTCTTTATCTTTCCTAAGGAGTGGCTGAATGGGTGTTGGATCAGGCTGCCCATGGAACAGCTCTTTCCCCACGGCTCAGAGGAACACTCACACAGCACAGCACTGGAAGCTCACCCTGTACTTGGTGTTGGGAGCTTTCTGTCTCCCCTGTCCCATGGCTGTCAGAGCACCCTAGGAAAACCTCCTGCTTGGTGTTGCAGCCATGCACGGCTGCTTCTCTTCCATGCCCACAGCCCAGGACAACGTTCTGTCTTGATCTGGCGCTGCCTGCTCCCTTCCCCAGACTCCCGGTGACTTCAGCTCCTAATCCTTTAAGCCACTCTGTCCTGGATCTCATTAGAAGCCCAGCACTCTCCAGGGGATGGAGCAGCATTGCAAATGGGTCATTTCTCTGAAACAGTGCAAGATACTTGTGTAAATAAATAAATACACTGTTTAAACCAGCCCTTTGGGGGCTTCTGATTAGACTTATTTACAGGCTGGCTGCTGGAAACTCTTCTTGTCCTTTGTATGCATTTCTGCTAAGCAGAGCTGTACTTTTGGGGAGCAGCCTGCCCTGTGTTTGCCTGTAAACCAGCCCCAAGAGCTGCTCTGGAAGCACCAAGTGTAACAGGCACCTGCAGACAAAGGCAGCTGTCACTCAGTGACCTGATGTGGATGTTCAGGAGTTGTCATGCACTCAGTGAGAGCTAACAGGCTGCTTCCAGCAGAGCAGAAACTGTTCTTCTGGAGTTAGAACTGGCAAATAACAGCACCTATGTAAGGCTGTGTAGTATTTCCATGCAATAAATGGTTCAGCTGGTCTTGTGAGTGGGGGTGTGACACGGAGGAAGAGGAAGGGTGGAAACCTGGATATTCTTGTGTTACCTGTGATTTAAGAAAAGGCTGCTTCATTTAGAGGAGAGGAGGGAAGGGGGGGAATAACTAGTGGGTGTATGTCAGTGGGACAATTAGCATTTCCATCAAGTGAGTGCCAGTTGGCTCTGGAAACATAGCTCGTTCCCTCCCTCCCCCCTCCTCCCCTTGGCTTTTGCTGGTTTGGTTCTGTGACTTGTCTGTGCTTCTCTGGGCTTTTATCATCTTTGTTGAAGTGATAACGTGAAGCCCCCTGGGATCCCAGCACCACTGAATTTACTGCCAGCTGCAGGTTCGTGGTTGCCTCTTACCTTTCCCTATTCCCAACCTGAATTTCCATCTGCTCTGTGCCAGACTTTCCTCAAAGATAGTTTCAAATCTCCCCAAATGATGTTTTTGAATTGTTTTGGGCCTTTTTTTTTTTTTAATAAAAAACCCACGATGAGGCATTTGTACTTGTTTCCCTGCTAATCTCTGTCCCCATTCAGGTTACTTGGAATAAGGAACTGGAAAGAGTACCTTGGGATGGCAGACTCAGGGTGCTTGTTGAATTCTTGGGAGAGGCAGTGTACACAGAGGTGGTTGGACACGTTTCTGCAGGAAGGCACCGTGAGAAAAGCTCAGATTTGTGCAAAAGACTATCAAAATTCCCCATTCCCCAATATTTTCTTGCTGGTGTGTTCACACTAGACATTATATATAAGGATATAGCAAACAGTTTACTTAAAGCTGACATCTATACATATCCCAGAATTGGCAGGTTTATTTAAATCCCCTTACCATCTTAAACAATCTCCTTATTTTCCTGGTTTTCCTGCCCCCCAGAGTACTCCAAGCCAGTTTTTGTGTTGGTACTGGCTGTGCTTCTCTTCTCCCTGGGGAGGCCGAAATGGGGAGACTTCTGTCACACTCTCCTAAAAGCAGAGCAGTGCAGACCAGCAGCCTTCCCCACCTCCCTCTGCAGCCACTCAGGCCTGCTTACAAAATAAATACATAAATAAATAAATAGATACTTAGAGAAACAGCTAAAAGGGGTGCTTTCCAGCTCCCAGCCCAGCTTTCCAACGTGAGGCGATAACGTGTGCGTACACACGCGCCGGCAATTCCTGGGAGGGATCACCAGATGGAAAGGGATGGACAGGCGGCTGTGCTCAGAGGAAGGAGGAGCCTCTCAGGACTGTCTGCCAGAGACTTTGCAAAATGCTTTGGGAGTTTGACTCATCCATATACAAGAGGGGGGAAAAAAAAAAATCACAAAGAATGTCACTGGGCTGGAGGCGAGGACTTGGGGCTGTGCCAGACATCCATGAACACAGGGCTGCAGCAGGATGCAGGCACAGCTCTTTTCCATTTGCTTCCTCTTTAGACAACTCATTTATGCATGGAGGTATGAAAGAACTTAAACAAAACGTGTTATGGTCACTGTAATTTAAGAAAAGCATCTTCTGCCCTCCCTGGGGAAGGGACTGCTTGTCTGAAACCCAGAAGTTCCTGTTGTTTGCTGCCCAAAAAACATTTCTTCATATTACAAGCCTCTGGTGCAACCCAGCAGCTCAACCTTTCCCCTCTGACACCCTTCACACCTTCAGCAGCGTTCCATTATTCCGTTCTGTTTTCCCAGGCTTTCACAGAGAGTCAGTGTGCTCCATACATAAAAAAAACCCAGCAAATAAAACAGCATAGAAAAACAAAAGCCCAAAGAAAAGGCAGGCACAGACCTACTGCTGGAATCACAGTATCTGCCCCTGGCCCTTTTTATATCCACCTCACAGAGCTGCTTAAGCTCACCTGGGACCACACCTAGGGTTCCAGGTGAGTAATCCTGCTCTGCCAGTCATCTCTGGGCTTTTGGAGATGGACTTGGAGTTATGTTAGGAACCCCCAGAGTTTAAATATTGTTCTTACTAATGCAGTGATGTTCTCATCTCCGGGTTTTAATTTACACAAACTCAGGGTCACACACTATTTAGGTTTACTATTTAGGGTTAGATCCGTAGCAAAGAGCAGTAGCTTCAGAAGTTTTCCAAGGGGCTGCCTTTAGAAGAAAAGCCTGCAAGAATTTGCACTGATGCACATCTGATTTTGGGGTTAATGGATTCAAGGGCCTCCCTATAGACTGAGCAAAACCAGGTTGGGATTTCTGGAGATTGTTTTAGTTCCAGGGCAAGCAGAGTGGGAGATGGGAATGGGAGGAGTTGGGAGCCCAGGCAGAATGCGTTTTTTGCCTGAAAAAAAATGATACACGGTGGCTTTAGAGTCTTGCTCAATGTTGCTGTGATGCAGAAGGGAAAAAAAAGGTGCATTTGATTTAGGTTTGTTTTCCCCTTTCTGTAACTGTGGCAATGACACTGCTGCCAGTTTGACTCACCACCGTTTCAAAGCAATATTAAAGTGACTAACAGCTGAAAAATGCGTGCATCCTTCGCCTCCCAGCTCAGGGCTCACTTCTTTGGAAGGCCCCTGATGGCCACACATTGCTCTAAATTGACAGAGCACTTCTCTTAATGAGCCATATTTCAACATAATTTAATTGGGTGCCCTGCCAAGGGGCAATCCTGGAGCCTTCAGATGGTGCCACGGGGTCAGTGGTCATCTGAGGGCTGGTGTGGATGGGCAGGGGGTGGCTCAGATGGCATCAGCACCATGTTTTTAAGGACTTAATCATGGAGCACTCATCCAAATCCTGGGTATTGGACAGCAAAGTTTGCCATGTCTTGTGTTCAGATGTGGTAGAGGTACAGATCATTTTAAGATATGACAGATTAAAAAGCAAGGGCAGGTGGAACAGGGCTCTTGTGGCTCTGGCAGGGGCTGTGAGGAATCTGTTCAAGCGCTCTCCACTCGCACACAGCCACTTTGGAGAGTGAAGATAAATCCAGCAAAACCCAAGCACCAGAGATTTGGCATTCCCAAAGCACAGCCTATTGGTGTGGGGAAAAGCCGTTCCTGATTTTGGGGTTCTGGAACGAGGATGGAAGGATTTCAGGTCTAATGCATTGTCCTTAAGTAACTGGTTTCATTCATGGCCCCATGCCAGGCAGTGTGAGCGCAGAATCCTCTTACCCCGTAGCTCTCCTCGCCCTGTGACTTCACCTGGAAATAACAGGGGGCTATAATTAGATGTGGGGCTCACATTTGCCCCTGGAATTTCCTTGGATGTTCATCAGGGAAGGAAGCACCAGCCCTGTAACTGAGACCCTTGGCAGGGGACAGCACTGTCAGCTCCGGGCGATGCCGGAACGCTGCTTTGGCTCCCGGCATCAACTGGAAAACACTTCAGTACTTGACCCTTGTAAAGGGAAAGTGGAATCTTTGTTTAGTTGGACTTGCTGAAAAAAAACAAAACCTTGTTACCTCAAATTTGAGTTCCAGTTGTTTGAAGAGCTTCACAGCTCCTGCAGCCAGCTGTAGGAGAGACGTCTGTATGAGGAAAAGCTGCATCCTGTGGAGCAGCTGCTTTGGATTTGTGTAAAATCAAGGCTTGTGGATTCTGTGTGTCTGGGGAGGAAAACACCAGAGAACAGCAAATTCGGCTAACCTTGTGCTTTTAAACCAAACACACACAGTCCAGCTCAGCACAGCACTCTGGGGAGGTGTGGAGTAAAACCTCTCCCTGTGTCCCCTGGAAAGTGGATGTTTTCTGAATGGGAAATTGGAGCTCCCTTCTGACTAGAATCAAGACAATTGGATGAATTTGGTGTGCACAGGCTCATCCTTAGGCATCTGATATTCACATTTTGCACTGGGCCTGGAGCCCTTTGTGCCCCAGAACAGGCAAATGAGAACTTTACCTGAGCTCCTTTTATTGCTCCTGGACCATTAGGAATAAAAAGGTCTTGACTGATCCCGAGCATGAAAAAGCACAGAACACAAAAGCTGAATAGGTAACGGGAAAATGCAGCTAATTCCTCCTCAGCCTGCAATTTCAAGTCTTGTGTAAGTGGAGTGGAGAAGTGGGACTTTGTATGTTGAAAATAAAAGCCTTCCCTTCAATCCTTGGTTCCCTTTGCAAGCTACAGGAGGGAGCAATCCGTGTGCTAGCACCGGGAACAGCGAAACACTCCTGCCTAGTCTGAAGGTTCTGCACACAGCAAACAACTCCATAGGTTGTGGGGGATAAACCCAACAGGTGACTGCAGAATCTCCAACTTCCTAGGAAGAAATGCTCTTTCCCATCCCAGAATTGTGTCCAGGTGTGAGCAGCTGCTTGGCTCAGGCAGGCTGATGGCAGCCCAGTATTGACTGTGCATAAACTCCAGGATGCGTTGTTGCACAGTGTCCCTGGGGAAGGCCATCTCACGGCGGGATACAAATGAGGGAATGCTGTCAGTAAGTTGTAAGTAACATGTTGTGATGGTCTTTCAGACTAACAGGGATGCCAAAAGAAAAATATGATCCTCCAGATCCTCGCCGAATTTACACCATCATGTCAGCGGAAGAGGTGGCCAACGGGAAGAAGTCGCACTGGGCTGAATTAGAGATCTCGGGTGAGTTGGTTTGAAGCCACTGGGTTTCAATTCCCATCACTGGTGCCCCAGATCACACCAGATCCAGTTTGTGTCCGGTGGTTCCAGAGGGAAGAGGTGGTTCCTTGCTCTTCTGTTTCAGGGAGAGTGCGGAGCCTCAGCACGTCGCTGTGGACGCTGACGCACCTGACTGCTCTGCACCTCAATGACAACAACCTTACTCGCATTCCACCTGATATTGCCAAGCTTCACAATCTGGTTTACCTGGATCTGTCATCCAACAAACTCAGAAGTTTACCAGCAGAACTAGGAAACATGGTGTCTCTCAGGTGAGAGGAATCGTGCTGGTTACCCTCCCAAAACATCTCTGTGTGGGATCGGGACTGAGGGTTTCAATTTGCTTTCTGTGCTTGTATATCAAATAATCCTGAAAAATTTCAGGTTGGTGCAGAGCCTCTGTTCTAATAATTACTTTTGGGTTCACTGGACTTCTTTTCTGATCACTGATACAGTGTTTTTTGGGGTTTTGGGGCCCTTTTTTCCTAGTGAATGTATTTCAGTCATGCTTTGATATGGGAAGATCAGAATATCTTTCCATAACAAAATTCCGGGGGGGAAAGTGTCCTCTTCAAGGACAAGCAGTGTACAGCACCTTAGGAGTTTTCTTCTGCAGTGATACTCATCCAAAGTGTTTTTGCATTTGCTGCAGGGAATTGCTTTTAAATAACAATCTGTTACGGGTTTTGCCTTATGAACTTGGACGGCTCTTCCAGCTACAAACCCTGGGTTTGAAAGGTGAGCTCTTTCCAGTTCCATATTCCTACAAGGGGACTGGGCTCCAAAGTTTCCCCTAATACCTCAAGGGTTTTTTATGGTTTATTTGTGGTCTTAAGTTTGTACAAGCAAAACTGACCAGGCAGTTTGGAAAACAACACTTCTCTTTCGTGATGCTGTTAAACTTCCTTAGGAGCCCGTTTCAAATCTGCAGACAGGGAAATAAACCCTTTAACCTGCTGAGTCAATTCGTCTGTTCTCATTCTGGGGTATTGTCTTTGGTGGAAAGCCTCAAGAAAGGCAGGCAGCTGATCCCCCCTGCTGTTGTTTTGTGCTGTTGGCAGGCAATCCTTTATCCCAAGATATTCTCAGCCTCTACCAGGATCCAGATGGAACCCGAAAGCTACTGAACTACATGCTTGACAATCTAGCAGGTATGGCCCTATGGGTCTGGTGGACAAAAGGGGTTTAAAAAGTAGTATTTGCTGCTAAAACAAGACTCTGAACCACTGGAGGGAGAGTATTGCTTAGCTGCTGTAGTGTTTTTGTCAGGTGGCTCCACTCATATCCCAAAAAACACACTCACACACAGTGGAGGAGGCTGATGTGTGTTGTCTAAGATTCTCCCATGTTACAGCCACACGTTCCCTCCGTTCTGTTTGAAAACCCTCAATTACCAACCAAGTGCAAAGTCTGCCTTGCTGAATCCATTTTGGTACTCCCCACTAGGAAGAATCATTTCAATGCAAGCAGAATGTCAAATTCAGATTGAGAAACAACAAAGCATGAAAAACGTCCAGTACCTGACTTCAGTCCTGCTTTGTGGTTCTGTAACTGAGCCTTCTGCTTTGCCACTTGGTGTCTCCCAAGTTAAGACACTGCAGGAATGATGGATATAGGGTGAAGTTCTTGGAGAAGGGATGGCTGAACCATGCCAGGATTTACTCCTCCTTCTCCAGGAGATTATTCAACGTGCAGGAGTATCTCAGTGATTCTTCTAAATCTGAAAACAAGAGACAAAAATAGTAATGAATATTACAAATGACAATCTTTCCCTTACTAGAGCTACTCATTTAAATGATTTTTGCCTCCTCTGAAGCATAAAAAGACTCACGGATTTGGGGTGCAGAGCACATTATTGTTCAGTCCTCGCTTTGACTTAGAAATTGTAACTTAAAAACAGAAACCCTGAATTAATCACTGGTTTAATTTTTTTTTTGTAGTTCATCCAGAGCAGCTGCCTCCAAGGCCATGGATTACTTTAAAAGAACGAGACCAAATTCTGCCCTCAGGTAAATCTGTGGTTCTTTTCCCTGTGTTCACACCATGACACACTGGGAAACTTGTCTTGGGCTTCATTTTCCTGGGTCAGAGTGAAAACAGCAATTTGTGTTCATTTGCACTAAAAAAGTTAATATATGGGTGTGTTGTAAATATAATTCTTGTCATTTGAATGGGATGCTGGTCATTTCTTTTCCATGCTGGGCTTTGTCATAACTCTTCCAGCCACTCTTGCCCAAGCCAAAGAGTTCAGTCTCCAGAGGTTGACAGCCTTTCCCTTTGTCTCTCTCCCCTCCCAGCTTCATTTACAGTTATGTGTTACAATGTGTTGTGTGATAAATACGCCACCCGGCAGCTCTATGGCTACTGCCCCTCTTGGGCACTCAACTGGGAGTACAGGAAAAAGGGAATCATGGAAGAAATTGTCAACTGTGATGCAGATATCATTAGTCTTCAGGTAATGAAAAACAACTGCGTTTTTTTTCATCAGAAACAGAAAACAATGAACCTCCCCCATTAGAATTAAATGTTCCCTTGAGAACACTGTGGTCACCTGTGTAATGCCAAATTCCCCATACAAGCTGTGTAACCATATTCTGATGTCAAAAACATCAGGTGTCATCTACTGCTATTCAAAATACACCTGTCACTTTCCCTTTGGGAGGGATTCCAGGGAAAGCCAGGAATCAGTTCCCAGCAGGCCATTAGTCTTGGAAGTGACACGGATTGTGCAGACAGCATCTTTTCTCTCTGCAAGCCAGGGCAGGCACGGGGAAGGGTTTCCTTCATTTCTTTAGCTTGAGGGGTTTGTGTTCAATTCCAGGAAGTGGAAACGGAGCAATACTTCACCCTTTTTCTGCCAGCCTTGAAGGAGCGGGGATATGATGGATTCTTTTCTCCAAAGTCACGTGCCAAAATCATGTCTGAGCAGGAGAAGAAGCACGTGGACGGCTGCGCGATCTTCTTCAAGACTGAAAAGTAAGGGCCAGCAGCAGCTTTTAAAGACTCATTCAAACCTCAGAACAGCTTCTGGTGATTAGGATGGAAGTTTCCCAGAGCCTGAGCCCCCTTCCAGAGTTTCCACTGCTTCCAGAAATGAAAATGCACCTCTGGGGTGGTGTCTGGAAGAGAGGGAGCCTGTGGAAGCAGAGAGGGGGCGGTTTCGGAGCGGACGCTGACGTGGGGGTCACAGCTGCTCACTGGTGCTTCTCTCCCTGCTGCCCCAGGTTCACGCTGGTGCAGAAGCACACGGTGGAGTTCAACCAGGTGGCCATGGCCAACTCAGAGGGCTCAGAAGCCATGCTGAACAGAGTGATGACCAAGGACAACATCGGAGTCGCCGTGGTGCTGGAGGTGCACAAGGAGTTGTTTGGAGCAAGTGAGTACGACCGTGGTGTTCCCATGGTTACTCAGCATGAGTTATTCCTAGGAAATCCATGCTGGGGGTGTAGCCAAATCCAGCCCATCAGTGGCTAGGACAGGGCACAGATGACATGATTTCCTGGTCTGGTGGCACTCGCAGCGAGATGCCCCGCATTTACTTTTCTCCTTTCAAGCTTTTATCCCCGCTTACTTTGTTAAATTCTGCTCGAATAACTCAGCTTTCCCAAGGTCACTGTGTTTACACACATTTGCTCTTACCAGAAGTTGTCAATAATGTTCAAGTTCTGTTTTCAAATCTCTTTTCCTCCCCTTGATTGACTGCTTCCACCTTCCCCCAGTGATTAGATGTCAGTGCTAATGTACTGATGTGGAAGAAGGAGATTATCAGCTATCTTTTCCTGCCTCTTGATTGACTGACTGTCACATTTTCATTAAGTTTGATCAGATGCAGCAGACAATTCCAACACAGATAAAATTGCACCTTGCTCTGTCTGCATGGCTGGGGTTTTGATGGCCTCAGAGGAAGAGAAATTCCAGGGCTGGAAGGAGCTGCCTGGGCCACTCTGCAGGCATTTCAGAAGGTTTAAGCAGTGAGAACGCACCCGTCTGCTGGGGTGCCTGACCCTGAGCCCCGAGGAGCTGCACCCTGAGCATTAACAAGCGGGAATCTGCTGCATTCACACAACCTTTCACTGCTGAAATTGTTCATCCAGGTATGAAATCGCTTCACGTGGACAAACAGCTGCTCATCGTGGCCAATGCCCACATGCACTGGGACCCCGAATACTCAGATGTGAAACTCATCCAGACCATGATGTTCGTCTCAGAGCTGAAAAATATCCTGGAGAAAGCCTCAAGCAGGCCCAGTAGCCCGACAGCAGATCCCAACTCTATCCCTCTGGTGCTGTGTGCGGATCTCAACTCACTGCCTGATTCAGGTAACACTGGTCTCAGCTTAATTTTTAACTCACCTTCTTAGAACATTCGAGTCCACCTTTTCCGCTGGGGGGTTGTTTTGCACTCCCCTGGGTAGGAATGGATGAAAGCTTTCCTAGGAACAGCTCTATGGAAATCTGTGGGTCCCCCGGGCGAGTCGCCTGCTTTTCGTGGTCGGCCGCACACCCCAGGAAAGCTGCTTGCGCCTACAAAAGTGTAGAAAAAGCACAATTAGACCTAAAATAAAGCATTAAGTAATTATCTGTGCCTGGAGCAGGAAGAAGAAGTAGGAAAGGTGTGAGTTCCTGAGGAAAACTTTCTAAGGAGAGGGGTTTGCTTCGCTAATTCTGCTCTCACGGCGCGTCTTTGCGGCGTTTTGCTTTTTACCATTCCGAGGCCAAGGTTTGCCTTTCAAAGCAACTCCCCAAGCGCTTCCCTTTGCCAACAGGTGTGGTGGAATACCTGAGCAACGGGATAGTGGCTGACAACCACAAGGACTTCAAGGAGCTGCGCTACAACGAGTGTCTGATGAACTTCAGCGGCAACGGGAAGAACGGAGCCTCGGAGGGCAGGATCACGCACGGCTTCCAGCTCAAGAGCGCCTATGAGAACAACCTGATGCCTTACACCAATTATACTTTTGACTTCAAAGTAAGCACTGATTCGCTGCCTTACACCAATTACACTTTTGACTTCAAAGCGAGCGCTGATTCCCAGGGGAGGGCAGGCACTGCTGTCCTCGTTGCCTCTGGTGCAGGGAGGATGGCTGCAGGGTGTGCCTCGCCCCGCCCTCACCCCGCTGTCTCTCCCTCTCTCCGCAGGGTGTGATTGACTACATTTTCTACTCCAACACTCACATGAACGTGCTGGGAGTCCTGGGGCCTTTGGACCCTCAGTGGCTGGTGGACAACAACATCACAGGCTGCCCCCACCCGCACATCCCCTCCGACCACTTCTCACTGTTAACGCAGCTGGAGCTGCAGCCGCCGCTGCTGCCCCTGGTCAACGGGGTGCACCTGCCCTCGCGCAGGTAGTGCAGCCTGCCCGGGCTGGCGCCTGCCCCACGGACCTGTACACTTGTAAATCCCACTGTCTAGGAGTGAAGTATGGCCAACCTTAAGCTGCTTCTTCGAGCTCCTTTCCTTCTGTGTTCGATAAGAGATTTTGCACATTTTGGTGCATATCGGTATCATTTGGCACTAGGGCTGGAACCAAAGTATTATTCCCCTTTTCCAGGTGTTTAATTTAATTTTTGTTTCGGTTTGTTGGTTGTTTGTTTTTTTTTTTTTTTTTTAATTTTAAACTGGCTTTTTCTTTTCAGTAGGAAGCTGCACTTCTAAACGGACAAAAGAAATTTAAAAACTTGCAGTTAACATGTTTCAAGTTAATGCTTTTTTCCAGAATGTGGCAAATTGAGCCAACCTTTTAGAAGAAAGAAAAACAAAACTAGAGATGCTTGTTTTGTAGGAAGAGTATTAGAAATACTGTTTGTTTGAATCCAAAATGGAGACTGAACTCTGCATCCAACAAATTTTGCACATTAGCAAAGCACTTAATACCTGACTATAAATGAGTAGCAGCATGGCCCTGCCCCTCGTCTCAATACTATCAGAAAAACCAAAGATAGCCAAATATCTGTGATCAAATTCAAGCTCTAAATCCTCCTGATTCCAATTCGTTTGGGAGCTGTTGTCAGTCAGGGCTGAATTAAAAAGCTGCTGGTTCCTTCCCAACTGTTAATGCCCTTTGGATGTGTTGGAAATCCTTTTTTTCCTTCCTTTTAGCACTCTGGGTGGCCAGTTCAAAACCTTGTGCCTCAAGAGGCATTAAACATGATGCAATTTTCTGAAAAAAAAACCTGTTTGGCTGCTTAATCTTAAAAAAAAAAAAAGGCACAGTGATAGGAAAAGGTCGTGTCTGTGTTTTTAAGTTTTTCTTTATTCTGCTTTTTTGCTGCTATAAGATTTTCTTGAATTTCTATTTGAAACTTTTCATGCACTTTACTGTTTCTAGTCTCCAAATGTGATATTTTTAATAAACGAAAAACATTTTCCATGATGTGAATGAAATTTTTAAGCAGATTGATAAGCCTATATTTATGTCTCATTCGTATACTTCGAAAAAAGTCCAATTTAAATTGTGAAATTAGTTTTAAATACTAAAGAGCCATCTTCTGTCTTGCAAAACTGCCAAGTCAGGCTGTTCCTCTTTAACTAAACGTTTCCTTTGTCTTTTTATACATAGGAAATTATCCATGGGGAGGGGAAAAAGAAAGAAATCAATTGGACCTAGAGGAAAAACTATTCCCTGACCCTGGTAGGGGGCCAGGGAGGGAGTGGGGTGGGCCAGAACGCAAAACTGGGTTCAGCAAAGTGACAACTCCCTTGGAAAAGTGCCTAAAAAATGGAGGCCTCATCTATGG
The DNA here is from genome assembly GCA_013398175.1 of Climacteris rufus. Classification (NCBI taxonomy): domain Eukaryota; kingdom Metazoa; phylum Chordata; class Aves; order Passeriformes; family Climacteridae; genus Climacteris; species Climacteris rufus. Next base: position 140,373 of record VZRZ01007001.1, read on the forward strand.
TCTGGGATCAATTGGAAGCGATGGGAGCTGGGGGAAATCCCTGTGCAGCATTTACTTTGTGCAAAAACAAAAGAAAACAGCGAACAAAAAAAAAAAAAAAAGGCAAAAAAGCCCCTTCCAGAGATGGATTTTCCTCTGGGTGCAGGTAACTCTGTTGGAATATACCTCAGCGTTCCCCACCTGGCCATGGCACATGGATTGGAGAGTACTGGAAAGTAGAATAGCATGAAAAACTTAATTTTGTGGACATTACCTTTCTGTAAGCAGCTGCTGTATGTTTTTTGGGGAGGGGGGATGCTCCGCTCCGGAGGCGCGCGGTGACCTGCTCCTCCCGTTCCTCCACGCACGGTGACTCCCAGCCTGAGCAGTGTTTCCTAACCATACTTCACTCCCAATCTTTTTTGAGCTGTTTGTATAAAATGGAATTTCCAATTCACCCGTGATTGTCTATGAACTGCAGAGGATCCCATTTAGTAATAAAAATAAAATCCCAGCACCAATGTTTTGTAATATGGGGGTGGGGGAGGATGGGGACGGAAAAACCCAAACCCTGGCAAACGTTGTAAGCTGCTCCAGCTGGATTTTCCTTTGGTTTCTAAGGATGGAAGTGTTTTGTTGCAGGAAGGTGTTCCATTGGATTTTCTCTGCTGCACTTCCCAGCGCTCGTCATGCCGTGTGGTTTTTAACACAAAAATGTTATTTTAACAGACATTGCACAAAAAAAGCAGAGTCTTGTTTATGTTTCAGTCAATGCACATGTTTACCTGCCTCTCCTGTGCGGTTCCCTCTTGTTTTCCTCCTGGTTTTCCCCTTCCCAGCTGGAGCAGCGAGGGGATGGTGCTTTTTTTCCCCAGCCTCTGTCTGTTGCCAGCACATCACAGGCAATACCTGGAGAAAAGGCTCCAGGCCCTTCCCTGCTCCTCACTGCCTGGGTTTGCTTTCCAAAACACAGTGCCTGGTGTCCACTCCTGAGCGACAGCACTGCCTAAAGCCAGCAGAGAAAACAAAATCCAACACCCTTCTACAAGCAACTTGTTCAAACTCAATCTGGTGAATCTGTTCGATACGGGGTTTTGTCTGTGTATATATATATACATATATATATATATATATATAAAAAGAGAATTTTGTACAATCTAGCTGAATATTTTTTGCTTCCTTCTTTCACTGTAAGGAGCGTGAACCATTAGACAAGTTTGGTCACAGATCCTCCCTCCCTCCCTCCCTCTCACCCTGCCGTGTTCCAAGGTGACACAAACCCCTAGAGAACCAGGTGGGAACTGCTCACATCTTAATCCTCTCTGCCAGGCATCAGCCAGGAACTCACTTTAAATTAAAAGCAATTCTAGGAGATTACCAGCCTCTAGATCCAGGCATGGCACGATCCCTCCCAGTGGGAATGGTGAAGGTGAGAGTGATCCCAGTGCTGGGGCTCCTCCTCTTCGGAGGCTCCCATGCCACCTCACCGTGGTTATTTTGGGAACTCAGGGGTTTTTTTAGTTGGATTTCCTGTGTGTTGCCTTTGCACCCAGCAGGTCCTGTCCCTGGAAAGGTGGAAGTGCACGTGCAGAGGGGTGGAGCTGCAGGGTCACTCCCGGGCATGCTTACACTACATTTTCGGGGGGATTTACGCCTTGTTTCATGGAAATAGCAGCTTTGCTTTCAGTTGAGATTCTCCCAGGCTCTGGGATGAGGAAATGCTGCTTGCCCTGGACCTGGTGACACCTTGCCAGCTCTGTGGCTCCCCTGGGACAGCTCGGAGGCTGCTGGGGAAAGGGAGGTCATCAAACCCCTAGACTGCTACTTTTTTCTTCCCCCCCCTTTTTTTTTTCTTAATTTAACCACTGTGGAGATGGGATATTGCTCACCTGTGATGGATAGGGCTAAATATTCATTGGTTTCTTCCCACCTGTGTGCTTCCATGTCCTCCTGGAGGCAACAAACAGCCCATTTGCAAACACTCTCGTCCCTGCTGTCATTTGTGAGGAGCACAGGGCAGCAGAGAGGGGGATACAGAGGCTGGGTGGGTGTTTCCCAGCTTGCTACTGCCTAGGGATACGTTTTTGGCATCCAGGAGGGTGGGTGGGCAACACAAATTTGATTCCTATAGACCTCAGACACCTCCTCCCAGAACGATCAAGCCAGATTGTAAACGGGGATAATCCTGCCCAAGGCGCATTCCAGGGTTCCCATCCCAGGACAATGGGGCTCCACAGAAAGCCTCAGCCAGTCACTAGGAAATTTCTCCTCCTGTGTTTCCACAGCCAGCAGCCAGCACCAGACCCTATCCAACTCCAGCATTGCCTGCTCCCCCAGGAGCTGTCAGAAAAAGGCACCAAATCCCAGAGCAAAGGCGGCGCGTTAGGAAGAGTCCTTGGCAAAGCAGCCAAGGGCTTCACGGTGCCACAGTCCGGAATAACTCCCCGCCCCCAAAATCCCATAATACACATAATTTACATAAATCTGGGCAGAAAGAGCTGCCACAGCCGCGGGAGGAAGCACATTCATCCTTTTATTGATGGCACCTGGGAGGGGCTGCAGGGGCGTGCAGGAACAGCGCGGGCACCCGAGACAGAGGGAGACACGGGGTGCCTGGGGGGAAAGCCCTTCTGGGGAGAAAAGCAGGGAAAAGCTCCTGCCAAAACCCCGGCAGCAGGGGAAGCACCAGCGTTGTGCCACAAAACCCGGTGCATCTCAGGGCAGGGGGGCTGTGCCACTGCTGTTCCACCAGGAATTGGTAACCGTGGATGGCTTGGATCCCGACAGTGGGAAGGACGGAGCGGGGCATCTCCCAGGGCTCCGGCACCGCTGCGCTTCCCGACGCGGCCGCAGCAACGCTTTTTTGGGGCCATCCCTGCGAGATTTTGTGGGAGGAAAGAAAGGAAAACGGAGTGGTCAGGGGGAAGGGATGGTCCTGCCAAAGCGTTGGAGATGCCGGGTGTTTTCCAGGGGCTGGGCATCACATACCTCTGCGTCAGCTTGTGGATGAGCAGCTGGATCCAGGGCGCCTCGGGGGCCACGCACAGCCGCTTGTTCTTCTTCAGGGTGAGGCTGCAAGGCCACGAGACCCCTCAGCCCCACACATGCCCCTTCCCCAAAGCTTTTCTAACCCACAGAGAAAACCCCTCTGCTCCCTTGGCACGGGTAAGAACCCTGGGCAACAGGGACGTGGGATTTTGGGGTCTTGACCTTGGCGCCCTGAGCCACACTGGGGCAACCCCTTTAAATCAGGAAGCAGATTCACCCCAACCCTTGGGGGCTTCCCCCCCTCCCTGGGTACTTTCACACCGGTACCTGAGCGAGCAACCTGCAGGAATTGGTTTCCAGGCTTTCCACTTACATGATCTCCTTCCTCCTGCAGTGAATGCCCGGCGGGGTAACGTCGATGGTGAGGATCAGCCCCAGGTTGATGACGTGGGCGGTGGATTTGATGCACTTGCACCTCATGTTGGTCAGCAGGCTCTCCAGTGCCAGACCTGCACCCCAGAGCAGCCCACACCAGGTCTCGGCTCCCCGTAGGGGAGGCAGATGGGGACCTCCCCCTCCCCACTATCCCATCCCACCCCATCCCTGACACCCACAGGCTGGTGTTAACGGGGTTTGCAGCAGGGCTACTCCCTCCCAGCACAGCCCCACAGAGCTTCTTTTCCTGTATATGGAGGGGGTTTAGCTGCACAGTTGGAAAACTTAACCAACTTTTTATGAATTAAACCAGTTGCTCACCCACCAAACGCTTGAGTTTCAAGAGAGTCTGGAAGAGAAGCAGCTTAAACCCACGAGTCAAATTTCCCCCTCTCCACCCCCCAGTATCCCCCTCCAAGTTACCCACAGGGCTTAGAAGAGAAACTCAAGCTCAAAGGCAGGCGAGAGACAGATCTGAAAGCTTAGCAGAGCCCACGCTCAGCCCCATCTGGGACACCCCGTGCCGCTGTCCAGGCACTGGCAGGGGGACAGCTGGACACCCACAGCCACTCACCGCTGCCCGGCACCGAGCTGCTGAGGAGCAGGAGCAGGGCCAGGGCCAGCGCCGCCGGCAGCAGCCGCATCCTGGCGCCCACCCCGAGCTAGGGCAGGGCTGTTTTATAGCCACCCCCCTGGGGGATTTTGCAGCCTGGGAAGCGCCCCAGAGGGAGGAAAAAGGAGCTGCCCCTCGCCTCAACTTCCCTGCCCATCGCTTCCCCTGGCCGCACGTGGCCCGCGTCGCCTCCCTGACGAAAAAGGCGGAAACTGCCACGGCCACCTCCGAAAATCTCCCGTGTTTTTGGCCAAAGGCTGGTGCCCCCAAGCCTCCCACCCCAAGCCCCAATATGCCGCAGGAAGGGATGCAAGGGACAGAGGGCTGCCACCTTTATTGGGCCTGCTGGGACACCAGGGACACCCAGCGCATGGCCACGGGGTGGAAGAGGCTGGAAGGAAGGATGGGCATGCTCAGGGATTTAAAAGCATAAAAAGGGGCTCAGGCAGCAGCATGCTCCCCCCCAGACAAGGGTAAGGCGACAGCAGCATGGGGAAGGGGGGCAGTTTTGGGCCCAGCACATCTGGCCGTGCCTCCGGTGGCAGCTTCCTCAGCGGGGAGCCTTTCTCTTCCTCCTGCCAAAAGCAGAAGGGGGGAGGAACGTGTGAAGACAGGTTCCCACGGGATGCCCCTGGTGCTCGGGGGGAAAGGGGAGGCTTACAAGTGAGGGAGGTCCCGCAAGAGTTTCTTCACCCACGGGGTGTCAGGATCCACGCAGACCCTCTTCAGGCTCTTTAGCTTGATCCTAGAAAACACACAGGCTTTCAGCAACACCACTTCCCCTCCTGCAGACAGCTGAGCCTCCCACCCCTCTCATAAAGAAAAGGAGCACGAAACTGGAGCAGTTCAGGGAAGATGGGGTGAGCAGAGGGCTCGTACCCCCGGGAGCCACTTACACCACCTCGAGGCGCCGGCAGCTGCTCCCCAGGGGCCACACCTCGACGCTGCTGAACTTCTCCGGGGAGATGAAGGCGCGCGTGGTTTTGAGGCAGCGGCAGCTCAGGTTGCCATTGGCTTCCAGGAGAGCTGGTGAGGCACACGGCTCATACATCACCCCAAAACCTGCTGCCAACCCCAAACCCCCCCCCGGGCAATGCATCTCCTGCCACGTCCCACCGGGCTCACCCACTCCAAACCCCAAAAGCCTCCCGCACCCCAGCATCCCCCCGAGGGGCACGGGGAGCCTCACCTGTGTCAGCAGGGTGGTGGGTGGCCAGCAGCACTCCCAGCAGCAGGGCTGCCCACACAGCCATGCCGGCCCGGCCCCAGCCCCGGCAGCATCCCCTATTTGAGCCGGGAAATAGGAGAAGTGCGGTGGCACGGGCGGCCCCGGGGTCGCGGCGGTTTTGCCCGTCCCTGCTGACAGCACTCGCTGAGTTTGCAACGCTGCCATAAAATGCAGCTCGGGGCTTGGCAGGGGCCCGGGCTTCCCGAAACTGCCTCTCTCCTACCCTTCCTTTCTTTGTTGTTTCCTCCAAGTTTGTTCTTAGCCCGCACAGCCCCACGAGCCCGGAGGTTTTCTGGGCTGCTTTTCTGTCCTGCACGATCAGGTGTGACTCATTTCTTGTCCACTGGCAAGGCATAGCCCAGCAGAGCTCTGGTGACATTTGCTTTTGAGTTTTTTACCCCAAAACTCTGCCAAGTGAGCTCATGCCCATTCCTAATACACTTCTGTGTTGGCCTGGACTGGTTTTTAAAGCCTTACAGCCACCTGCAAGTCCCAGCACCGCTGCAGTTCCTGGCACTTGGAGGGGCACACGGGCTGGATCATCCCATCTCCCTGCCAGCAACACTGCCCTCAAATCAGCACCAGGGGAGGCAACAGGTTATGAGGGGAAGGACCCCTGACACAGAGGGATGGCTTCACACTGAGAGGGCAGGGTTAGATGGGATATTGGAAGGAAATTCTTCCCTGTGAGGGTGGGGAGGCCCTGGCACTGGTTGCCCATAGAAGCTGTGGCTGCCCCATCCCTGGCAGTGTCCAAGGCCAGGTCAGTCTAGGTTTGGAGCAACCTGGGATAGTGGAAGGTGTCCCTGCCCACAGCAGGGGGTGAGACGAGGTGGGCCTTGGGGTCACTTCCAATCCAAGCTGTCCTATGATTCTATGTCATACATTGATTCAAAGCTAGGAGATCCAGGGAAAACACAACAGAAGGAAAAATCCTGAATTTTATTGGACTTGAGCTCCCGGGACAGGCCATGCCACGCAATGTGCCACACACGCCCCAGACACACCCTCTGTCGCTGAGCACTTCTCATGGAAAGAGTCACAACGTCATTCCTAAAGAAGCAGGAGCAGCCCCTGACAGGCAACGGCCTCGCAGTCCACAGGCAAGTAAATAAATGAAATATCCATATTCATGCTGATCCAAGGACCAAATACAGGGGAAAACACACCCACAAACCTGCTGTGGGGCTGGGGCCGGCAGTGAGCCACCCTCCCCACAGCCACTGCCACCGGAGCCGGATCTGGGGCTTCTGGGAAGGGGGGGAAGCAAAGGCAAAGTGAGGAGCAGCCAGGTCTGCACACTTGGGCATCAGCTGCCAGCCCATCTCGGGGCTCTGGGCATCCACTTCCTGAGCAGGAAACTTACTTTTTCTTCCTGCAAAAAGCAGAAGGAGGAGAAATGTGTGAACATACAGAAAAGTGGCTCCTGGGGGAGGAAGCTCCTGCCCCAGCCGAGGGAAGTCGCTGCCGTTTCCCGGGGCAGGCGGCGCTCGCTGGGATGGCCACAAATGCAGCGTGGCCATGACAAAGGAGGGCAGCTCTCCCAGCATCAATGCACCGCTGCACCTGCCACGAGCAAACCCCAGTGCTCCTCCCTTTTTTCCCCCAAAATGGTTTGGAAACGCAGCACTCTGCCTAAGCCGAGGAGGGCACAACCCACAGATGGGTTGTGTTGAGCTGAACGCTGCTTTGAACAGCAGAGTGTTGTCCCTCATGCCTTGGAAGTGCGTCCCTTGGACACCAGCAAGAGCTGCCGGGCCCATGAGCGCTTCCCAGGACCATGGATGTGCTGGGATGCTGCCCAGGGGTTTCCATGGCACAACTTACGTGCTAGCGATGCGCTTCAGCAGCTTCTTCACCCAGGGGGCCTCGGGATTCACACACACCTTCCCTGAGGTTCTTAATTTAATTCTGAAACGCAAGGAGAGCTCCTGAGCATTCCTGTCCCCTCCAAAGGCAGGGATTTGAGCAGCCAGAGCTGATGGGCAAGACTCACAGCACCAGTGATGGCAGAAAGCTGCCAGAGACAGAGGAAGCCAGAGCATGGCCAGGAACAAGCAAGATACAACATTCCCAGAGCAGAAGCCCAGAACATTGTTAAAAGACAAATTTTTCTGGATATTTACTAATGGATCAACACTGTGCAGCTACAAAAGTCTGGGGAAATTCATTATAGCTCATCCTGCCTCAGTGTCTGAGGAAGTGCTTCCTCCAAGCTCCAAATATCCCCTGCTCCAGCACAAGGAAATCACACTTTCCCTTGCTGCAAAGATTCCTTTAGGCCCCGGGGACCTGCATTTCCACACCTGATACTTCTCAGCAAGTGAGCTGGCAGCATTTTTGGAAAGGTTTGGTTTCCAGGAAGGCAGTGGAGAAGCAGGACAGCAGCAGAAGCAGAGCCCCACGGCACTTACATGATCTCCATGCGCCTGCAGGTGCTGCCCACAGGCCTTATCTCAATGCTCTCGTATTTCTTGGGACTGATGTATTCCGAGGTGGTCTTGGCACACCTACAGCTCAGGTTCCCATTCACCTCCAGGATGGCTGAGACAGAGAGAAGGTGGCAACTTACAGGCACAGACAGCGCTGTCAGGGATGCAGCAACTCCCAGAGCCAAAGGAAGTTTCCCTTTCTGTGTTTTCACCGTAGGGACCGCGGTGAGAAGCTGCTACCTGTGCCTCCACCTCGGTGTCCTGCTCCCACACAGCTCCCAAAAACTGCACCAGACCCTGGCCAAGGGCGGCTGCACTTTTTCCCTGGCTACAAGGCAAACCCTCGGCTGAACAGGCAGGAGGATCCCAAGCTCCCCCAGCCCCTCTGGGGGCAGGACACGGGCGATGCCAGCAAAGCCACCCGGAGCTCACCTGCATGGGCAGAGTGGGACATCAGCAGCAGCAGCAGCAGCAGCCAGGGGAGCAGGGGAGCTCCCATCCTCAGGGAAGGCTCAGCCCCAGAGATGCTCTGAGGAACTGGTGCACAAACACCTCTATTTATTGGGGAGGGTCACGCTCCGACACGGGCGCAAGGTTCACACCTCAGCAGTCGCACCCGGCCAGCAGAGCACGGAGGGAGGTGATGTCACTTCTCAGATGCTCCCTGCAGCCGCCTCAGAAGCTCAATTAGCAATGTTATTGATTAAAACCAGCCATTGGGACCGAGTGCAAGGGTTGGATTCCCCACGCAATCTCCCCCACACCTTGTTTCTGTTGGGTTTGTACCCGTATCACCCTTCATCCCCTAGAGGATTTAGCCCTCCAACCACAAAAAAAGCCCAGATTAAAAGCAGAGTGCAAGCCCCTGACTAAGCAGGGTTTTTTTTGGTGTACTCAGATATTTACATATTTCTTTCTTGGGGCTATATTTTCCCCACGCTATTTTTGCTGCCTCTTTCATCAGCAAAAACGTCTCGAGCCGTGTCGTGGAAAAAACGATCAAGATCTCTCTGCTCTATGTTTCCACTCAGATCCTTCAAACCTCGAACTCAGCTGGGCGAGTAACACAGCCAGGATGGCCCCAGGAGCACTCCCTGCCCTCGGGGGTTGGCGGGATGGGGCTGAATGAAGTCGGCAGAGTCACCAGTCGGGAAGCAAGAGGGGAAGGACATGTGGCCAGGCGAGGAGGAAGGAAGAGGGCAGAAGAAAAGACATGTGGTTGTGTGATAATGTTGTAATTTGGAGCTTTCAAATCACATCAGCATTTTATATAGCAACAAAACGGTAAATTAAAAAAAAAAAGTCTTCCACTCAAGCTACACATCTCTCTTTGAAAATCTGCTTTTGTCTCTGAAGATAGGTCCAAAAGTCTTGTGAAGTGCTTGTTCAAGAGATGATTGAGGAGTTTAACTCCCTGTACAACAGGGTCACAGACAGGCCAGGGACAATTTCCATGAGCCATTCCCAAAGTCCTATGGAGAGAACGAGTGCCTTGCTGTCACGGCAGTGAAAAAGAAGATGGCCTTAAAACTGGGGTTTGTTCAATCCTTTCAGAGTTTCCAGTTTCCTTGCAGAGAGGCATTAGAAGGAACTCAGCCAAGGACTGATTTGGCTGGGTTATGGCAGGATTCTCTTGGCAAAAATGGTGGGAAAGGCAGTGATTTATCAGGAGAGATGAGTGATCACCTATGCAAACTGAATGAGCAGAGCATCTCCAGAGGTTCCCCTTCAGACCTGCCCTGGATTCATACCCAGGCACAGCCCGGCTCCGGCCCCATCTCGGAAGGGATGGATTGGGTTTCCCCCAGGTGAACCCCCCAGACTTCTCCTGAAGTTGCTCCAGGTAAGAAAAGCAAAAACAAAGGTGGAGGCTGCGAGAGAGGAGAACTTGAGCACAAGCCCAGGGTTTGTGAATGGGCTCTGGTGGTTTGGCTGGGGCAGGAACGTGCAGCTGAGGGAGGCTGTGGTGTTTCTCAGAAGGAAAAGCCGCAGTCGTGGCTGTGGCCGGCATTTCTGCACCCTGAGTGGTAAATTTGCAAAGGGAGAAGCAGGGTGAGGATCTGGCCTATATTTAAGCTGACTATATTTAAGCTGTCCGCTTCCTGGAGGCCAGGAACTCGGAGGAGTGGCCCTCATGGAGTGATGTGTGGCCTCAGCCAGGCCAGCATCAACTGAAACACACACAAAGCACCCTCACAGCTTCTCTATTTTCTGCAGCAGCTGCCCCTGTGCAGGCAAGTCTTTGATTTGAGTCATTTTTAATCTAATTTTTGATTTTTAAAATATTTTGTACACCTGCTGAATCCACCTAAACCACAGACCTCAAAAAAAAAAGTGGTGCAAATAGCTCCTAAAAGCCACACGGAAAACCTTTTCTGTGTTTACCAGGATGGGCAAAAACCCAATCCTGGCATTAATGCCATGGAGATGCCAGCTCTCCTGCACTTCAGGCAGGATTCACAAGAGGCTGCCTCAGAGACAGCTGCAGCAAGCAAACCTCTCAGCCACGCTGAAAGCATTAACTCTCTTTGTGTTGAGAGAAAGTGATTTTTTGGTTCCCCCCTCCTTTCCCTACAGCTCACTCAGGGCTCTTTGCAGGAGAGAAAATAAAAACCTGTGGGTTTTTTTTTTTTTTAAATGATCACCCCAAAAAGCCCAACTGCAGTGAATCTTCACCACCGTGGTTTGTGGTCCATCACCTGCTTCAAACATAAAGATGCCTCCTGCCAAAACCTGAGAAACCTGAAACCCATGCTTATTTCAGCATCAACATGAGAGCACCAGAATTAGCCAAAGCCTAATGAAATCAGCCCAAAATTAGGTTGGTTGAACAACATATTGAGCTCACTGTTCTTGCTGTCTTCAAGTGAAAATGCACTGCTTGCTGGTGATGCAGCACAGGGCCAAAATCTCATTTCTGGCTCATTTTTGGAGGCAGCAGAGCGGTGTGATGACACCTTTGCAAGCAGGTGAGAAACCTGCTGCGAGCATCTTCAAAAGCATTCGGTGTGCTGGAGGGCTAAAGGAGGGAATATGGCAAGAGGGAGCTTGGAAAGACGTCGGATAAGGAAGATGGAGAAAGGCTCGGAGCAAGAACAAGAGAAACTGAAGAAAACTTGTAAGAAATGTGAATTCAACCTCTGTGGTGTCTGGCTGTCTGACCCCAGAGCAGGGACAGTTTTGGGGACATCCCAGCCACCCCAGAGATGCAAATGGCACCGAGCAGGCGCAGCAGAAAGCCCCACACTGCCGTGCCAGCTCGCCCTTGCCACCAGAAAAGCACCGTGGGGAACACCCCGAGCTCCTCCCGCGCTCTGGGCTCGCTCCCGATGCCAGTCAATCCAAAAGGAGCCCAACGCCCGGCAGAGGAGCAGCGTTATTCCTCAGCAGCAGTGGGGCCCAAGGGCTTTCCCAGAAGGTGTCCCTGGGGCCCTGGGCCCGGCTCCCACCCACACATTTGCATGTGGGCGCAGGAACCGGTCTAGACGCCGCAGGTGCCGCCGCTGGCCGTTTGCATCGCGGCGGCGGTGACAGCCACGGCTCGACCCCGGCCGTGAGGAGGGGAATGGTCATCCCATAGCAGGAGGGAGCCAAAAACCAGCCAGTGGGGGGGTTACAAGTGAGCTGTGCCTGCTGAGGTGGCCTTGCTGCCCCTGTTTTAACCATCCCTCTGGGCTGGGAGGAAGGTCCCTGGCTTTGAGCGCTTCCTTCTTGGGCTGGTGAAGAAGCGCTCCAGGTCTACACACAAAACCCGAAACGTGCTCCTGAAAACTCCTCCAGATTCAGCCAGCCTGTGCTTCACAAGCTGGGAAGTTTCCACCAAACTCAAAGGCTCCAGCTGCTGGAGCTGAATGATGTCCTATTTGGGCCGTGTATTCAGGCAAATGGTTGGCAACAGTCCTGGCACCAACCTCCCCAGCAATGTTATGGCAAAATCCCTTCCCCCTGTGGTCTGACATCTTGATAAATCCAGCGACAAGTTTGGTTAGAGTCTGGTTAAACATTTTGTATTTTTCCAATTATTAGTGGTTTCCTTTTCAGTTGAGCCCATAATTAAGCTGTCTCCACATAATTTGGCTTGTGGAGTAAGCCATAACTATTATTTCTGGTAGAGCTTAACAAGCCCTTGACCCATTCTCTCCTGGCTAAGTCAGAAGACAGTAGGTAATCCTTGGAAAAACAGTGCCTCTCCTCAACCACACACAGGGCGTAAAAACACATCAGGAATGGACCCAAACTCAACCATCACACTTGGGTTTACACCCAGAGTCAGTATTTGCATTCACGTCCACTTAATGTTTTGAGGCCTTTCCTTATCCTCTTTTTGTCAGGTGTCTCCCCACTTTTTTCCCCTTGGGGAAGATGCTTTCCCCACATTTCAGCCACAAGCCACCATAGGAGCGGAGTTTTTTTACATTAAATAAAAAACAAGCCAAGAGCAACTGTCCTCCAGCAGCAAGTAGAATTGCACAGGGTAAGGAGGGGAAATCCAGGTCTTCACTGAGAAGGAAGCTGCAATACCAATGAAATGAGCAGCCCTCCCCTTGGAAAGCCCCTTGTCAACTTTTCTCTTGGAACCAGCACCCCTGAATCAGCACTCTGGACATCAGAGCCTCACGCTCAGAGATGCTCTCAGAAAAGATGGAGAAATTCCAGCCCAACTTCTGCAAGAATCGATACTGAAAGGAGCTGTCTTGGGCTAAAATGATCCAACCCTGCTCAGAGGCTCAGGGGTGAAAGAAAGGTGGGCAGAGCCCACAAGTCCTGCCCCAGGCTGGGAGGTCACCCAGCTCTGTCCTGCCAGGTGGAAACGGGGAGGGAGATGAAAGGGCAGCGCACAGGGAGAGAAAAAAGGCTCTGGGAGACACATGAAAGTGAAACCAAGAAGCACAAAGCCATAAAACCCATGAAACCTCCTTTGATCTTTCCTCAGCTTTTATCTCCCTTGTCACTTATGACACACACCTTGAGAACTAACAAGGCCTAAAGACTCGAATCTGTCACAGGGCACAGCCTTGGGTTGAATCCAGAACATTCCTGAAGCTGTTTGGGCCTCTCCATTCCCTTCCATACCCCACCTTCCTGGGGTGTCCAGGGCAGACAGAAGTGAGCAATTCACCTGGCAGTGCTGGCTGTGTGGAAGGTGGTGGTGTACAAGGAAGGCACTTGGAAAGATGTTTCCCAACATAATATATCACCTCAGCACAACAAAATGAGGGACTTTCCTCCTGCCTCCAAGGTGGGACTAGAGGAAGGTGGGCAGCTTAAATGCCTGCATTGTGCAGGTACAGGATTTAGAGTTCCCATGGCAGGAGGAAGCTGTGTAAAAATAAATTTTAAAAATATATATATATATATAAAACACCAACTAGGTTCTCATTTTGCAGGGAGTGCAGGCTGAGAGCTAGGGCCACTAGAGAGCAGCAGACACCAGTGTCAAGGATAGCAGCTGAGCAAGGAAAAACTGGATCTGACCAAGCACCCAGGTCCTAGGCACAGGATCACAATGCAAGCTAATTGATCATCCAGAAAAAATGAATTAATATCTGTAGGTGTTACATGCTCTCATCACAGAGGGGTTTTTTTGTCCCCTGAAAAGCAGTTTTCAGCAGTATTTCTGAACCACCAGCTTCAAGTTTTCCTCCAGTCTGTCGTTTCTGCTCACAACTCCAGTGCCAGGGATAACCCACAGGCAGCAGAGCTGGGCACAGGTGAGTGCCCCACAGAGGGAGGGCACCAAGGAATGGGCATGGAGATGGGATGCAGCTGAGGAGGACCAAGCAACGGGGTGTAGGGGTGGGAATGAAAAAAGGGAAACTCAGACCCGGGGAAGGAAAGAGAAGGCAAGAGCTGAGATGAAAGGAGGGCTTCCTCCTCTCCCAAAACACACAGGTTTGGTGCTCTTTGCTCAATTCCCAGGCAAGAGCAGTAGAAGAACTGGCTTGTCTTGATGTTCTGCAGCAAAGCAGAGTTTAGGGGAGGTTTTTGGGTGGGGAGAGGCATGGAGGCATCCTGGAAATCCAGAAATGCAGGTTAGACCCTGCAGACCCTGCAGCAATGTAAAGGGACCTTCATGTGTGGGAGGCTGGAGGAAGACTACTGCACGGATCACCCTGGAAGACAGGGAGGATAGAGAGATGCCTCTTTCTCCTGAATGGCTGGGGGACTGAGGGAAGTCTACATCATTCCCGTTTTTCAAACCCCAGAGAGTAGCTGTTAACACACCTAGAGTTTTGCCAGAGGCATGAAGATACAAGCTGAAGTGCAATGCCTTCTCAGCATGTGCACCCTGGCTCTATTCCCAGCTGGAAAGCTGGGAAGTTCAGCAGTCCTACGCTGAGGCAGGTGCCTGAGACTGTCCAGCTGCACACCTGGGAACAGCTGGAAGCTGTCAAGTGTCATGGGAAGCCCAGAAACACAAGGGCTGAGGCTTCCCACTGGGAGCAGCTGGACAACGGGAGCGTGGGCTTCCATCGCTCCAGCGTGTGATCCCACCCTGCGCGTGGTTCAGTCCTGGGAGAGCACACAGATGGGATCCCTTTGTTGAATCCCAAAAAGAGGGACAACACTGGGATCCAAGTTTAGCAGAGCTCAGGGCAAACCTCCTTCCTAATTCCTCCTGAGTTTTTGCTTGTAAGGGAGTTTTGCATCCCACAGATGTGCTTCCCCCAAGACACTGCTGGCTGCTAATTTGCTAAAAGGTAACACGGGTGCCAGCCTGCAGCGTCAGACTTCCAGAGAGGAAAGATAAAGTTCCCCTGTGGAATGGGGTAGCGTTTTCCCCAGGGTTCCTGCAAACTGCCCCCCAGGAAGCATCCATCCCTGGAGACTGGCAGATACAACCAGCCTGTCTGACAGTTACGTCCGAGCCACTCTGGTTTTTCCTGTCTGGTACAACGGGTTATCATTCCAGCTGGAGGGGAGTGATACTGGGAAAGCCATCCCATGGGGCTGGAGGGCATTCAGCTGCTCCCTGGAGAGCACAGAGCTTTGCAGGGAGTGTAGATAAAACGCATTTCCACACCAAACATCTTCAAAAGCTGGGAATTAATAGCCAACCAACAAACCAATGCTTTAAGTCTATCCCGCTGCTTCAACACTCACACAGCCTTTGGAGGCAACTGCAACGAGCCTTCCCCAGTTTAATTCGTCATGCTACAGGAAATGATGTTTATCTGTCCCAAACTCACATGCCCAGGACTGAGAGACTGACAGCAACACAAGAGTGTGAGTCACAGCACATTTACATCGAGCCCTGCCTCAACCTAAGTGCTTTCTGTGCTGTTGGATCAGCCTGTGGAAGTGTTCAAAGGTCATGGTCCTAAATGCCACGGAAATATTTTTGCTACTCCAGCTGTATCAGCCCCAGGATTGTGCCTGCACTGCTCCAGGCAAGGAGAGGAAGGCTGCTGCATCCTGCCTGCCATGCCACCAGGCATGTGAGGATGTGCAGGAGCTCACACAGTCCCTGTCCCAGCTGCCCCACAGCTCCAAGGTGACAGAGCTGTGTTCCAAGGGGAGGCAGACGTGTTGCCCATCCCTGGCTCTGCACCAGCCTCCCCCTGACACGGCCTCTCAGCCCTGCCTGCTTCCCCTCCCTCCTCTCCTTCAGATGCAGGGGAAGGTGCAAATCCAATCACACTCCCGAGCCACCTGCAGTCCCACCTGCTCACAGGTAACACCACAGCTATTTGCCCTACCCAGCTGATATTTCCTGGTGATGTTTCCTCAGTTTCTGAGCTATTTTCTGAAGTGCTCGAGCGATCAGGGTGTTTGCACAAATAGCAGCACACTCACCCCCTTCCCTTCCCTCCCCAGCCTCTCCTAGGGTTAGTCACCCTCCTGCCCAACCTCAAGCCCACGTTCCTACCACACCTACAGAAAAATCCTCCTCTTGAGGCGCACCTAACCAAAGTTGTTGCATTTCAGAGTCACAACAGAGGCCCACTACAGCCACTTGCACACAGAATCACAGACTGGTTTGTGTTGGAAGGGACCTTAAACATCATCCAGTTCCACCTTCCACTATCCCAGGTTGCTCCAAACCCCGTCCAACCTGGCCTTGAACACTTTCAGGGATGGGGCAGCCACAGCTCCAATTTACAAGTACTTAAAATGGAGGGAAAAAGGCTGTCCTAACTCCAAACCTCTGTTCTGTGGACAGTGTTTTCACTGAGAAAGACAGGCTGGTTCAAAGACACAATGGGAAAGTTCTGTGAGGAAAAAGCAGAATCCTGGCTCTGCTCCCTCCTCCACTCATTCTCTTATTATCCCTCTCCTTCCAGCATGACAAGACTGGTCAGGCACACAAAGTCTTACATCTCTGCCCAGAACGAACAAATCAGAAGAAACAAGACACAAGCAACTCCAAAGGTTGTTGCCACTGGTTCACAAGAGGCTAACAGCTGCTCTCCCCATTTCAACTTCATTAGAGGAAACAGACTCTTCCCCTAAGACCATCTTTTCAACCCTTTACAAAACTGATGTGTTGGCACAGAACCCTCTAACAAAGAGTAAATTTCAACTCAACTGCTTCCAAGACCACTTGCACTGACACCAACAAGCCTGACAAGAGCTAGCCAAGAGAAACACTGTGCAAACAGAGACTTCTACCTGCCTCTGAAACAAGGTGAGGTCAAGGCATATTTCTGCAAACAAACAAGCTCCTGTTGCAATTCAAGAGGAGCCACCAGAATAAACTACAGTAAAACAACCAGGAAAACCGTGTGTACTCACATATGGAAGCCTGAGCAGTATCAGCAGCTGTGAGAGGAGCAGTGCAGCAAGAGCCCTGTGACCTCTGGAGCCAGCCTGTGCTTCCCAGGCCTCTCTGCTACAAAAAAGGTCTCCCACAAGGAGCAGGAAGCTCACTGCAAGGGCAGCTTCTGCAGCTGGGCTCAGCCAGGAACTGCCATGCTGCCCAATTCCTGGCAAAGCATTCCCACCTGAGAGGGGCAGCTTGTTTCCCTGCCTTCCTCAGACACCTGGTGAGGGACAGCTGGAGGACATGAGTCGAGCTAAGGAGAAGACAAGTGATTGACATTTGACCCTCTGAGTCCTTTCCTACAGGTTTCTGCCATCCCCTCTCCAGTGTCTCAGTAAAATCCCTAAATCACTGCTGCTTTCACAGGCATAGGAGGAGCTCCCTTTCATTTAAGCCCTGCTGCTCTCTCCCCTCTTTGTAGCAAAGCTTTTTAGCACGTGCCAATCCCTGAAGTCAGAAAGCAGTTTAACATTAAATTTGTGCCCAAGGAGCCAAAAACCCCAGGATTAACAGGCTCTCCTCTTTCCTTTCATTCTGCTGACACACTTCCAGTGACCCATTTTACTCAGCCCTGAGGGCTGCAGGGGCTCTGCAGCCAGACTTCTCTGAGTTGTTCATATTTCCACACAGATGCAGCTCTGAGCTTGTTTTTCCCTAGCCACGACAAACAAGGATGCACACTGCAAAAAAAAAGGGGCTTCTCACCATTCCAGCTGCTTTGTGGCAGGTAACTCAGAAGAGATGCAGCCAGAAACAGAGTTCAGAAAAGCCATTAAAACCATCAATAAGCACTGAAAACGTTCAAACTGCCCTTATTCACATCTAAAGAGAGCTGTAGCAGGTTCCTGCTAGGAAAAGCCCTCCCACACATTCACAGTCCCCCTTCCATCAGGGGGCTGGCAGGCCTGGGTCATGTATCCTTCATCCACAGTGCAATAAATTCCCCAGATCATCAGAACGCCTTGGTTTAAAAAGAAATCCCCTGACAGGCTGCACGTAGAGGCTTGTCAAGCCTCCAGCACCCTGCAGGCTGCACTTGGAAACCTCTGTCCTAGATGATTTATCTCTCAGGGAGGTTCCTTTTCCTCAGAAGGGCATGGAAATGCTATCACCAGGTTCAAATAAGCCATCACGCTCAGGTACCTTTCCAAATGTGTTTGGAATAGTTTATTTTGAGGCCTTTAATGATAAAATCTTATACCCAGAGCATCTGACTTTCTTTCTCTGGCTTTGGTAAGGCATAGCAAATAGCTTCTCCTGAACCCCTCTTCTCTGGAAATCATGCTCCAGCCTAGATCCTCCTCCCTGTAAGTACAACCAGCACTGCCAGTCAGCTCTAAAAATGCTTGGGACTAGAGGTAAAATGGTCAAACAGAGATTCTCCATCTCACGCCTTGTGATCCTTCCTTCTATCTGTCTGCTCAAAGCTTTCTGCTAAGACACAAGGTCTGGCCAACTACTCCTGGCTCAATCTACTGCAGGGTATTTCCACTTCTGAAATGGAAATCAAGAGGCTGGCCCAGGCTCCAAGTGCAGATTTGAATTTCAGACTTCCTGAAGTTCAGGAGCATTCTGACTTCGTTTTCATTCAGCTCACAGTAAGGCAGGACAGCTTTGCTTGCTTGTTCCCAAAGCCCTGTTACTGAAGATAAGAACTGGCTCAAGCAAACATTTGCAAAACTCAGGTGTTGATTAGGTATTTTATATCCAAAGTCTCTCCTCTGGGATGACCCTAGGACGTGCAAGACCTGAGTTCCAAAGCTCATAAATCTCTTCAGAAAGCAGAGGCAGATGGAGGTGTGCAGCAACTGGGAAAATCACCCTCTCTGCACAGAGGTGGGAAAATGCTGCCCCTGCTTGCCAACCCTAATCTCCTCTGCTGGCAACTCAGTCCTGCTTGAGCAGTACTTCTCAAGGAATTCCCTACTTGTATGCATCCTGCTGAAGGGGCAATCCCTGCTCCAACAGCAAACTGCACAGCTGGACCCCAGCCCAGGTTACTGGTGGAGGAGGAGAGCTGCCAGCCTGAATGAGGCGCTTCCAGGATCCCACAAAGTGGACTGGCAGCTGGAACACGGACTGGGTGCATTCCAGACTAAAGATTTATTTGAGTTTTTTAAAAGATCTGTGGCAAAAGCCAGCCTGTGCAGTTCCCTGCCTCAGCTTTTCCAGAAATAGGGAATCCTGGGTATCCCTGAGTGACACAACAAACCCAGTCCTTTCACTGTTCCGCTACAGCCAAGGTGCCAGCACCAGACTGAGCCTGACAAATGACCAGGCCCAACCTGGCACACAGATGTGAGGGGGCTTCCAGCCTGCTGGGGCTGAGCAGGGTAAATTTCCATGCCACAGACATGCTTCTCCAAACACGGCCTCCTGAGGCTGGATTTGAGGCAGGGACGAGAGGAAGGACAGAAAAGTGTGTGCAGATATCAGCCGCTTGAAAAAGGACTTTGATCTCCAGGGCTGACAACCCAACACCTCTGAGGAGCAAGACACTTCACAAAGCATTTTATTTGCCATTTATGTAACAAGGCACAGAGGGCATGGGTCGAGGGACGACACAGTGCACTGTCACCGACTGTTGCTTATTAAAAACAAAGTTATTCCCTGCTCCCAGCTCAAGAAATGATGCCAAAAGATATAAACTGATCACAGAGCAACAATATCGAGCAATGGCCACATCTAAAAGATGGGCCTGGAAGGATCTAAAGGAAGCATAACATGAAAGCTTTGACCCCAGTGAAGCAGAAAACGATTTATGGCCAGAGCCAGCATGGCTTTAACCCTCTGAGGACACAAAGCTATAGAGGAAGAGTGCAGCCTTGTGCCTCCAGGTGGACCTTTTGTTCAGGGATGAATCCCAGGGGCATGCCAAAGGCAAGGCTTCCATGGCAACTGCAGGCAAAGCCCGTTCAATAGAGAAGGGGAGTTAGTAAATTCTCCATTGCACAAAGCCTCTCTCCAACAAGTGTGGCAGTACTGAAAATTTCCAGATAAACACTGATTAAAGGGTTCATCAGTACAGACAGCACAGCATAAGCAGGAGTTTATTTAACAGTCAAGCCTCCAGCTGCTTCCCACAGAAATCCAAAGCCATCCCAATCTCTTCTATGGAGAATTACACACCAGTTAGAGCTGTAACAGCTGTGCAGCACTCAGCTAACTATGAACAAACACTCCACACGTTATTTGACTGTGCCTCCCTGGCTGCTTGGCACGATGAAGTGCACAGGTTTTTCCCACTGGAGCAGAAATCCACGTTTTCACAGACACTATGAGCATCCCTGCACATGGATCAGAGGAGCACACATCATCACCTGCTTGCTGTTAAAGACAAGACCCTGAGAACCGACGTGGAACCACAGTGCAAGAGTGAATCCCCAGCTTGGGTTTCTAAGGATACTCCAACAGCTACTCCAGGGGCAATGGGAGGCTGTGGAGGTAACCAATCCAAGTGCACATCCTGAAAACAGAACAAATCCAAGTTCCTTCAAAGCAGCCACGTTTGGTTTCTCAACTGAATACACACAGCTCATGCTGCATTCACAGCACTGATTGTGTGGCTCTCCCTGATTGCCCAGGCAGGATAAAGGTGGCAGGATACATTTAGTGGAAAAATAAAAGCTTAAGAAAGCACAAGGCAGCACACAGATAACCTGTGGATGCACTGTGCCAATGTGTTGGGCAAAGAGCTGGCACAGACACCGCACCCAGCGTCGGATCATCCCCGGCACAAACCATCCAAGAGCTGGCCTTGGCTTTTGCCATCCTGCCAGGAGAAAGCCAGGGATCACCTCCAGGCCTTTTGCTCCCTGACAGAGTTAATAATTGAGCTCTGGAAGCCAAAGGCTCCCTAAATCCCTGACTCAGCCACTGTACACAACAAGACCGCTATTTGGTCCGCAGTCACCTTTTCCAAAGTTCCTTGGAGACTCGGGATTAGAAATTGCACCCTGACCTTTGAAACTTTTTACCCCACAGCCACACAAAATCCTTGGAGAACAAGCCTACAGGCCCTTGCAAAGCCCTGCTTCCTCACGGGCCCTCACACATCCCCACCTTTCCACAGCATCTCTGGCATTCCCTGTTTGAGCTGACTTATCCTTGACAACCCAGCACTACAGCAAGGAGCTATTCCTGGCTTTGTCCTGCCGGGAGGGAACAAAGCAAGTGAGAGCTTGAGGAACACAAAGAAGGCCAAGGAGGTAGTGTGTGACAGAGGAAGGAGTTGCTTTTGCCTTCCTAGGCCCAGGACAAAATTGCCCTAGACCATAGGCTACTCTTCTCCTGCTCCCATTTTTGGGATGCAGCCAGTGAGGAGCGCTCTGGAAATCCCATCACAAGTGTTTCCTTCATTTAGATGTTTCATAGTGTTCACGTCTCTGATGAAGAACCTACTTGCCACAGCCAAAAAAAACCCCACCAGCACTCTTTGAAGGAGAAATTAAATGCTTCATTAATTCAAAAATGGTTGAGATTGCAAATCAGAACCAGAACGTACAGGTCTAGAGGCAAGATCACTAATAATTCATGAGCAAAATGCTATGTTTATGCAACACTAAGGATGAGATTTTAATTGCTTATTACTCTAATTGATTTCATTCAGTTGTTATGGCAACTTTCTGCTTTCAGATGTACTACACCAGCCACAGGCTTACACCATGAAGCACAGCCATGTGACGTTCCACAGCTGCAACGTGTATTTTAAGATAAATAAAACTCAAGATGTGCCAAGTATTTACTGATTCCCATTTTGCTGAGCTCCAAAGCCCTAACAGCCAGGTGGGATCACAAGAATAACTCACTCACTCGTTAGTCCAAGCAGAAAAAGGGCCTGACACCGTGCTGATGTTCAGTTCTACTCTTTCCTTTACTATGGTGCTTCAAGTGCACAGAGTGCTCTAAGCTCTGACTGACAGGAACATCCATCTTACTACATCAGAAGAAAAGGGGGAGCTGTTAAAAACCAGGGTCTGAACACACTGACTGATCCATTCTGAATGATTCATTCCTGTGTGTCACTTGTCATATGTCATCAAGTGGTGGGGAAGTCGAGTTTCCTGTTTAAAAGGCCATTATTATAATTATTTAATCATGGAATGACAACTCACCAGGAACAGAAGTGGTTCCACTAGGGATCCCCTGTGGCCCAGTCCAGCCACAGGAGAGCAGGATAACATCTCCAGATGCTCGCAGAAACCTGTGTGAACCTTCAGCACCACACTTCCAATAGGTTTGGCAGCACAGGGAGTAACATCCCGGAAACCGGGCACGGCTTGGAGTTGTTCCAGGGGATGGCTTCTCCACAGAAACATTCCCTCTCAGCCCCCACCCAAACCAGTCTTACTGACAGAGCAGTTAGGAAAACGAGCACGCATTTCAACTCCTGAGACCACAAGCCTTCCAAGCTCCACCACGTGGTACAAGCAAGCCCCACACAGCGTTTAAAAGCCAGGCACACCTCTGCTATTAAAAACAAGCCAACCACCAAAACCCCCACTCTTTGCTGGAAGCCAGGCAAGCCTCCTCAGAAGGATCTGCAGCTATCCCACCTGGCACAAAGTTGCGCCTAAATCATTCCAACCACAGAAGCGAACCCTACAAGGTTCTTCCAAGCCGGTTTATTTTCGTGGGATGAACTCAAAAAGGGCTGACTGGCACAGAGCACAAGCTTCACCAGCCTCCCACGCTGTGCAAAGCAGGGCAGGACCCTCCCTCCGAGCCCACCCCCGCAGCGCGCGCGTTCCTGCCGACTCCCGAGCCGGGTGGGCGCCGCGCCGGGGTGGCCCAAGCGGGCACCTTTGAAGTGGAAGCTGAAGGTGCCTTTCATGTTCAAAGCCCTGGCAGCAGCCAGCAGCAGCCACTGCTCTGAAAGGGCTGAAGCAGGCCCTGGCAGGAGCAGCAGCTGCAGGCTGCAGTGGGCTCCCAGCGCTACGGGAGGTAGCAGCCAGGAGGGATTTGCACACAGAAGGACGCGAGCTCAGGGGTGCCTCTGATGAGCTCCTGGAGCTGTGGCTGCGCTGTCAAGAAGCAGACACATCCCCAGACCAGGCTGCACCAGGAAGAACAAAAGCATGGACAATTCCTACAAACCCAGAAGAATCTGCCTGGAACGACCCTTAACCCCCAGCAGGAGCTCTGCCTGTGCACATGTGCCATCCACAACAGGATCCCTCCTGCCAGCTTCTAAAACCGACAGAAGCAAAGCTGAGGAGAGATCCCCATCCAGCACTGCAGTCTCTCCTTTTCCTTTGGCTTGCCACAGCTCCTGGGAAAGCTGGAAGCCAGCTGTGGGATCACACACCCTGCACAGCATAAACAAAGGAAGCCAAAAGCTGCAAGGAACCGACTGCCACTCACAGCAGGTAACAAATACAGCACTTGGTTTATTTTTGTTCTCAACTGAAACAAGACTCAGTAGGTTCCTTACCCAAGGACTCCTGAAGTGAGCAGAGACTTGCAGCAAGAAGTCTTCAGAGGTACAGTATTTATATCATACAGAGTACACAATAAATTACTATCTACATGCCACAGACCTACAAAAAGTTACATACAATGTAAAAAAATACAGTATTTTCTGCTCGGTTTTTTGTTTTAAATTTTTTTTTCTGTACATTTTTTTTTTTAATTTACATTTTCATATACATTTTTTGTAAACTTTTGTGTGTTTTTAGAAAACTGAAATCACATAACAGTTATTGACATACAGCATCACTCTTACCTTTCTAAAGCAACGCTTGCACCGACGGAACAGCTTTTAGCTTGTTTGCTCCTTCATTTCTACTTTGGCACCAGCACACCTCACACCGTCACTCTGAGCTAGTTTTATCTGCTTTAGCCATGTTCTCACCACGGAGAAACACAATTAGACTGGGATTTGTGCTTTGATAACAAAGTTCAGAAGAAAAACCATTACATCAACTACTTCACCATCACATTTACCTGATATTTTTACTGCATAATTTCAACTTCTCCTGCACTAACTGCTTTACATCAGCATGCAAACAAGTCTGATTATGACTCAATCAATAACATGAATATACTGAAAAACAACAAGGGTTAAATATTCAAAGGAATGTAGACTTAGCAAGGTTTACCATGTTAAGAAGTCTAAGCTAATAGTATGGATTGACATGTTGAGATTTGAAACACACTGAAGTACACAACGTGAATTTCAGTGTAAAAACATCTGTATTAAAGAAAACATGAAATCACTCCTGGCCACACGATTTATACTATCTCATAGTGAAAACTATATTGACTTTCTAGAAACCTCCTGCTTACCACACGTACTCCTGGTGTGAAATAGGGATCCCTGAAGTTTATAAAAGCCAAGCTTCAAAAATTGCTACTTGGAGTACACAACTCAAGACCCTGCTGAAAAGACAAAGTAGTTTCAGTGTTTGGCCCACTGAGAGTCAACCACTCCAGCCTGGCACTCTGTACATGCACCATTCCACGTAACCTCCTCAGTCAGTCGGATCTAATCCCAAAATAATGAGTGGAGGTGCCCCCAGGAGGGACTGCAGTCCAATCTCCTGCTCAAAAGCAGGGCCGACACTGAATTCAAGCCAAGCTTGGGATTTTGCCATGTTAAATCCTGAGAACATCCCAGGACAACAACTGCACAGCTCCTCCTGGGCCTCTCCCATGGCTTGACTGTCCCCATGGAGCAAATTTCTTCCATTAACCAAGAGCTTCCCATTTAAATCTCAGGAAAGCTTCTCACTCTTGCTCCATGCTTTTCAGGCAAGACCCTGGAATCAACTCAGGTGTTGAGCTGCTGAGGGTTTTGGACCACCAGGTACAGGACTACATTCATGGCTGTTGACAACAGAACTATACAACTACCTTTTTTTTTTTTTTTTTTTGCTGATCTGGGGACCTGAAAGTTTGTTGTTTTTTTTTTAATTCCTTAAAATTACAGCAACAAAAAAAAAAACCAAGGCAGGCATTCAAAGCATTGATATACCACAGCAACTTTTGCCTTAATACAGTTTACAGATTACCACCTCATTTATTATTGCCAAAAGACTCTATGGTGCATTAAAAACCTCAGCCTAATACAATCCAGCCTCAGTGCTAAGCCCGACAGCTGAGAGTTTGCCACTTGGGTTTAGGTTTGAGTTCAAAGAAGAAGCTGCCTTCCAGATCACTCGGAGGAGAACTGCTAAGGCTTTCTTCCCCGCTGCTCATGTCTTCACAGGAGTCTTCACTAGAAGGAACAGTGGGAAAGGTAATTTTAACAAAGCACAACCTCTTCAAAGTGGCAAAGTGCTCCTCAATGCTGGGGTTTCTACCACACTTTCCTGTTCCTGGTACTAACATCCCACATCTAAATGCTGCTCGGCTTAAAGCTCCTTAAGGCTCCTAAAGCTCAAATCCTAACAAGGCACAATCTTCCTGATGCAAACAACATCCTACCAACAAAGAAGCAGGGCTTCCAGACACCAAACACCAATTCCTTCAGAAGACTGCAATGCTGTGTAAGCTTTCCTGCCCTAAAGCCAACAGTGCCTCCCCCCACCCTGACAGGTACCTTGGAACACCACAATGACAACTCTCCCCTTCTTTCCTTGTGTTTATGATGTATTCCAAGCCCATCAATAGCCTCAGAGCTACCACTTTTTTTCCCCCTCAAGTGGCAGTGACTAAGCCTTGCTGTGTGGAGTTGTCATGCACGCTAGAATTCCTGACAAATGAAGCACCCAAGTGTTACCAACCTCTCACTTCCATTGAAACATCCACCCTCCGGGATGGTTGGCAGCTCGGGAACGCTGTAGTAGCTGTTTTGGAGGTTCTGGGCTGTACGCCTCGACACAATCCAAACAAGTTTTTTGTGATCAGGTTTGCAGCATTCAGGAGAAGAATAATCTGCCAGGCATTTAGAGACCAGCTCCCTCCAGTAAAGTAGGTCACTATCACTTATCTGAAAAGAAATTTTTAAAAAACGTAAGTTATTTAGACGATTACACACAGGCTCCAAAGAAAATTCCTCCCTCCACTCTACCTTATTGGAAAAGACTTGGAAAAAACATCAGTCAAGACAGAAGTGAGTCATAAGTGTGATACCTTTGTTAAAGTTGCTTTTGAAGGTGAACTACCAACTCCTACACAACTCCCAGACAAGTCCCTGTTCAAGTCTAAGTGAGGTTGACACCTTACCTGTCAGTCCTTGTTAACATTTTCATTATCACTTCCAAAGGAGAAATGAAACAAAGGTTATTCCATTTTAAAATGGAATGAAAAATTTTTAAACTACTTTAAAATGGAAGAATAAAAATTTAAACACCATTTAAAAATTGTACTTTTAAGAACTATTTCCATCCCTTAAGAAACTGGAGTTGTTCAATCTGACTGGTAGAGTGAAATGCTTCTTCTAGGCCATCAACTGAGGCAGCATGGAGCTACAAGCTATAAATCCTGTTTTAGTTCATAGGACATCCTGAGCTGGAAGGGACCCACAACAGAGTCCAGCTCCTGGCCCTGCACAGGACAATCCCAACAATCCCACCCTAAAGACATTGTCCAAGCTCCTTGAGCTCTGTCAGGCTCAGTGCTGTGACCATTCCCTGGGGAGCCTGCTCAGTGCCTGACTTCCATCTGGGGGGGGAAGAACCTTTTCCTGATCTCCAGCCTGAACCTCCTCTGACACAAGCTCCAGTCATTCCCTTGGGTCCAATTATTCAGGCAAAAAGAATAACCAGCCTGGCAGCCACAGAACAGACTGGAAGTTTCTCCAGAACACGCAGCTAGAGCTGCACAACTTCAATCGGCCGCTTGTTAAAGCGTGCATTGTATAGGTATTGGGTCAGCAGTTCTGATTTTCTACATTTAAGCTTGTTTTTCAACTGCTTGATGCCAAACAGAACCTATGAAGACACATTTAGGGACCCATTTAAGGGGTCCCTTAAATGTAACATCACCCATCATCAAGAGTGTCAGCCCAAACAACTGGAAAAACAACCCACTGAAAACACCTACCTTTGAATGCTTTTGAACACGCAGGAGGATCTCCAGTAGCTCAACAGATTTCAACGTCTGAACTTCCAGAGTGAGAAGGCACAAGGCCAGGACAGATGGCTACAAGTACCAGAAAACAGCACTCAGTGTAACAGGAACCATAAACCTACTCAGCAGTTACAAACAGCTTCTGCTTCTACTCACTTTTGCTTTAGAGAAGACTAGACGGCAGTTGCAAGCTTTTAGCTGTGCTTCCAACTTGTCCAGATTCAATACTTCTTTCCTGTGAGACATCCAAGAGAAGAAGGATCTGGATCAACAAGCACCCCCTCACCAGGCAGCAAAAACCAAGAGCTGCCTCCTCTACAGCCAGCGCTGCCATCGTTTAGGAGGGAATTAAAAGGGGCTCAGCTGGTAAAGCACCAGCCACTCACCTTTCTGAGGTATGACAGAGTACAATAGTATGGTACAAGTGCAAGAAGGTTAAGGCAGTAGTAGCTTTAAATTCAAAGTGCAACTTTTCTGAAATTATCTTTTCCATCCGTTTCAGGTCGGACACAGTGCATTTACATTGGCTGATGCGGATGAGCTCGTGGGCGGGCGGGATGTTGCATTCCTCCTCCACCACGCGGGCGGCCAGCTGCATGCAGCAAACCCCAATGCAAGACAAATGCTTCGGTTTCACCTGCAACAGGAAAACCATGGAGACTTCCCTCCCATCGACATTGGGCTTGGACAGTTTGCAATATCCACAGCCCAACCTCCCCCAGGCATAACCAGTTCCATCACTTCGGCTGGAGCAAACCTCAAGGCAGCACTGGGGCTGAGAAGTGAAGCTGGGCAGCTGAGCAGCCTCTCCTCCGGTTGCTCCCCACCAATAAATCCCGGTGGGATCTGCAATTCCCCGCTCCTCCGAGCGGCAGTGCTCACCCACCCTCGCTTACGGCCCACACAAATCCAGTCTGAGCCTGCTCCAGGCAGCCCAGCCCTCCAAAACTCCTTCCTGCCTCTGCTCCTCTCTCCCATCCTAACGTTTTGTGCTGCTTCAAGGACAGCCAGACCAGAGAACTGACGCAACTTCGTTTCTTCTGCTGATCTAACAACAAGGAACTGGTTTAGGGCCAGGTTTCCTGCCTTAAAGCAGCACAAACACGACAAAAACAACCAGGAAACGATCACTTGGGATCAGTCCCAAGACTAATCTGAGCGTTATCACAGTACCTAGAGATAGCCTGTAACTGTAACTGGTTTGTTTTTCTTAATTCCTCCTTTCTTAGACATCTACATGGTGATGGCTACAGATTTATTAAACAAAATAAATCAAGCTGCTACCTGTCTTTAGAGGTAAAATGAACTGAGCTCAACTCCAGGTTCACGAAGGAGACCTCAGAGCTGTTGCTGAATGCACAGAACGAATCAGCAGCCACACTTATACCTTCATAAGAGCCAAGAATCTGTCCAGAATGTTGACAGCCAAAACAAACGTTTCAGTTGCAAATCCAAAGAAGTTGGTCAGGCTCCAGAGATCTTCTACCTTGGCATTCCTTTGTCTTGGACACAGAGTGTTTTCATTCTGTGGCAGGAGAGGCAAAGTCAGAATTACTCCGCGGCAGCGGCAATGACTGTGACTCACTCCCTAAATCATCTTTTATTCGGATCTAACAGCAGCAAATTTTATTCCTTAAACGCTTGATTTCACTTTAAAAAAGTAATAAATGTAGGCACTTAGGACTCACATCACACCCAAGGTGCGGGGATTACAGCCAGGTCCTGAGGGTCGCTAGTGCAATAGCCACAACCGCATTTGCAACTTGTTTATTTTAAGACACATTTAAGACTTATTTAAGTTACCAAGTGCAGGCACACAGAGTGACTCCCGGCTTTAGCGATGACCACACAGCTCTCTGCCTGCCTGTCAATATTTAAACAACAACAGTTCTGCTTTCACAACAAACAAGCAGACTCATCTCGGGGATTTTTTTTTTTTTTTGTTAAACATTAAGGCCCTTCCCCAAGAACTCACAAGCACCCGAAGGAACAGAAGCCTGCCCTGAACTCAGTAAGGAACTTTGGTCGTTAACGTGGAGATGTTTACGGGTCCATTTACATTCTGCTGTTCAGCACTGAGCGTTTCTGGGCTCATTTCCCCAAATCTCGCCAATGAAAAGCTGGTAGTTCCCTATTTGTTACGTGCCTGCTTGACATCCCACCTCCCCCGCAGCGGCAGGAAGCTCCCCTGACGAAAACAATACAGAACCTCTTCGTTCTGTGCTCACTCTAAACCTAAGCAACAAATACTGAACGCCCAAATATTCTGCTTGCCCTGCAGGTCGCAGCTCTTGGATAATGTAACGCTAGTACCTACAGATGAAGACTGAATTCAAACAAAAGGCAAGCGGCGCACACAGAGAAAATAATTAACTTTTCGCAGTTAAAACGAACAAACTATTAGCTGGAATTTTCTCTGAAATTTTGGGAATTTTATTTCTGCCCTGAGGAGCCCCTCACCCACCTCGGCGGCGCCCTCGATGAGGCTGAGCCCCTTCTCGCGGGGCTGGAACCGCCCCTCCAGCTCCAGATGGAGGTTCAGCTGCTTGAAAAGCCACAGCGCCTCGCTGCTCATCTTCCCTTTCCTCCGCCTCCTTCCCCTCCGCAGCAGGGAAACAAAGGGGTCCGGCAGGCCGGGGGAGAGGGGACACCGGGCCCCCCCCGCGGCCCTCAGCGCTCGGGGAGGGGGAGGCAAGCCCGGCTCCCGTCACCG
Organism: Climacteris rufus; assembly: GCA_013398175.1. NCBI lineage: Eukaryota > Metazoa > Chordata > Aves > Passeriformes > Climacteridae > Climacteris > Climacteris rufus. The sequence continues at coordinate 169,539 of VZRZ01007001.1, forward strand.
CGCGGACGGGGGTGGGCTCGGCCGCTGACCCCGCATCCAGGCAGGGCGGCCTGGACTCCCGCGGGGAGTCACGGCACCGTCACAGCACCATCCCCTACCGCTCCCGCCTCCGCCCCGGCCCCGCTCCAAGATGGCGGCGCCGCGTCCCCGCCCACGGCTTTTGTTCTCCCGCGCGGAGCGATCCTCGCCGGTGAGGCGGCACGCGGAAGTCAAATAGTCCGCCACCACCCGCGCCGACCGACGGTGCTCCGAGCGGCCCCCGAGGTCCGGGCAGCGCGCGGCCGGCCCGTGGCGCTCGGGCTCGGCGGGGAGCGGGGCGGC